>OZ020482.1:43239064-43672893 GCA_963971345.1 Andrena flavipes
TTCATGTTCTCCTGCTCCTTCGCTCCAAAATTTGGTCAAAAATCTCAGTACGCTGTAAAATTGAGCTTCGCAGCAGAAGAACATGAAGCGAAAGGAGGTATCCTAAATTTCTGCTTCGAAGTCGTCACTTTAATGTAGGTACTGCGACTATTTGGATAGGAGTATGTATAAAAGGTATTTCTCAATAATAATAGTCTGTTTCAATTTTTTCCCACTTTATTTGAATAAAGATTTTTACAGTGTTACAATAAAGTATAAAATATATAATTTTACTTTGTCAGTTATATAAAATTATTATTTTCTTGTGTTCATTGTTGAAATTTCCATCATTTGGCCCATATAAAGTTCCTGTCACGGAGAAATATGCCCAAGTTTCACCTGTAAGCAGAAGAAAAGTATTTTAAGTAACCTGACTTGTATATTATAGAAACTACGACGAATGTTATTTCATATGATGAGTATAATGAATTAAATTATCATCCCAATTTTACGCCATTTAAATAGCGTCCGATTCCATTACCATATCAGTAACGTATTTATATAGTAATATTTGGCGAAACTTCCGAAAACCGGTCAAACCCGATTGGGCTGGAATTTTGTTTCCTACCTTACCGACATTCTCGACTCTGTCGGTAAGGTAGGAAACGACATTGAAATGGTTAAAAAAAAATTCGAGTCGCCAAAAATCCTTCTCGCAAACATTATTTTTATGCAAAATGAACCTATTTGCAAAATTTCAGCCCAATCGGGTTTGACCGGTTTTCGGATGTATAGCCGCAGTTTTTATACCACCGTTTCTATGGTCTAGTATTCCGTCAATTACAGTATTGTTTAACTTCTGAATTTTGGAAACACGAGAGAATTGTATGACAATTGTTAAAGGTGAGAGATTCGAAAACCAATTATATATAATATTAATTTAGTGTAGGAATGTTAGAACAATACTGTAATTGACGGAATACTAGACCATAGAAACAGTGGCATAAAAACTGCTCTCAAGTCATTTTTACGTATATTTCAGGTTGAAATATTTTGTACATAAGGTTATAACATTTGTAAATAAATATTGAACATTGTCATATAGTTAGAAACCGAAAAAATACATAATTAATGTGAAAAAAATATGACCCTGTGGGGACTTATTAGAAGTTCCTAGGCTCGAGCCTACGTCCAAAAAGTTCGCAGCGGTTTAGCAGTCCGACACATTACAGCTGCGGCATCGACGCCGTTGAAAATATATTACACATTTTAGACTGTAATGTCACAGCATGTTTAGTTCGTTTAATTCCTACGCTGTTTTACTGTATGTGAAGACATTGAAGATCGCATAAAAGATTTATTTCATAAAGTATGTACGAAAATTCCACCTATAAGTTACTCTGACACGGAAAAAACGCCGAAAAAATCGGTTTTTAATTTTTTTAACTGCGGCGCACCAAATTGAAGGACATTACTTCTCTCGTGTTCAGATTAGCTAAATGCTGCTTTATTATGTAGCGTGGGCGACACGCAGATATGTACATAGTCGCTGAGCGGTCGCGCTACCGTACTGTCGTGCAATAAGTACTTTTATTTCATAGAGGATTTTCTGTAAGCGTGGAAATATGGAAAGCGCGGCGAGTATCGAATCCGCAAGGAAAGAAGCTAATTTAGGAAAGAAAAAGTTGATACTTACGTAAAACATAACATTTTTTGTTTCTTTTTGTGCTTCATTTTATATTTTTGATTTAAGCAATGTATAAAAAATATGCAACGAAGTAAGCAAACAAAATTATATTTAAATAACTAAACAAAGAAGCAATTTTGTTACGACTTTACCACATTTACGGAAAAAGGGCACATAAACCACTTGTTTAAAACTTATAAATAAAGACACATATCATTTTTAAATCATGACTTCTGTATTCAGAACACGGTAACTACATCCTTGAAAAAATTGATTTAATTGCATTACTTTTTATTAAGTTATAGGTACTATAATGAAAACTTTGAAATCGATTTTCTTGAAATGGTATTTTGGCGTATGTGCCCTTTTTCCATCAAATGCCTCAATTATGAATGTACATTTTTCTTTGTTAAAGAAGTTACAGAAGAACTTTATTTAATTTTTTTTATGTAGAATTTAGTTCGTATATCTGAAAGATCGAAGAACCATAACGGGTAATTATCATTTTTCGTGATCTAAACGGATCTTAAGACAAGAATATAAAGTTTCATTGAAATCCATTTTGCCGTTTAAACGTACATAATCGTGTTAACAAATACATGAGATATTTAAAAAAAAGCTCTTTTCTAAATGGTCAAAACGTGATCAGGAGGTCTTAAAACGTGATTTCCGTAACAAAAATTTTTCCAAATTTTTTTTTCATTACAAAAGTATTATGCATATGTCAGAAAGTGAAAAGTGGATCTCGAGGCACTCGTGAAGTCGCGTACGGCCGCGTGTCGCTTGGTTTCAAGAGCGAGAGAGAAAGACACACATTCGTTTTCTCTCTCGTCTTCCCGACGTTGTCCGAAGCGCCGAGCTCACGGACACGCAGCTCCGGCGTAGTGTGCATGCGTGGTGGGGGAAATTCTCGAGCGCTCCCGTCCTCATTCTGGCATCACTGCCGTAAACAAAACTCATTGATAAAATGAACACGTGATGCAACTTTTGCTATTCAATATGTAGTCGAGAGCTTTTAGGAAGCATCGGTTTTAAATAGACAAAAAAGGGAAATCAGATCATTAGTGTGATTATATTTTATTGAACTTAGTATAATTTTCACTGATTGAGTGTTTTTCCCGATATTACACAGGAAACACGTTATAATGTTAAAATATTAAGTAAACCAGATTATCTCGATTAGGCACTTATTATGACATATAAACTAACATTGCTCTCGATTCTATTGAGGCAACAGATACAATTATTTACATAGGCACTAAAATACAACTAATATCAAAATTTGCCTTTTCTTCCTAAAGTATTCATTCACGTTACAATTTCATATTAACACATTCTGTTGTGAGACAACCGATACCTTAAGACTAATCGCGTTCCAACGTTTCTTTTCGAAAATATAAGCGAATTTCGTTTAAAAGTGTAAAAAAATAACCTTTTGTTTTAGATTTCGATTTAGTAAAAGTCTTCTTCCGTAACTTTCGTTCCAGCCGATTGATTCTTTATTTGCTCTTGACTGCTGTACATAGCAGCCACTTGTTGAGCAGACGTCGCTGCGTCGCTGTTTTTATCGTCGCGAATACGAATGAATCTCGGAAATCGCAGTGATATACCTTTTTCGGGGTCAACTATACCAATGCCCGCCCTGTGAACGGGCGATAGGGACAAATCGGCGCACTTAATTTCCCAAACTTGAACGGGTTCGAACCAATGATCGGGTTCGTGAGACATATCGTATCGATAGTATGTCTTTGATTGCGGTACTATATGGTCCTTGAAGAATTCAGTATGCTTTTGAAGATCCTCTTCACTAAATCCAGTGCCGATCTAATCAAACAGAGGAATGTTATGTTACCGAGGTACTGAAATAATTCCTCCAACTTGAATCGTTATAATATTAATGATATTCACCTTGCAGATACTTTGATACTCTTCGTTCTCCTCGTCATAGCAAGCCAAGAGAAAACCTCCATAAGTTCCTGTTCTTTTTCCTTTCCCAATGTACCCTCCGATAACGACTACGTCCAATGTATCACCCACACCGTCTAAATAATCCTTCTTCAGTTTCAACCAATTACGAGAGCGCTTAGCAATCTCGTATGTTGCGTCTTGTTTCAAAGTCTTCACCATGAGACCCTCGCAGTTGCCTATTTAAACATTCTCGCACGATTTTCGAAAGTTCGTTATTTATAAACAGATGCGAAAGTAGGACTCACCTTTTACAGATTCGTCCAAAAAGGCTTGCACTTCTTCCATGGTCGTCGTGTCTAAACTAGTCGCAAATTGCCATTTTCCAGTTTCTTCCTTAAAATGTTCTTTAAGCAGCTCGCGACGTTTAATAAATGGTTGTTGTACTAATGGTTCTCCGTTTAAATACAGTAAATCAAACATAAATACGCACACTTGCACTTTAATGTCTGCCTCATTTGCATCCTATAGTAAATACACGTTTCGGTATTAATTCTGTAATACGAATATGTAGTTTATAAAATTTGCATTACCTTGCGTTTCCTTGTGCTAAGTATTTGGAACGGTAGAATTTGCTCCTTTTCGTTATCCCATGCAACTGCTTCGCAGTCAAGAATACACGTTTTCACACCTTCTCCTCGTGTATTATCGAAACGTCCTATGATATCAGGATACTTACTAGTATTGTTTTCTTGATTCCTACTATAAATACTAATGTCGCCATTTTCGGCAAGATGTATCTGTAAAATATTTTTATATAATTTCGTACTCCATTTCATATGGAACCTCGTTACAATATTTTCGATTATTGAGGGAATCAAACCTGTGCCCTTTCTCCATCGTACTTCCACTCGCAAGTGAATTGCAATCCTTCGAAACGCGTCAATACTTCCTGAACACCTTTAGTGGGATGTGCCAACATAGGTTTCATAGGTATACCGGGTGTAATCTTGCATTTCTTCGGCAATTCTTTAATTCCTTCTTTCATCAATACGGGACATATCTTATCGTAACTTGGACACTCGCTGGAAAGAATATCGCATATTTTATACATAGTCGGTTGAGATAACTACAATGAATAAGAATTCGTACCAATAAGTTGTTTTAAGAATAAGCGCGTTCTCGTCATACTTCTGCTTGAAAGAATCGCTCGACATCTTTTTGCTTGCATCTAAAAGTTCTGGTGGAGAGCCCTGCTCTGGTGGAGTCATTGTACACGCTAAGGCTAAAGCCTGTACATATTAATGATGAATTACATGCTTATTACACAATACGATATACGAGTATACTTACTTGTAGGACCGACTGCTCCGCTAGACCAATTCGAAGCTTACCAGCCAAGGACCTAATTAGGTATCTAGCTTCGGTAAAACGACACGCTACGAAAAGTGATTGAATTTTATCCAGTTTCTTGGATACAGACTGTAAAGAAAAGTTGAATTTACACGTGGATATATTTGTAGTAGATTCAGATGTATTAACAAATATTATACCGCGGAACCAGTCATTAGACCGATCTCTTTCAATCTGGAATACACATTTGAAACTGTTAACGGTGCTGGTTGAAACATTGTTCTTTGATTGGACCGACTTCCTTCGGCCACAATACCCAAATCTCCAACCTCTTGCACGTCTAGTTTTATTTGAGCTAACGTTCTACCGGTACATTGTGCTATGGCCTTCATAAGATTTGTTTCTGCCACTCCTAACTCGATTCCTGAAACAAATGCATATATTACGTTTTCCTAGGAAATAAATATTTGTTCAAGCACTTACCTTCGTACGCGGGCGCTAACTGATTGAGACACAAGTATATACTGGGAAGTAAATCATTTGGACTCAGAGCTATGACGGAACGCATGTAATTCGATAGAATTTCTACTATCTTCAAACGGGCACTCGTATCCTCGATTAGCTCCAATGTGCGCGTTAATGCTATATACGGTACCCTATAAACAAAAGTACAAAGTAATATATCGATATAATACATATATAATATTAAGAAAAAGCACAGAACATACTTCTCGCCTTGTTTCCAAAATGCATCATTTATTGGATGATAACGAGAGGCACTAGGATTATAGGAATGACTCGGAGATTTCTTCTTATCTGCATTACTATCCTTTGAACTTTCGTTTTGTTTCGGAGCTGAAAACGCAAGGGCATTAAAATTTGCTGTCTATGTCAACTATAATCACGAAGTATTTACCAAAGAAATTATGCATTTTCTTAGCGGGCTTTTCGGTATTAACTTCTTGCTTCTCGTCTTCCTGGTTTTTATTATTTCCGTTAATGTTTTTCACATCTTCGTCGGATTTCTTTTTCGCACTGGGCGAAGTTTCTTTCTTTTGCGCACTGGGCGAACTTCGTTTCTTTTTCGCACTAGGCGAAGTTTCTTGCTTTTTCGCACCAGGTGAAGTTTCTTTCTTTTTCACATCAGATGTACTTTCTTCCTCTTTATTCATATTCGATTTTTTCGGTGAATCTGGTACCTATTTAATTCACGCATTTAAATATTAATTTATAACTACATTTGAAAAAATTCTACAATAAATGAACATACTGGCAATTGCTCCTCTTCGTCACTGGAATCAACAGGTGCAATTATTCTTGCTCTCTTCTTGGCAACTTTCTTAGTAGCAGGTTTTGCACTCTTCTTCTTACTAGATTCGTGAGGTGAAGATTTTGGCGAATCAGATTTAGGAGAAATTAATTCTTTCTTATTCTCTGATCGTGAATCTTCCTCTTTCTGAACTTTCACATCTGACTCTTCTTCTTTCTGAACTTTCACATCTGACTCTTCTTCCTTCTGAACTTTCACATCTGACTCTTCTTCCTTCTGAACTTCCACATCTGACTCTTCTTCCTTCTGAACTTTCATATCTGAATCTTCTTTCTCTTTCTCCTTCTTTACAGTACCTTTCTTGGCAATATCTTTTACATCCTCTGTCTTCTTTTTCTTTTTACTAGCAGTAAGAGGAGTTTTTGCTTTCCTCTTCTCACCTTCCTTAGGTGTCACAGGGGACAGCTTAATCTTCGGTGTTTTTCCTTAAACATCAGCACAGTATAAAAAACTGTTACAAAACAATCATATGTAATATCTATTTTACCATTTGCTTTCTTCAACGGCGATGGAGTCTTTAACGTTGATTTCAGTTTTGAAAGACCGTTCTGTGGCTTTTTAATAGATGAAGGGCTACAAAAGAATCAATTTCCATGAAAAAAATTAGCACACATAGAGTAAATACACTCACAAATAATGACTATACCGAAGAATGACACTTGCAAACTTCTCGCGCAATGGATTTGAGATCACATCATTTACCTGGAAGATTCACTGTTGTTAGCACTATCTTCCCTTTTTCGTTTAACATTGCCTCGACTATCCTGTTCACCATTGTTAACGATTTTGCTGCTAGCACGTATCCAATTAAAAACATTGTTTACAGTGGGATGAAAAACATTGCGCGAATGGGGCACTTTATTCACAAGTACAAAACAGGAAGAGCAATTATCTAGTACAGTCTTCCTCGTGCAGACCACAATAAGTCTGAGCATAATGTCAAAGTCTGATGAAATAGCAAAAGATTAAATTACAACGTACCTTGAATCACTCGTCTCAGTGTTATCTTTCTTCGAAGTTGTTTTAGTAAAGAACGATCTACAATAACAGGCAACAAGACATTATAAAAATGTTGGAGAATTATTATAGACGTGACAGATTCGATAATTCGGATTCGGTGTGCTTAACAAGCACGTAATCCTAAATTTTTCTCTTCACTTACGTTATACTGCGCTGTGCCATTTTCGCGCCGTTTCTAACCTGTACGCGTCGTTGCCCAGCGGACTTTCCCGCGCATCCCTTCCGCGTAGATCGAGATATCGATATTTGAAATTGTAACATACCTGAGAATCCGTTTGCGCGAAGTGAAATTGTTCCCACAGGTCGTATACCTCGAAATTACTCGTTTTTCTTAAATAAATTTGGTTTTGTTGGGTAAATGCTGTTATGGTGAGCGAGAAACAAATTAGAAGACGTTGAGTAGGCATCCCGTCGTTTTCTACGGTTTAACAGCATGGTGAGTGAACCAAAATGCTCGTTTAATCGATTTTTTTCAAACTTATCAGATTCGCCATTATTGTTGACAATTCTTGCAATATTTCGAATGTCTTGTAATTCTACTACATATATATCTAATGGGTGGAGGGATCTCGGAATACAAACACAATGGCCGAACTTTATTTTCGTTACTATATTTCTCAATGTCTCTTGAAATCCAAACACATCTATTTATTATCTATTGATAAAATAATACAATAAATATCCGCATTATCCTAAAATTAACAAAATATCTTCATTTTTTTATTTTATTCTTTTGTATTCCTTGGTCTAAAGTGTGCAATTCTTTTTCGAAGCTTCATCCAAAAATCGTGTCCTTATAAATTTAAATGCAGTATCCCTGTTAACAACAAACAGCCTTAGCCAATAGTTCATTCAGTACTTGAGAAAAAGGAAAAGAAAATAAAGCGGACAAATCAAAATCGTCGAGATAACGTATTCGATTATATAAAGTCTTAAAATATCGAGTCTGACAGCGAGAGAGAGTACTAAGGCAAACATGGCGGAAAAAAGAATTCATGATCTTTTTGTATTTTTCTTCTGCTCACGCGCCCCTGACCATAAAGTAATCGTAAATAGAAAAGAAAAAGAAATATCGACGGAGGCAAGATACAGTTTGCGCTCGTTATTCTCACGTTTATCTATGGCCTATATTTAACTGTGCTAGCATTATTCATCTAAGGATCATTGAGTTATCATTCAGTAATTTACATTCGATTCTATACATAATGTTGCGAAGAGTGAACCCCAAGAAAATTCTTACCATGACGATTCCCTTTATGACCCCGGTATGAATTCTTTTCCAGTTTTGCTCATTATATTCTTTTCTTTTTCTCTGTATCATCATACGAACAGCATAATGCAGATTCTCTTGTACAAATTTTTATCCGCCCTCTCTCTTATTTCTTAATCGACAGTCCAAATTATTTTGTTCTAGTATCCTTCTCCATTCTTTTTTTGTTTTTTTTTTGTTTTTTGAAACATTGCTGGTTGAAAAGCAAACGAAATATACGCAACGAATTTATAATTATCAAACGCATAAGAGGATCACAGGAGTGATAAAAATATAGTGAACTAAATTTCAGCAGAAGGGTGATCATAGTAAGATAAACTCAGTGGATTCAGGCACTCGCTTCCTATAAATGCTACGAAGCATTGGGCGATAAAAATGAACTTTACTTTGAGAGCCTTACATAGACAAAGATTAATATTCTCCTGTTACCGTATTGTAAAATAGAAATTTGTAGAAATTACTACGGCTAAGTCAGTTAAGTAGACATCTCTCATTTATCCGATGATTCCAATGGGCTTCAGGGTAGGGTGTAGCGAACGTATGGTACTTCCACGTCATTGCCATCGATGTCGTTGCAGCAAAGCTCGAAGACCAGCGCGCGTACGTGCGGTTCCAGTTTTTTCTTCGACACTTTCTTCACCACCTCTGACATCAGAAGGCCCATACGTTCTTGGCATTTAGGCTTTGCCATGAAGAACGAGTAAAGCATGCAAACACCTTGAGACAGCATAGTGACTTCTAAATTGTGATGTTCCTCGAAGTAATTCAGGAATTCCTTGAGTGTCAGTTCTCCCTTTACTTCGAATCGATCCCATAGTGTCCATTCCGCGTCGTAGTATTTGAGTTTCGGTGCGGCGATAGGTTCAGAGAAGCCAAAGAACGGCAGAGCCAGGTTGACAAAGCCATTCTTGTAGACAGAAAGGTCTCTAACGCCACGAGTCAGCTTGATCAATTCGAGACATACTAAGCCAGCCACCACCGAGGTCGTGGTAGCAATAGCTGGTATGATCTTTCCAGCGATAAGTTTGCTCTTATGCCTATCAGCAGGCGGGATTTTGTAGTTAGTGGCTCGTAAGTTCGAGGCAGCCACGATGAAGTCTATGTGAAAATTAGAGTCGTCATCCTTCTCAAATTCCTGGGGATGAATCACCAGACCGTTTAGATTCTCCACTTTTGGTAGTTCTTCTTGTAATTGTGTAAGCCTCTCATGATCGATGTTACCGCTGCCATTGGATACTTGAACCTGAGAGTCTGTCTCAGCGATCTTCACTCCGGACTTTGGCGTGAACTCTGGTACTTTTACGGTACTTACGATCCTAGTGATCTCCTCCCGGTTTCTGTTTATGGTGATCCCATAGACTCTCGCTTTTAAATTAGCAGCGGCTACAATGTAATCTAAATGCAATGGATCGTTAACATCGAACGCCAACGGCTCGGGGCACCTTTTAGGTCCAGACCAGAACGGTTGGCCACTTGATGTCACTTGGTCAGGGGGAAAGTTGAATAGAAGTTGTCTAATCTGATTGCTATACTGCTCCTGCCAATGACAGCGAGCCCATGCGATGCAGTCGGCGAAACTTTTTGGTCTCTCGTCGATCAGTGCAGTCTTAACTGATTCTAGCACTTCTAACGGCTGAACTCCAGGCAGCTTCAGTGTTCTTTCCACGAATTGTGGATCAGATATATATTGAGCGGCATTCTCCGCAGCCTGGCGGAATAAACCTTCAAAGTTATCCCTGGCCCATTGTAGAGTATGTTCTATAGCATTGGGAAAGTTCTTTAACGTGCAGATTGGTATACTTTTCTCCGGGGGGTCCTGGGACGAGCTGTAAGATTCGGTTAAGAATGGAACAACAACTTGAGTATTGCCTTTTGTACCTAAGGTACCGGATTCCAACAGAGGCTTTCTATAATATACACAACGACGATCCATATAAATACGAGCGTTCACGTTGTCTAAAGCATTTGCGACTCCATCTAAGACTTCAAAGAAATCGTCGTTATATATCTTCTCTGTCTCTGGACAAACTCTGTTCTCGTGAGCGATGACTTTCATGTCTGGATTCATGCCTTTTATAACTCTGGCGGCTGTGACCGATTTAGATTGCTGGACATCGGAGGGTCTGAATAGGAATTGTCTGTTCAAATTCGATTTCTCTATCAAATCCATATCGGTGATCGTTACGCTGCCATTCTCAGCACCGACACCTATCATTGCAAAGTTTTTAAGCAATTCACAACCAATGGCTCCTGCTCCTACGACGAAGTATTTCAAGCTTCCAATCTTCGACTGAAATTTCCGACCGAAAACAGCGATTTGTGAATCGTAGCGCGATCCTACCGGGCAGCAATCTTCTTCCGTGAGCTCGGAGCGGTCCGCGGGCAAACATTCGATAGCATCGAAGTACAACCATTGGTATATAGGATGGAATTTTCCAGAGCAAGCTTTCATAACTTCTTGGGCGACGATTCCACCGATGGTAGCATTCAAAGGATTCAGACTACCAGAAGATATCTTCGCAAAGATTTGAAACAGATCAGTATTGATTTCTGTTTCAATGGCTGCCTCCTCCTTCACTGTTTTAGCTAAAGCTAAAAATTCATCTGCGTCCTCCTGATTCCATGGCCTAGGTAATTTCTCCTTAGTTCCTACATAACGGTGTAATACCATAAATGCCAAGTGCAACTGCTCCGGATAATCAAACTTTCCATAATCTGTGATCTGGAATTCTGGCTTCTTTAAAGCATCTTTTAAAGAATTAAAACGTACGATCTTTGGCATCTTCACTTGCGTTACTATACCGCCGCGTATGTATTCCCCGTATTTAGATGTGTCCCCGATGCTGAAAGTATACGGGCCCAGAACTTTTATCTTTATCGGATCGCAGCCATTTAGCTCCGTCATTCCCTGCACTTCAGAAAATGTGACGTAGTCACCATCTTCCATGCCATGACGGGTATCGTCCAAGCATGTGACAACACCCTCGGCGTCCTGAGAGATACTAGCGACCATTGCACTTACGGGTGGCTCACCATTGGTATCGACTACAGTGAACTTTTCCCCAAAGTCGCAAAATACTTGAGAGAATAAGCCGCTAGTATCCGCTATGATAAGTGCTATGTCATTCGCATGAGTAATTTCAGAGATACGCAATTGTTCGCTCAACGATGCTTCGGTCAAAACAACAACCTTGAACTTCTTGATATAGGGTTCGGTTAAAGGTCCAGAATGATGACGAGTGGGAACATAATTGTTCAGTTCGGACAGGCGCTGGCAACAGGCAGCGGCTCGATTTTTACCTGCAAACGAAACGATACAGACAGTTGAAACTGCGTTAAGATGTTAATACACAATACATAAATATTGTTACAGGTTATCATTATTAAGTTTACAGGGGATATTTATTATAACAATTTCTACGCTACAGCATATGCGCATATTTCGGTCAAAGTTTTCATCACATCATTGATCGGCGTATCTATGAGATATACAGGGTGTTTCAGAATTGCAGGTACAACCTCAACTACTTACTATGTCCCTTGAATATTACCAAGATCAGCTGATTCTAGCATACAATACCTTGAAATTTAAATGGATGGATACAATTATGGAAATATCAATTCTTTACATAATGCATAGCCACGGAAATTAGTTTAGATCGCCGGGGGGTTAAGTTTATGGGCAGTAATTTTGAAACAGCCTGTATCGTCGAAATGGAAAATGAATGACACGATACGAAGGGATCCGAGACACGGGAATCCTAAGATGAACCAGCAAGTAAGCCCGTTCCCGTTTAAGGCGCTCACGTGTTCCGCGATCCGCGATTCGCGGTTTCGTGGGCTCACCTATATCCGCCTCGGTGAGGTAGAACTGCGAGCCAAGGTTTGAGATCTGGCACAGCGCGTCATCGTGCAAGGTAACGGACTTGACGCCGCCGAGGATGACGTTTTTCGCGATTTCGACGCCGAGGCCACCAAGGCCAGATATCAGCACGTCGGAGGATGCCATGCGACGCATGGCGTCGTGGCCGAGGACGTAGAGCTGCCTGGAGTATAGACCCTCGTCGATTTCGGCGGGAGCCCGGGACGTCGAGCCATTTTTCGCCATGTCTGCGATCGTCGTCGAGTCGTCGGCTCCTCCCGTGGTGGCAGCAACGCGTCGCTTCTTGGCTGGGGGGTCAACGGAGCTCTCCACCACCTCAGCACTAGACATCGGACTTCACGGGGCGCCGTATTATGTCCGTCGATTGTTTTTTTCAACCCGGCCGACTGCACTTTAATAAAGCCCGTAAACTTCACCGCACGCCACACCGACCTTGCCGCACGCGCCCGCTCTCTCGCTCTCGCCCTCGCTCTCTCTCTTCTCACCGCTCCTCTCTCCGCCTCTTCTTCGCCGATTCCAATCTACCTTTTCTAGATAGCACTCTGCCTCGATACCGTTGTCCATCCAACAATGATGATTCTCGTTCTTTCATCCGCTCTATTTCTACTTCCTCGCACTCGCACTCGCACTCGCACCAGCGGCGATCGCTATGTCGTCGATGTTTCCTCGATAAAGGGGGGATGGGGGTTCGCGCGATCGGTAAAACAGCGAAGCCCCTTTCGCTGTCCACTGACCGCGTATCTTGCTGTCTTCCTATTGGAACCGGACCCCCCGTTCGATACCCCCGTTACGATAGGCGGCAGAGCGACGCAATAACGGCAGCGATCGAGCATTTCCACGACGAAATTTTGTTCCGTGCCGTTTCTTTGTTTTCCCCTTGCGACATCTTTCCTTCTCGTTACGTCATGAAATCTGTGTTTAAACGCCGGCCGTTGGTTGGCTCGCTGCGTGCACGAATAGAGAGGCAGGATTTGGCGAATAGACGGAAAGGATTGGTGGCTCGGGACCTGTACCGATCGTGGTTGAAACGACTTCGACCAATGGGTAATTGTAGAAGAGACTTGTAACGGATGGGTTTAAACGAGCGCCCTCTGTCCCAGACGTTTATCCTCAGCTACGATCAATGACTAATCTACCCATTTCTGTGTTCCTGCTTATCTGACGTGGCAAGATGCTTATCTAATGAATTATGCACGCGTCACCGGCAAATCATTGGCACGCAATTGTAGAATTGCACGGGTCGTGTCGATAACGGGCACAATGGGTCACATTGTCTTATTATAGAGTTTCCTTATCGGAATGCGCATACGAGAAACGTTGTTTTGTCCACTCTATTTGTCTCCCGTATGATTTCCTTTGTATCGAACGCGGTATTTTTAGCGATGCTCAATAACCGACTCGGAGGATACCAGAATCATTCGTATAGGTATTAACGAATGATCCAGGGTAAAACAATCAAGTACTTTATTGCATATATGTTGGTCCACACTGTCTCAGAGAGGTAGAATACAATGATATATTTTTCCACAGTCATGGGAGTTCATCCTTAAGGCCTCGCGCATGGCTATGGTACTCTACATGGAAATAATTCTTCGACTACGCGTACTTGCTACACAAATCTTTCATTTCGAAAAACACCTACGGTGCCACGAGTTGCGCCCCGCATTACACTCAGCAGTTAAACCCTTCCGAAGTGGAATATACCTCGCTCGTACAGTTGTGAGCCCATAGACACCCGTGCTAATTTCATTTTTAGACAATCACACTGTTCCAACGCCCGAGCCAGGTTAACATACTGGAACCATATATCATCTGTATATCAAGCTTAATCCTAGTTTTCAGAGTGGTTTGTCTTCGTCGATGGGCACCGGGCTTCCAAAAGCCCTTCGCGAGGTCTCGTCCTCCTTCTCCTTGAATCTCCTCGGCGATCGCCTCGAAGGGACTGCCTCCTCGGGCTCCGGAGTGCCGAACGGCGACGAGACGTGCGACACCGCCGGGAACGGGACGGTGGGGGTCTCGGACTCGGCCGTGTTAGGGGCAGAATTCACCATGTCCAAAGGGCCGCTGAGAATCGAGTCCGGCGATTCGTTGTACGAGTGATCGGTCGGTTGAACCGGTTCGCCTAGAACTTCGCTGGTCTCCGAGGGCCTCCTTTCTTCAGGGACTGTCGAAGTCCGGCGCAGATTCCCCTTTCTGTATCTGTTGCCAGGCGTTCCTCCAATTAATGCATAGAATGACAACGATTGCGCTAAACGTTGTAACACATTGTGGAGAGGAGACTGCCACAGACTCTTCCATTCCCGCAGAAACTTTCATTATCAAGACTTGTAGCTGTGCTTCTCGTCCACAATGTGAGACAATAGTCTTCCCTCAGGCACATAAAAGTAGCATTGAAATTGAAGTTTAATTGGGGGCCGCCCTTTAATTACGCGAGGATAACTTTGGTAACTTTTGATTTCGTAATATTTTCTTATCTCTCTTCTTTACGTAATATCTTTTCAGTTATTAAAATCCTTTTAAAGGTTTATCCAACTCTATCATTGAGCCCGGTTTCGTAGCGATGATATATCGTTTTTTAGGCTACTAAAATTGAAAATTAGGTTTAAATATATTACGTAAGACGCCACCTGACTCCCTCTCCTCTCCTTTGTAAGAAAACTTAAGAAATTTCTCTCCTCCCCCCGAAAAGCCTTACGTAATTCAAGGACGACCTTTTGGACACTGGAAAGTGCAAGTCTTGGCAAATGGGGTAGATCCGCTTACTGGTTGACGTGTACAGGCGACACCGTTGGATCAGGGCTCATTCTCGTCGTGCCGTTTCCATTGTCCCACGAATTGTTTCGGCGATGATGGCTCCTGTCCTTGTAAGCCTCAGCAATATTGTTGTAGCTTCCCACGATTCTTCGCTTGTCCAGCTCCTTCTGTATCTTCTCCGGCATGCTGCTCGCTGATCTGTATAGCCCGCGCCTGATCATGTCCTGCGGAGTTTCAATCGTCAATTTAGCAGGAAGATTTCAGTCGGCCCGAGTGCGCGGCCCTTGATACGTACGCTGGAAAGAGGGGTGGGCTCCACGTTGGGGTTGGTCCAAACGTTGGTCGCGCCGGGCGCGTCCTCGTTGTTGTTGTCGTTGAGCAGCTCCGCCGAGTAGGTAGGCCTGGCGGGTATGATCGGCGACCGGCAGCACACTCTGCAGTAATAAAACCTACGAGATTAATGAAATATCGACTGTGCCGCGGTCTAGTCGGACTGTATCGCGCTTACGAGTTAACGTCCTCCAGTTTCTTCAGCAGCCTCTCGTTCTCCCGGCAAACGAGTTCCTGGTCCCGTATCACTTGCTCCCTGGTGGCGTACAGTTCCGCGTTCTCCCGCCGAAGGGCCTCGTTCTCGGTGATGTAGGCGTGTATCAGCTGGCTTAACTCCGGTCGCTCCATTTCGGATAGTTTGTCCAGGTCCACCACTGGTGGTGTTAAAGGTAATTTCCTCTCGGCTACGCAAATATCACTTGTGTGTCGATTAACTCGTTATGAAAGTATGGACTGGCAAAGATATTCAAGGAATTTTAAGGGGAGGTTTGAATTTACACTCAAACTACCTACCATGTATCGGCCACAAGAAAGTATAAACTGCGATCGATAATAAAAGTAAAGTAGTTCTATTAGAAAGTATTATATCTGAAAATTTGTAACTCAGATTGGGGGTTGATAAAATAGAACAGTAATGCCAATATAATTCTTAAAACCTGGTATTAAGTTAGTTATGCAGTTATTAAAAAATACGAATTTGAAAGTTTCTTGAAACCGATAGTGTAAGCACTTACCTTTGGACTCGCTACGAACGGTGTTCTGGCTGTCGGCGCTGAGATGCAGGGCCGCCCTCAGATGCTCGTTTTCTGTCTGAAGGGCTCCCACCTCGCGTTTAAGACTGAGAATCAGAGCCTCTCTGGAATCCTGCAGGATGAAATTTCGGGTATACTCTTGGCCTTTTCATGTAACTTACGATCGGTATCTCTCCGCTCACCATCACTACGATCGGTTTCGTTCGAATCTTCTTCACCCTCGCCGCGTACCTCAAGGTGTTCAGCGTTTCACTCGCGTTTGATCGTACTGGCGAGACGCAGGCGACCTACAAGTGTTATAAAACTTCCACAATGCTACCCAGTCGGAGACCACCCGCCGCGTCATTCCATTATAACATAATCATGCGATTTACCATCAACGTCACACCATTTCCCGCCAAGCTGTCGGCCAACAGTTTGGTCAGCTTGCTGTCCCGATACGGAATATGGCCACCCTTGCGCTTTCCATCGCTCAGCGAGGATATACAATAGCCTTCATGAAACAGAGTGTCTTTGTAAACACGCGAATCGAGCGTTTCTTGGAAAGAAAGTTAGTTAAGTTCGCGGTAGCTTTAGAGAGCTTGCTTCTGCGTATGTAGTAATTCCCGATATCTCGGTTCCCTATCGATTGTCCAAGAGACGTTCGCGTCGCGAGGGAACGTGCCCTTTCAGTGTCAGCGAACGTCTGAGACGATCGATCCCTTACGATGCTTTTGCATAATTGACGCCATAAAGCTTCCAAGTCGTAACTTTCAGCCTAATTCGATTATGCTGGATGATACGCTAACATACAGACGGCACAGTTTGGAAAAATTCCACTTGCGTCACACAAAAAGAAAAAAGAAACAGAGTAGAGATAGGGCTTGAATAATAGAGGAGTGCATCGGCGAAGAGTTTTTAAAGTTTTTCCCTCGCTGTTTACCTAGAACCATGAGACTTTTATTGATGTTGTTCGCCTCCTCCAAAGTCTTGCCCTCGCTCTGCGTCTTCTTCGTCATCTCGCTGCCAGCCAGATCCACGAAATTGATTTTCCCTTGCTTCGAGATGAACACGCTGTTGTCCATCTATCGGCATTAACCGTTACACGGCTTTATTTCCCTGTCTTACGCAACGGAGACCGGCTATTCAGGGTTACTCACTTGTTGCTCGGATGTGATGTTAACCGTGAGGATACTGTGACTTCTGCTGGAGTGATCGTTCATGTTGTGCGCGCCGACAGATCGGTTCCTCATCCCTGCACAGAAATTGCTAGCTTGGTCCCAAACATCTTTTAATAACAGTTTCCTACGGTTCCCTCTTATTTCCTTACAGCTCAAGGGCGTCCGGAGACTTTTTCCAAGGGTTAATTCTTGCTTTTTTTAACCCAAATTATTTAATTACTTAATTTAATACCAAAATTTAAAAATATTCCCTTTTTTAATATAAACTTAATAAAGATCAATTTTGAAAAATAAGCGATTCTTTCTCAAAAGCCAGGGGGTAACTGCCCCGTTTGCACCCCTTTCCGGATGCCCATGATCTAATCGACAAGGATCCAAGGAAGGGAAATATATCAAATGTTCTGCAGATAGAGCTAATCGCAAGTTCGCTGGGCACGCGGTTGTCCTACCACAGTGGCATAGGTTGTTGCGTGCAGGGGATCGATTAAAAAGGGTTAAAGCCCATCTGCCAAGGTGCAAAGGTGAGGATCGATAACGGCTACCTTCTTCGAGAACCGCCAGAAGGTCGTCAAGCTCCTCGCACTCGACGGTAAATAGATTCTCGACGAAGAAGCCTCTCGTCTTTTTGCTCCATCGAACCATCAGCGGTTTCCTCGACGTGCCAGGATTCAGCAGATCTATTACCTAAAGCAAAAGGATCCTGTGAACCGTTCACCGCAACCCTACCCTGGATAAATCAATCGACACGCTCACCTTCTCGTTATAGATCTCCAGAAAGGAGGCCTTCAGGACGAAGTTGCACTGCTGTCGTTCCTGCAGGAGCTTGAATAGGTAGACGAAAGACCGGAAGACCAAGCCGTTATCCTCCGAGTAATGATTCACCTTTTCGGTCTGGAGTGGGCAAACATGGATCTATGGATCTTACTTGTGAAACATTATTTCAAACGCTTAAGCTCTATTCTTCTAGAATTATATGAAACCAGCTTTACTATTTGGCTTCGTCCGGAATTTAGAATCCGATTTTACAAAAAGAAATATTTTGACAGTTTTTATGTGGTGAAAATAATTGCATTCGTCTGAATTAGCCAGGCATAATGAGCTGGTGCACATGTCGTGATCCAAGAGTTTACCGTTTGAAAGTTTTTAGGCGACAGTAAACATACAAAAGTCTAAACTTTCTGCTTTATACATTAAGATTCATCTTGGTTTCCTCCTCCAAGGGACCAGTGGCGCACTCAGGATTTAATCTAAGGGGGGGGGGGGGCGAGTTAAAGGGATAAAAACAATTTTAAATTTGTTTAAAGAATAAAATATAGTTTTATCTTTTTTTTACAAAGCCCCTTCTTTGGAGGGTGCCAGAGGGCGGCCCCTCTGAGTGCGCCATTCTGTCACAATTTTAAAGTACTTACTGACCACGCATTTGGGGATAACGATCCGTCTGACCGTCCCCATTTCATTGCCAAATTTGTTTGTCTCCGCGTAAACGATCGCGTGGAACATTACATAATACAGGTAACAAACAAGAGAAGCATGAACTACATCGTCATTATCTTATCTTCGCATGTCGATCAGCATTAACCTTCTCGTTCATAACGGCCTCTAATGTGACCGAGTGCTTTAATATATAATTCCCCTGGGTTACTTCCTGGGTAAAGCTTCTGTAAAGTTGTTCAACTGTTCTAATCGAGAAATGAGCAGCTCAAAACTCACCGATTTCCATCGAACCTCCCGAAGGACCTCAAGAAAAAGAAAAGCAACTCCACTGTCTCGTCTCGATTCTTTTTGACTCACCATCGTCGGAGGTCCAGTGAGGGTGTGAGTTTTCCCGCTTCCTGTTTGCCCGTAGCAGAAAGCGGTACAGCTGAACCCTTCCACCGCCATTTCGACGAGCTTCTTGACACCGGAAAACTGTAATATGTCTTCCTGAGTGGCCGTGGGCTCGAAGACGACATTGTACGAAAATAATTTGCCCTTCTTGTCCCCGGTGCTCGGCGATCCCTCGCACTAAGGAGGAACAGACCACGGGAATTGAGAAATCCTCATCGAAGATTCAACGCACGGGACGGCCTTGTTTTATCAGCAAGTTATCAACCGGCTAGCGTTAGAACATTAAAGCAAGATGGATAGCTCACATATATCTGGCCATCTCCGGGGAATTGCACGGCCATGTCCTCGCCGGCCTTAATTTCCTTACCGCTAAGTGGACGAACTCTGAAAGAGAAAGCATCTGTTCCTGTACTCGTCCCATCAACGCTCAAGGCTCATCGATTCTCCGATCCCACGGAGAGAATGTCAGAATTTAGGTACCTGACGACAACATTTATGTTGTTCTCTGGAAGCAAGTGTTTCGTGGCGATCACTCTCTTGTCACCGTCTACCAGCCTCTCGATGCTGCCGGTCCTGCAAGCATAATCGAAACAAAACCAGTGACAGCCACTCCGACCAGCGGGATGGATATGGTTGCCAGAATGCCAGTACAGTTGCAGCCAGTCTCTCCTCTCATGATCGAAACGTTTTAACCGAGGCAACTGTCTGTCCGTTCCATGATTGACCTCCAATCGCGGCCGCTCAATAATTGAGGAGGTTCAATCAATCGGGCCAAGTGAAACCGTCGGGCGGGAAATCGCGTGATTGGCCAGCCTCATTTACGATTTCGCCTTTTTGTTTTCACGGCATGCCGTGCTCGCTGAAAAATCGTTGCGGCCTCCTTCAATGATTCACGGGGGTTTGATTGCTCAACTGACAGCCCGACTGATTGCTCGAATAACCAATGGTACCGAACCTTTAATTATTTATTAACGCTTGAAATCACAAGTGGAAAAGAAACGAGTTAAACCGTAGGTAGGTACATTAACTACATTGCGATGCCTAGGTCTCTCTCAAAAACCAGTCGCCCTAGAACCCCAAAAGATCATTTCTCTAATTCCTCGAGGCTTATAATTCCAGCCACCAGCCATAGAAAAAGCGCGTTCTCGTTTCCAATTATCGCCTCGTTAGTCGCCCATCGATTATTCGAGCGTCTTGTAATGTAAATTGTAATGCATAGGTGCTCCCAGGAAACCCCTTATTTTCTCAAACGGAGGGGGTCAGTGGCGGTTATTGCACTTGAAGGAACACGTAGCAGGAACAACCCGTTTAACTATTTCCCTTACACCGTCGCAGCACGTAACTATAATACGTGTACACGCGACACTCGGGCATGATCCATTCCGCGAGCACGGTCGTGGCGCTTCGAGGTGGCTTTCAATTCTTATCGTCTATCGCCGGGGTGCCGGTGTTTCTCCGATCGCGAATTACAATTATGCTAAAAGCGTGATAAAAAAAAAACAAGCCTCGCGACGCTTAAACGTTGCGTCACGTGTGTTGTCGGCTAAGTACGACGTTGCCCAAGCGATAGGCTCTTGCACAAATTACTGTAAAGCAATTTCAATTCCTGAAACGTAGAAACGACAGACAACGTTCTCACGGTTTATTACTTTAATCACGCAAGGAGGGGGCGAGAGCTCGTAATCGTTCGTGTTTGTCAAAGATTCTACAGTTGCATTAGATTTCCCAGAAAACCAACACCAGTCCGCAGGACACAAATTTTCTTTATCGACCCTGCTGAGTTACCTGTCCCAGCAGAATCCTGCGTTTCCTTTATGGCGATAATGCTGCGACTCGTCGCTAATGACACTTTGAAGTAGCAGCGCACTTTGCACACTCGTAATTCAATTTACGATCGGTATCTGGATTGCATCGGGAAGTGATAAAGCCCCCTGACATTGCTATACGAGGACAGGTGTGTTGTAGGAAATAGGGCATCAAATCGGAGTCAATTTCGTTGATTACTCCTCGTTTCCGCCACTTTTCCATCTATAACCCTGAAACAGCCTTTATAGCATATTCTAACTCCCCGCAGCATTATCGCCATCATTCAACGCTCGGTGTATAACACGTGCCTTGCTCGCTTTGAGGAATAATTGGAAACGACCGTTTCTTCGGTTTGTTCGTAATTTTAATGGACTTTACTCCACGCGGAGTGTTAGCCAGCTTCGACCGTACAGCGCCTCAATCAGCCTTAACGAATAAATATCGTCGTGCACGTTAATCGTGCAGGAAAAATACGTATTTCACGTGTCTGAACGTCGAGATCTCTTTACATAGGCGCACGCTGGCGATCGTCGCGATATTGACCGACAGAGAGAGACAGCCCAGCAAGGTCCCGCAATCGATATACGGCATCGAAATATGTCGCAACCACGACATACGTGTCTATCAACGATGCTGACGCGCGTCCAAATGCGCCACGGGCGGTGAGTTTGCACGACCACCCCCTTTGGAAAATTGAATCCAATGAGTTACTGTCCTCTTCGACGCTCCCCATCGAGCCTATCCGTGCCCTGGATCTCCGGGGATGATTTCCAGGCAACGATTGCCCTTAATTTGCTGCTCGGGGTGTGTTTGCGAGTTTCCTTCGCGAAGAATCGTTGGGCGTCGCTTCCGACCAGTCGATAACCCGCAATTTTCTTAGCGAGAAGGATAGATCAGGGGTAGCTTTCCACTTGGACGTGGCTCTCTGTTGCTTTAACATGGAGATCGTAGTGCATCGTTTAGCGATAATTTCGAGCGGTAGTTTTCCGCCGGTCGATAATTTTCTCCTGACATTTTCGTCGCGGGTAATAGTCTTGGTCGATCTTCTTCCTTCGAGTACCTACGTGTCCCTTTGTTCCCGTTGTTTTGCTCTGTTTTTACACGACGAAGGTTTTTTGATCATAAGTAATTGGAAGATTGCGAACAGGATGCATCAACCTCGCGTTATCGCGGGGGATTGAAGCGATAAGGTGCTTTCGACGAACCGAATTGAATTGCTTCTTCTTATCTATCCAATGCAATCTTTAATATGACCATAAATTGATCGATAACAGAACGTCACTTTTATGAATATTGACGTGCAGTTTATGACGGTAAAAGGAACTCGCTTCTTGTACAGAAATATTTGGACAGATCAATAAGACAGTAGTTAACTACTGTTTACGTCCTCCCTTTAGAAGGGGAGAAACAAAATTGCGATGGAAGTATTGATATTCCGTCAGACACTGTCACCATCGAGTTATTGGACTTCCACCCTCCACCAAAAATTTATCCTCGCATAGAATACACTTTTACCTCGACTATGTACTTGTCTAACTGGAACGACTACAAGCTCGCGTTCAGACCTCACGTGTTTAGTGCCCTGCTCGCCGAATTTCACTTTTACTTTCATCGAATACATTATCTCAGCCTCGCGATCATCCCGAGACAGTCACGAACAGCAATTTCAGTTACGACACCCATGCCGCGGACAAAGAGCAAACGAATACTCACTCGTTTCCTCTGGACCGTTGCAAGCTGCTCTTCACCACCCTCTTGACGACGTAACCACCCTTCCCTGGACTGTTCCCCCTCGACGCAGTCTGATCCGTGGGACTATTGCCACGCGACAGGCGGCCCTTTCTTTTATCCTTACCCGCATTTTCTTTTTGGGGGCTCCCGCCTCGGGTAGGCGACGGATCTTTCACCAGCACCATTCGTCCACCTTTCAACCAAGAAACGCCGCTTTGGAAACCGGAGCGCACACCTGCAATAATTCAATTTCCCTAGTCAAACGGGGGTTTCACTTATCTCCCGTCAGCTACGATTCCCTGCGATTCGTCGCGAACAATTTGGATCGCCCGAGGGGGATCGAAGCGAAACGCTTGATTTTCCAGGGCCCACAATAGTGAAAGCCTTCTCCGCCTGGCATGCGCGCGGATCCGACGGAAATTTATACAATACGGACCAGTTAATTACCCGCGTTTGCTTGCGAGATGAGGTCTCTAGACGATAATTAACCGTCGCCGTAATTGAAGCGAAAGTTCTGACTAATTGCGGCTCCATAGAAACCGCTCGTCGCCGATAATTGAATCGCGAATGGACAACAAATCGTAAGCCGCTGGTAATAATGAGCTGAAAATGTTCCGTAGACCGTGTCCCCGCGCCTCTGTTTGCAAATCAAGCCGATCACAATGAATGAAAAGCACGAGCTTCTCGCGTGCCTCTCTCGCCGCGATCTAGACGGAGTACCGTGGATCATGGATCTCGGTTAATTCGCGCCTCCGTCCCGGTCACTACACCGTTCACCTTTCATTTCGCACCTTTCCTTTTTTACGACAATTAACGTAAACGCGGCGGTTTGTCGAGATTTTGAAAGTGAAAGCTAATGGGATCGGGGCAATAAAACCGTTCCGCGCGAGTCGCCAGGCGTTGCTCGAACAAAAATTGTTGCGGGGGGTCTCTTTTTACGTGGACGAGCGCGCCAGAGATTAACGAGCGGATAAACGGCCTCTAACGTTTTAACGATCCAAATGAATACCGCTGGATCGTTGGCTTTTTCTTTTCCAACGTTACTTCTTTCAGCGCTGGTCTCACGGTGGAAAATTAGAATGGCAAGACGGTGAAGTTTACTCGAGCTTTCACCGATCGAACCTTCGACTTCTCGCGTTTCAAGAACCGATAAATGAAACCCCTATAGCTCCTCGATGTCCACTTGCAACTCCGATGAAACTCACATTCGAAGTTTCATGGATCGTTGAAAAATGCCCCATCGGCCGGACGCGTACGATTTCCTCGTCGATCAATCCTCCTGTCACAAGGCAGATTTATTTAAGCCGCCGTCTGCGAACCCCGCGACTCCTTATCGGTGTTCTTCCGCGGAACCGTTGCAAGCGTCGAGCGACTAGTATCAATTTCCCTGGATTAAGGTGACCTCGCGTTGGACAGCGGAAACTCGTGCAATAGCAACAGCAGGCAGCACGCTACTGACACTTGAAGGGGGTGGTTTCGAGCGAGGGTGGCGGTTTTTCCTATAGTCGGTGTTAGCCACCGATCGAAACGCCCTGGCCGGCGTTGTGTGCGTGGACTATCCGAGCGATCCCTCCCGGTCGCGCGGTCATCGTCCACGTGGGTGGTTACGTCAGAGCGAACTTGACACGTTCCGTCGTCGAGGTGCACGATCGCCGGGCAGCTTCAACTTGAACTTCTTCGCGAAGAGCTTGAGAGTAAGAATAGACTTTGTTCATTATTCGACGATCACTTTTGTATAGACAACGCACGGTATAAGTTCCGTTCAATTATTGACGGGGGCGGTTCGATCACTGAATGATTCATATCTGCCGACGGCCTTGAGAAAGTTTCGTGAGGGTTCGTGAAATATTCCAGAGACGAGGAGAAAATTCCAGAGATACGACGGTACGAAAAATTGAATGGAAGTGTGACGAGAGATTCATCTGCGCTGTATTTCGTCTATATTTAATCCCCGCGACTGTTGGCGATGCAACGCGCGAGCCTCAAGGAGCTCCAGGGATGGGAGAGGGACCGAAGGGATCGTCGATGTGCGCGCGTAGCCGTGGAGCTCGAAAATTACGGGAGGATCGGCGCGGAAATGACCAGCTATAAATACAACGGTAGTCAGCGGTGTAAACTTTATTGCGGCTCGTTTTCCGCTGAAAACGCGCGCTCTTGAAAAATTCCGCGCCGCTGCGCCAACCCCCTTCGAGAGTCATATTCCTCGCTGGTATTTTTGCACAGCCGCGGTTTATTCTCGGTTCTGCGCGTCAAATTCTGCTTGTCCACTTCGCTGCGTTGCTGTGGCCCGCCGAATCTCTTCTCCCTGCTGGATCGCAGGCCTCGGGTGATAGAAAGGGCGAAAGAGTCCGAAGGGAAGGTAATAGGCAGAGGAATGGGAGCTCGTTTGGTGGTCCCGTCAATCGTTAGTAGTCGTGTCTTCACCGTTGTCTGACCTAACGGTTATATACAAATCTACTGTAGCGGTGTTTAGAGTAAAGACTGGATGGACACACTTGGCATAGTGATCGGAAGGGGAGGCCGGGGCTAGGTGACTAATTTTTAACATATCTAATTTTTATAAATCGACCATTGGTATTTTGTTGACTTGCTGCATACCAAAAGTTTAGAAATTTCATTAGGTGTACAGGCTTAATTTTGAAAAACGTTTTAATTTAGCCTAGGTTGTAATTTTTATTGTATTTAGAGTAGTGAGACGAGTAAGTCAACAAACCCCGGCTGCGGGGTTAGCTGACAAATATGATGGGGTTAATTGACTTGACATTTACCTTTCGGTTTTGACCCATTGCCTGCGAAAGGCGTACCTATATATACGCTGTCACAGTTCCATCAATATATACGAAAGGCGTATATATGCGCTAAAAATTCCATCAATATAATGCACGAAACACGTACATATGTATACTACGACAAATAATTTTTTTTTATTTTTTTTTCACTCCTTCACAGTGTTTTTTTTTTTTTTTATTAATTATCATGGTGTTAGATACTGTAATTATTTTGTACTTGTTTGTTATGGTCTATTTGGAACGGCTGAGAGTTTGAAGGGAGGATAGGGTGTAAAACTGGTAGGGGTGAGTTTGGAAGGATTTGTTATGGGGGAAGTGGACTTGAACAGCTAAACTCTCTGCCTCGACTGCATCTTGAGGATAAAAATGCAATTATTAGTGGTATTCTTATGCTTAGTCAAGTAACCCCGTCCGACATTGTTAACATGTTAACATGTTAAGAATTTTTTTTATGTTTTCCGCATATTTCGGTATAGGTATGACCCCCTCTTAAATGTTTAAAAAAATTGTCCTCGAAAATAAAAATTCAATTTTGTTGTGCGCCTTCATAAATAAAAACTGTTCTAGAAGCATTTAAACTTTCAAAATTTGAGGGGAAAAATTTTTTCGGACTTTTTTCGAAAACCGTTTGTCGCACGAGAAAAAATAATAGAACATAGAAGAGGCTCCTTGTCCGGATCTACAAATTTTGTTTGACATATTTTTTTATCTACCCAATAACTTGGAGGATATTATACAAAATCGACTTCACGAGCTGTTAAATAATAATTTAAATGTTTAAGGGTCTAGGGGTACCCTTTCCCGTTATCTAATCGAGCTCAAACTTTACACGGATTTTTTTTTTTTTTTTAATTATTTAGAATTATTGTGGAGGGTGCCCTGAAGAAAATTTTGAAAAAAAAATTTACCAAGAGTAAATAAAAGCCACCCTAATGGACACGGACCAACGCTATCGAAAAGGAAACGCGGATATTGAGTTATTCCACCTGCTTACGACATTGCTGCGTGGCTGCAGTTGTCACAGGATTAATGATGGAAAGCCGAGTACGTCCTGCGGAAGTTCTTTTTGCCTGCGTGCAACCTTTTGGACTCGGTAATTTTATGAAAGCAGGAAATTACTCGGGGTAATCAAATAACTCTTCGTTGCTAGTATGGAAGTAGCGTTTGAACACTAATTGGAAAGCAATAATAATTCTCATTTGCCTGCTGGTACAGGAATACTTCCAATACTTCGCGGAGGGGGAAGATGGAGTATTGCATCCCGTTTGCAACTAATTCATAGATTATAGTCTCCTATTATTTATACGGTTGCTGTCAGGCAGAACGCCGCTATTACGAAGGAGTTCTTCGACGTTGTAATAGCGGTGTTTAATGATTCTAAGGATGACATATTAGCATTAGCGAGACTCGGGAGTGAAAAATATCGCGGGCTATCATTCGTTGGTAGAAATTATTATCGCGGTCCAGGGGATAGCCGAGAGCTATAGGTTATTCCAGGGCGAAAGTGGCATTTATCGTATTTCGTGCCAACTTGCCTGGCTGACATTAAGCCAAGTGCAGACGATGCAGCCTGCACATGCTGCAGCCTTAATACCGGTTTAGCTAGGGGGCTCGTGTTGCAAGTCGCGTACTTCTCATAAATAAGTAATTGTTGAGGAAGGCGGTCGTGCGGTAATGTAAATTTCCTTCGGTTCGATATGGGGTAGATCTCTGCTAAATCTTTTTCAACACTGAATCATTCAAGAGATCTCAATTAGATAATTTTAAAAGTCGGCTGCATCCCGATCGGGCGTAAATCGACTCGTGTTAAGCTCGCTAATACAATTCTTTATTTCTCACGTTAATATTGAAATAGAATGGATATAAACAATTCATGGTGTGTTATTTATAGTGGCATGCAATACCATTGCGATGACCGTGCAGGGTTA
Source organism: Andrena flavipes (assembly GCA_963971345.1). Taxonomy (NCBI): domain Eukaryota; kingdom Metazoa; phylum Arthropoda; class Insecta; order Hymenoptera; family Andrenidae; genus Andrena; species Andrena flavipes. The sequence continues at coordinate 43,266,569 of OZ020482.1, forward strand.
GCAATGCAGATCTATATCCTCATGAATATATACCCTACACGGAAGCATGGGTTATAAGTGAATTATAGTGCAGAAGGGTGATGCACATTTTGGCTTCCTAACGCAAAGGTGCAGTTTCCCCGGCGATTACTGTAGCTGCCGTTATTAAAAAGCGATTACAGCTTCTTACACCTTCCTAATCGCATTTCATCCCGTTCAATCCCGATGAGGCTTTTTCTTACGACTTTTTTTTATCTATACAGGATCGATTAGGTAGAATTTCAATACCGCCCCGCCTAATACCGCTAGAAAGGTTCAGCGAATTCGCGGAAGCGCGGCCAAGTCGAGTGCGCTCAATTATGTATTGTAGGAAGTGCACTTAGGTCGTTAGGGAGAAACGTTTTATTCAACGAAAGGAAATGCGCGCGCGCGCCTTTCCATTCATCCAGATTGCCCTCGCGAAACGCTTCCTTTGCGCGCAATATGACGTTTACGTCGTTTTCATGCGCCGCGCCCCGAGATAACGATCAGCGATTTAAACGAAGTTCGCACAGCGGCTAACTTAAAACGAATTAAAAACCTCAATCGCTAGCTACTCCCGCGACGTTCGTATCTGTTTAACGCGCTAACTCCTACGAATCTTAGAGCCGCGTCTTTAAAAGAGATTAACAACACCGCGACACGCTCTCGACTCCCCAAAGAATCTCTTTGGAAATCGCAATTGCGCCAGAGATTTCGACACGGTGACCGCCGAAATATATGATTATGCGAGCGCCATCTGCCCCGTGCGCGCGACCAGCCAGCATAATACGTACCTGTTGTTCCCCATGATTTTGACATTCCCCCCCGAAAAGCGTCCCCCACCCCCGACGCACACAGTCGCGCGTGCAGTCGACCGCGAGCTCTCCCTGTGCACACACGTGCCCTGCCGGGCACGCACACAGCGCAAGCCAGCGCCGAGGGAATGGGCCATTTCTCCTTCTCTGTTGTGCCCTCGGACCTCTTCCTCCTCTACGCCGCCACCTTCTTTCTACGGCACAGAGAGTTCCTTTAAGCCGGCAGTTTCGTCAGTTACACCGTGGCGTGTGCATACAAGACACCGCAGAAGTTCGCTCGGGGGCCGAGCACAAAAGGGACGCGCCGGGAACGAGTTCTCCAGGTGTCATCCAGGTGTCCAGGTCGGGGAGGCTCGCGCACGGTCTCGAGCAAAGGGCAGGGAAAAGGAAAACGGATCTCCTTGGAATCGTTTTAAAGCGGCGTGCCGCGCCAGTCCAAGTTTCGAAAGTGCAGGTCTTTGTTCGGTTACTACCGGCCGGTTGTGTGATCGCGCGCGATTGTGATGTGACAGGTCCCGTGGGTGCACGCAGTCTCACGTTTCGCGAGAGGCTGACCAGCGGAAGCGTAAGTTTGAATCTGTTTTACTCGGCAATTCTTAATTACTCTGTATGGGTTGTCATGTGACTTCGAGCAGGTGCACAGGCGACATTATTGTAGGATCATGACAAAAGTTTCGGTTTCGGTTATGTACATATTTGCCAATCCGAGTGGTCGTCGTCTCGTGGCAAGTCTGCCATAACCTCTGACTGAACCCTCTGTCTATGAAAGAAAGCTACAGTAGTGTCATCTCGGAGTCACATGCGTGCTTCTCGTTTGGTCGTTTTTTCGTCGAAAATGTATAAGAAGCAAGGGGCTCGGAAAGCCGTGCTCTGTGCCATTGGCATCTGGAACGTGAGTCATTGAAACGAAGTAGCGAACATCTCGGGGTTTTATTAGGCGATGCAGGGATTGCTGCAGATGCGCCACGAGGTGGCCCGGCTACGTCCCTTTTTCTTCTGTTTCTCGTAAATCAGCTGTACAGCGTCATTCTCTTCGTGTAATTTATCCCGCGACCCTGCTTCGCGACATTCCCGCGGCAGTCCTGATGCAAGGCGAAACAATTTCAGTCGTGAAATACGCTTGACTGTTTAAGAGTGCCATTTTTCACGGGGGTCTATTTAAAGAACGCTTGTACCCCAAAGTTATTTCGGTTGGCCATCGGTGTTTTAATATCGATTTCTCGAATCGCGGGTTACAGCTCGTGATTTCCGTAACGGTTTCCGAAGTGGAGGCGCTCGAGCAATCGATCTGTATATTTAGAACTGGATTTGCAGGCAACTATAATTGACCACGTGCGAGCGGCGGATTCGGTAAAAGGGTCAGGCCGGTTTATTAAGGCGATGGCTCAGAGAACCCGCTAAATCGTCTCGATCGACGTTCGGTTAACGGCTTAACTGCTTTGATAAAGATGTCATTGGTTAGCCAAGGTCGATTTCCAGCCGCCATTCTGTTACACGTTCGTTAATGGTCCTCGCAAAGTATGCCGACACGCGGATAGAAAGAAAGGTTTCCCGTGTCACGAGAAAACAGAATTCTGTTCCTTGGACGGTATTTTTCGTTTCATCACGATTTTTCCGTTATCAGTCGCTTATCTGTTATTCAAACATCCGAGTCGATCAAGACGAGGGTGTGGCATAAATAATTGTGGGTTCGCCTGAATATTCCTATCTTTTACGAAGAAAATTGTTAAGGATCGTTGGAGGAAAGACGGTTGCGTGCATCGGTGCATGATCCACTGGCTCGGGATCAGTCGGTACGATCGAGTATCGATACGTACACCCTGCCACTTGCTCGTTACAACAGACGGTGACGTCAAACTATTGTACCCGTTGCGATAATAGTTATCCGACATCGTCAAGTCGAATTTCTTCGGTGGCTTGTTACTATCGACGGGCTTTATCGATCCTTAAAAAATTCTAATTTCCTTTCCCTTTCATTTTTCAATTACTATTTCTACAAAAAAAAAAGATTTATCGCAACGGTTTATTTCCAGAAACGGAAGAAATTTGATTCCTCGACCGTCTACGTTAACAGCCGCGTAGGAAATTTCGCGTGGTTAGGAGATCTCAAGATCTCGCAATTCCTTGAACTCGCCGACACGCTGTCTTTCTAGGAAACGGTAGAGAAAGAAGCAACGGTAGAGAAAAAGCTTCTCATTGTTCCTCCGTACGGATCGCGTTCATCCTATAAACGTGAAACCTGTCCTCCACGTTTTTAGCTCCGTTGAAGGGAGCGTAGATTATGGGTCATTGTTTAGCCAAAGATTCTTGACCTCGAAACGCGGGCAACCGCTCGAGACACGTATAAATAGCGAGGAAGAGGAACGCCTCGGCTTCGAGCTCTGTCGCGCTTTTACTTAGCGGACGTAAATCCTAGGTGTTCCCAATGCTACAAATTCCGCCGAAAGGATCGTCTTGTTTAGTTCACATTTCGGATCGTTTCGTGCAAAGTTGAGCGGAGAATGTCAGGCAGGCCGCTATGACTAATCGCGGGCTATCGCTCGAAGGAGCAGAGTGGGTCATCTCTGCCGCTCGAAGGCTGAAACACGCGCGAATCCTTGAAAGAGTAGTAAACGACGAAGGAGAAACGTCTCACCTTCGCTCCGTCGACCTCTTCTTCGAAATGTGTGGCTGCAGTCGGGTCATCGGTCACTGGACGCCAGATACGACAATTAAACGCGAGTGAGTCACGACGGAGGCTGGGTTACCATATTTTTACGGGGTGGCATTCAACCAGGCCCATTAGTCATGTCTGGACGTAGGTTTCTTTCCCCTTGATCGCCTTGTTCGGTGCAAGCCACTTGTCTGGTGGTTGGTACTAGAGAAGCTGGAGTGTTTTAGTCTCTGTAATGGATGACGGAGAGCTGACGCGCCTTGCGCGGTGTGTCAAGGTTCGTTATTAACACAGAAAGTGAGGAACATGTGCAGCCAGTGACGTTTGTCCGAAGAAGCTTAAGCTTCTTGTATTTGAACAGCATCCATTGAGTGAATCGCTTGATTGGCTGACTTCTGGTGTTACGTGTTTATTGCAACGGTCATCGCGTCATTTGAACGAAACTGGCGTTCATCTATTCCTCGTTTATCCACTTAGAATGTCATTTGTTCTGTGGTCGGCGAGTTTATTAGTCATCCCTAAGTTCGCCGAGAACGTTGGAGGAAATCAAGGCTCGTATTGATGATAGATTTACTGAAAGCAACAGACCTCCATTGATCAATCAGTCGGACAGGAAGGAGAACCGCAAGTCTGTTCGCTACAATGTTGTGACAGCAATTTCGTCGACGTTAGTATCAGATACATTTGTAGAGACAGCTCATCATTGCTAAGATACATAGCAAACAAGAAAATAGGTACACAGAAGTCTTCAAAGAAGCCGAACGATCGTCAACAACACTGATTTTCCCGAGATACATATTGCAAGTTGTTTTCCAAACGGTGTTTACTTTGACCAGGGCAATGTCTTCCGTGGCTTATCCAGACTTTCGAAAGAAATCTAAATAGATATCAGAGCTGTGTTATTTGGTCTAGCCGATATCTAGTCAGCAAGTTTATATTTATCATCTTACGCTGCCCATCCTTTTTATTCTCGTCACGCCCAGCGATACGCTTCTGAAATATTAATTCCTATATTATGACCTGTAAAATCCTTTCGTATCAAGTACTCCTCGTACTTGCCCCTCGTTTTATGACGCGATAAAAATATCCAGCAATATCGTAGCACAACTTATTTAGTCAGTTTTGTATTAATTTCGTGCACAACAGGTCTCTGCCTCTTCTCCTAACATAATGAACTATTTAAAACTGTCGATCACGGCATTCAGGATCTATGATTTTAGCGCATTCCGTTCGCACTACGTTCAGCTGACTCAGAAGCCATCGGATATTTCCCATGAACTCTCAAGAAATAGCTTACACTTATGATTTCATCGCAGATCGGCTAGCCGCACCTGCATAATTTTGCACTTTCTGCGACTTCTTCTACGAATCATAAAATATAATCGGAGCTCCCGACGTTTTTAATCTACAACACTTGAATCCCCTGCAAGACTTCTGATTCATCTGCGATGTTGGATCATACAGTAGCAACTGCAAGTGTAACACTGATTTGGGTAATAAAATTCTCGGAACTTGCTCGGAAATATCAGATTCGACGGAACTATTGGGCTCTAAAATAGAGGAGTAGGAGTGATATTTATTTACCTAGAGACAATCTCAATACCACATTGTATGCTCTAACAACAAAGTTTCCACCAGCTCGGCTGCGCGCAGTGATATTTTACGGTCCGCGAATATCCGGTCTCGCCTCGCAAGCTCGGGAACCGTTCGCGATAGTAAAGTTGCTTAAAAAGATTTTTATCGCGAACGCCTGGTAACCGGTGTAACTAGAGTTGCCAACCGTACTATAATATATAGTATTGTACTGTATTTTTGTCTAGTGTATTATTTGTTAGAAAAAGATATGGTAGTACGTAAAAATACTACATTTCCGATACACCGATAAATTTCTACAATTCTTAATTATTTTTATATTGTACTGGACTTTCAGTGCAATCAAACCTTTGACAGATTTGTTACAGACAATAAATTAATTAATAATGCGAAATGCCACCAAAAGTACACATTTAAAAAATAAGATGTGGTTGTTTTAATGTAGTTTCATTTTCTACCACTTTCCTCCGAGAGGTAGATACTATACTCTTTCACAATGTACTATATTTTTTTATCACTTTCGGCCGTACAGTAAGTACTAATATTTTTCCGGAAAAAAATTGGCAACCCTGGGTGTAACCGACCAATTTGCCATTTTTCAAACCACTTCTCGCTCGCTAATTTCCCCGTGCCTTTTCTTGGACGGGTGACCAGTTCTCGATCCTAGTTACTGATTAGCTACTGGTCTCGATTAATAATCGCTGTCGTCAACGGGGAACCCTGATACATACATATATATTACAAATCGGTTGTTGTAAATGGAACTTCTTTCGAGCGTTCAAAAGTCACTCGTTCCTCGGCCTCGTAGTCTTAATTACCGAGTGTTCGAGCCAAGTAAAGTGTTTATCTAGTACCTGAAGATATGGAAACTAATTGGAGTCCACCGACGCTGCGTTTCCGCTGCACTTTCTAACTCCACGGTGCAGGCCAGTCCTGTTGCTTATGCAAATACTGGTCACTGGCTGGGTCGTAAAGTATTTTTTATCTCCTCTCTCGCCAGTATTGCATAACTATTCGCCGGTGTGTATTGTTTGCAAACACGCGCAAGCATTTTCAGCGGGAAGATTACGAGCGTTTACCTCGGTAATTTTGTTGTTTCTCCGAGGAAACAAGGCTGTATACAGAATGAGCGTAAAACGTTGGAGATATTGTCTTTCTAGGCCTAGGAAATCTGGAAAGCGTTCTTTATCCGGTGACAGTTGATGCAAATTGCTATCCTAGGGTAAAGAGACCACCGTTCATCTACAGAGACGCTTATGTTTAGATGCTTGTCTCCTCCGTAGTACAAGTTTCGTAAAATATGTAGGCAGGGGCGGATTTGGAGATTTCCTGAAATATCATGAAATTATTAATTAAAGAGTTGAAACGATTTTGAAATTAATTCAATATGACAACTCACATATGAGTTATTGTTAATTTGCCAGATGAGAAAAAAAAGTGAATTCTTTTTAAAATGTCCCAAGCCTTTGCGTTTAATCCTCGGTTGCAACCTACTTAGCCTAGGTATATGTATACAAATCCGCTCCAGTACGTAAGTCTAACTCGTTTATCGTCCGTGCACTGCTCTACAATCCTCGGATGTCGAAATTGGAGCATACGGACACCCCCGCGGTTCGGTAGCCGAGTCCGTGGTGTCCCAGTGTTAAAGTGGCGATGTAATTTACGACTGAACGTCCACGGGGCAGCCTGCGGCCAGATTTAAAGCGTTTCGGGGAGCCCGCGGAGGCGTAACCTTACGTCTCTTCTCCGAATCTTCTCCGAAAAACCGGTTGGTCGGTTGTGATTCAGGCCGACCTCAAGGTCAGTCAGCAGCGTGGCTGAAGTTCAGGGCTCTCAAGGTGCTCTGTCGCGAGTCTTAATAAGCCTCGACGAAGTCGGAGGAGCGGGGAGAGAGAAAGAGAGATAGAGAGAGAGAGAGTGAAAGAGAGAGAGAGAGAAATCGCGTCGCGTATGACGTCTGGAGGGATGCGAGAATACCGTGTGTAATAATAAACCGAACTCCGGTGCATGACGCTCCGCGGAACCGGCGAGCCGCTCGAGGACAGTAAAAAGAAGGGAAAAAGGAAGTGCCGAGAGAGAAGAGGGGTGGAGCGTGGCCGATCCACCGAAATAACCGCCGATCTATTTTCGGGGCGGCTTTCGCGCGATGCTCCCCGTAGGAAAAACACCAGGAGGGCTTTGGCGACATTTGAATCGGTCATTCGAGACGTCTCGTACGCTTAAGCCCCGTTACGCACTTGCGACAAGTTGCCGGCAAACCAAAAACCTTTGTTGTTCGCCGCGACCAAGCGCGTACGAACTCGTACATTCCCGTATACCTCGTGGTCGTCGGCGACCTGGCAGCTTGTCCCAAGTGCGTAACGGGGCTAATAGTCGCTTGGGAAAAAATACTAAACAGAGAAGATGGAAAGATTCTCTTTCATTTCACGATCATCTAGGTTTCGAGGGACTCGACATTAGAAACTAGAGAACTCCGCGAATCTCTTCATGGACCGCTAATTAGTCCGCATAATTGGAGACGCTCGCGTGCAATTAAGCAGCCGCCGCGGCCACGGCCCCAGCTTTTACCGTTTCCCGATCTCGTCGATTGTTTCTCGAGCGTGAATGCCCGTAAACGATTCCCGTCTCGGCGCGCATGCGTGCGCGCAACCGCGCGAAACATCTCCAGGCGAACGGTACCCGCGAAAAGGGAAACGCACCGGCGAGGCGCTCGGCGACCGGAAGTGTCGCGCGAGCCGCAATGCGGGGCTCGTGTCCTCCTCCTTCATTTTAGCCGTGAGATAAGGGGCGGCAACGCGTTTGCAATGCGCCACGGGTACGATAATGGACGGAACCGGAAGCTCGTGTGCGGTGATCGGTTGCCTGCCACACGCCACTGCCAATTTCGAATGGGAGTCACACCGGGCAACTGATTTCTTTTATTACGAGCAGTTTGGTATGATTCGAAGCGCTCAAGTAGTTCTCCGTCTTGGGTACACGTTTGTCTGATAATATCTCGAACCCCACTACTGGCGCTACACTCTTATTTTCACGATAGTATTCATATAACGAGAAAGTCTTCCCACGACCATACTTTCCTCGAATCATGCAGCTAATACACCTGCAAAGGGGAGAGAAGAGAGGTACTTTCAAGGTGGATCGCCTTCTTTACCCCTCCATTTACGGTTGCCAGTTGGAGTTTTTATATCCGGTGAGAAGCTGAGGTTCGAAGGTCGAGGGAGACCTCGCGCGGCTCGTTGGGGGAAAGTGGTAGAATTATCATTCGCCGGGGATAAATTCACGGGTATGCATGGTGGTAAGGCGAGCTGCAGAAAATAGGAGACGCTCGATGATTTCACGCGATGCAGAGAAAACCCGTCCGTCTTCTACGGCAAGCTGGAGAAGCCGACAAAAGGCTAACCGGCTTCCGGAAATGGGTAATTTCTTTATTGTACTCATCCGCACACGCGTGACCATTTTTTCTCCCGGCACACGCCTGCGTGTGACCTAGGAGCTAGTAACTCTGACTTCCAGGCAAAGCGACCGAGCTCCAAGATTTGCCTACTCCGTTATATCTCTCTGCTCGAACATGCCGACTTGTTCGACTAAACTACTGCTTCCTCGGATCTCCTCGACGGTAATAGTAGCCGTAGCCATTTTACCGCGAGAGGACCCGCAGGCCCTTTTGACTCATCCAGCGATGACGCGACGCTGGAAACGAAGGCGACCCCGTTTCTGCCATGAAAAACCACTTTGTCGCGACAATAACCGCGCTCGCTTACACGTTAAACCTGCGCGCGTTAGAAAGTGCGGCCGATCCGATTGCCCGTCGAAGACGCGCCTCGTCGGGAGAGAAAATAGCCCGAGACCCACGGTCCCGGTTCTACGATGAAAAGCGAAACACCGATCGAAATCGATATCGAATCGCAAAAACTTCCCGTCGCGGGCAGACCTTTAACGCCAAATTGGGAGCTTTCACGCAGAGTTTCTAGTTGGAAACTCTCTCCTCCGGCTTGAGTTCCATCGAATTCAGATGTTTCTCACGCGGCGGAGCGGTTGGGAATAGCTCTATCGATGGAGGAACGTATTCGGCTACCCGCAGGTGACGTATCATCCTCCGTCCTTATCAGCGGCGTTTGCGCAATGAGACCTCAATTAAGCGACCGCGAGAGCCTCTATCGCTAATTGTCTCTATTGGTAGAAAGCCGACGCGGGATCCCGACATTGTTCCGCCGTCGAGTGGAAATTCATTAGGCGTTGAAACGAGAAACCCCCGGTGTTGAATTAATTGCTTCTTAAGCAAATGCTGGATATTTATTCGAGGCACGAGGTGGAGGTGGATAATCAACGGCCTAGCTATGTATGTACTTACGCTCCTCGTTCGCGTTTCGCCAACCTCTTCTGACGATGCATGACAGCATCGCGCATGACTAGACGGGACAATGAAAACCGCCTTCACGCCGATTCCTTCCTCCCCGCGAAAGCATCGGCGGTACTTTTAGCGCAAGATCGGCCGAGAAATTAGTCATCGAGTGAAAGGTCACGACCGAGACAGTGACTCAGATCGATTCCCCTTTTCTGGGACGAATGAGTGGTGATCGACAGCGATCGACAGCCATTCTCGAATTAAAATTCAGATTTATTCGTAGAGATATTTTCCGCCGATTTATGAAATGGCACATCTTTGTCACTTTAAATTCTTCTTTGAAAGAATCATTACCCACGTAAGACACGTTACCTTAGAATTATTATCATTAGCGTCTTTTTATCGGCCATTCGATTGGCCGTAAGAAAGGTAACGATCCTCGTATTTTATCGCCTCCGCGCCCCTGTCTCTGTTATTTCTGTTGTTTGATTTACAAGTCGCCAGCGAGAATCGTTCGCGTTCCAGTTCCGGCGCGACTGAAATGTAACACAGGTCTCGCCGAGGAGATTGAAAAGAATGTCGCTATAAATCATTCCAACAGCCTTCGAAAATAGGTAATTAACGACTTGACTCGTCTCCTCCCGGTGTGGGTATTTATATCATTCGTTCTCCCGCTGAAGCTTGATACTGAGTTTTTTTTTAAACGTCTGCTGAAATAGACCGTTCACGAGTGATCGATATAATAGGGCGAAAGGTATCCTCGCTCCAATTTGGAGGGCCACTGTCCCCTTAGAAAAGTTCAGAAAGAACGAACGACTCTTCGCGAAAGCGGCGGAATAGAGTTGGCGCCGTGGTGTAAATCAGCTAATTTCCGTGAGATTGGAAAAGAACCGACGAGGGACTGCACGAAGTTCCGTGGAGAATCAGAGGCGACAGCATTATGACTTTCGATTCGCGGAAACGAATCGTAGACTTATTGTGAGAGAGTGCTTGATTCGAGTCGTTGACCCAACAAAAAGGATTGATTGGATGTAGCGAGCGAATCATCCCCCCCTTGGGCGCCGTCGCGACGATTCTTTGCCGCACACTTTAGCACCTATTCGCGGAACATAGTCCCATTTTAAATGTAAATTAGTATCTGCATCGTAACTGCAGGCGGATAACAGGCGTGCTCGATAACCCGCGTATTCCACTCGCCTCTTTAGGCTCTGAAAAGTAACGGAGCACAATTATGTCGCGTGCGATATTTCGCCCTAATGTCCCCGCGAAAATGGCGAGGAAGATTGATAAGCTATTGTGAGAAGTGGCTGGATCAAAGAGTTTGTTTACTTGGAAAAAACTGTCTGCATATTGACTGTTCGACCGGCGGCCAACGATTGACTCCCCGTATCGATAACAACGAGGTCACGGGACATATTCACCAGTGCCCCGTTGCATCTGCATTTTCCTCTCCTCGAGTTTCTCCCAGTATTCTTGCAACATTCGTCGCGTTTGCGTTTAAAGAACCATCGTTTCTTAATTCGAATCGAGCCTTCGTGGTCCTCCGCGAGATGCCAACGGTACTCCTTTCGGAAGTCCTGGAAACTATGAAGCTCAGGTAAAGTCTCACTGTATAAAATGTATAAAATGAATAAAATGTATAAACTTCCGGCCAATTCGTAAAGATAACATATTTAAAATTAAACCTAGCTTCATTAAACCCGCTTCACGCAACAATCCCGACAAAAGAAATAACGCGTTCGATTACGGAGGAAATCCTTATCGCGTAACCACAGATGCAACGCGTGTCTCTTTAAAGTAGCGTAATCACAGCCGGTGGAGAAAAGGACAAATATGACAATACGCGGCTCGAAGACAAAGTATTTGTGTTCGGTGCAAATACTCCGGTCGTACGTTCACACTTATGCGCGTAGTCTGCGAAAAATCTGAATAGATTAGATTAGATCCCTCGTAACCGATATCGTAGATCCCTTTTCTGAATTCCTTAGACGATTAAATGTTTTGAGATCTGAATTTAGTAAAATCTAATTCGTTGTCAAAACTGTTAAATGCAATTGGATGATCCTTGGAGACCGGAATTCCATGCTCGAGTGTCCCGAATTTGAATCTGTTACGATTGGCCGATATATTTTCCATTGTAACTCACCTGGATTCGCTGTGGTATCAGTGGTGGATAGAGAAGCGTTGGCGAGGAGGTAGGAGAAGTCGCGTACAGTCCGCGATAAACCGGAGGTGGACACTGTTAAGTCACTGTTGAGTAGCGGCCGTAGGTGAATCGATCCTCCGGTGATCTCGGCACCACCGATCGCGTTCTGGATCCCCAGTGGAACGTGCGAGCTCGATCGATCGACCGACTTTGGAGCACCGAGAGTGTCAGTTAAACCGACGATCGGCGAACCAGTAAAATCGAGAGTGTCGCCGAGTTGTTCTCGCGCCTGATGGCTCGTTAATCTTCGCTGATCATTGGTGACGTTGATCGATTAATCGATTGAAATGTTAACGCGAGATCGTACCTCGGAGCTCCTTCGCGAGCCTCGAAAGATTCGCGAATCGATCGGATCGGCGAACGAATATCTTCGTTAATTTCGCTTCATCGGCGTTAATGCGTCGCTCGTCGAACAGTGCGGCCAATTAACAATTCATGACTCGATAAGGAACCAAGAAAAGTGTGGCGCGTCCGCGGCGACTCGTCGCGAATACACTCGACGAGGAAAGCGTCGTATCTAAAAATAATTTCGAAAGGGAAAGACGACTTTGCTCCGCGAAGTTTCAGCGTTTCGCGTTAGTCCGATTCGCGCGCGAAAATTGACGATTTTGGTACACGAGAGGCATGGAACGCGAAGAAATCGTAGAGCCGTGCTGTGCATTCGTTGCACAATTATCTTTACGGTAAATGTAGAATCGCGAAGATGTAAGACTGCTCTTAGAATATTATAAACGAAGGAATCGTACAAGTATCTTCCTCTGAGATTAAACCTTACGATACTTCGATAACGACTAATCTTACGTCGATAAGGGAGAGCCGCGATACACTTCATGTTTATCTTTTTACAATTTGCAATTGGTCAATTTGAAGGATGAGATGGTTGACGCGTGTACACCAAAACTCGACACTGAACACTAAACAGAGCAGCAGAGATTGCACCAAGCTCGTTGCAAAACTCATCCACGTACGCCTAAGCGGCTCCTCGGCAGACCAACCATCTTCCTCGTCGCAGAATTTATTTTCTCGATCACCGATCTTCTGCTGAATACAGCTGTTAGAAGATTCCCTTTGGTAGAAATATCGGTATTCCCAGAAGCTGCCTCGATGGCAATGACCGCGATTCGTTGCTCGCCTTTATGGAATAGCAACGAGCCGATTCAGATAGCCCCGCCGGTGCAGTTTTCGCTCGAATAGCGCGCACGAAGCCTTGAAGAAGTTTTTTTTTCTGCAGCGAACAACGACCGTTTCAGAGATTTCGCCAAGTGACGAAGGGAATCGCCAAAGAAGCGTCGCGGAGATGTGTCGCAAGGGAATTCGTAACGATCGGTCGTCTCTAACGATGCGCTTTAATTGGTTCGAATCTGGGGGAGAAAATAAGGGTTAATTGGTTACACGAATCGAAAGGAGCGACGCTTGCGTAACGCTCGTCCAGTTTGCTAGGCAGATACTTTTCCGTTCTGAAAGAATACTCGCGCAAACAGTCGTTGATCTAATCAACGCGATATAAAAGTCTCTGTGCCAGGATTCTTAGTGATAACTGGCTGGCGTCTCTTTTTATCAGTGCCCGTACAATAATTGTTCGTTGTATCGCTCGTATAATACGAGAAACGTATCAGAAAGCGCAAGAATATATTATCTACTTGCACTGAACATGAAATTGATCGCGTGGAATATGAAACGAGTATCGGGATCACCGGGGATTTCGAAAAATTTGCTTTTTATTGCACTTTTAAGAAAATTTTCATTGGGGTAGAAGATGAAGAAAGTCATAGAGGATCGATAGATTGTCGAGCGAAATCGAGATCAGTATCCACGTAGCTCGCCTATCTTATCTGACGATCTAATGATAGATTTCACCGGGAAACAGAACGAGCATCAGTTGCGGGAACACTAGCGCCTGTTCCGCGCCGGTGATAACCATAACGCGCGATTAATTAATTTATTAATCTGTTCTGGGTGTTGCTCAGGGAGCGAGAACGACGTTGCAACATGGGGTGAGTGTGGCGACGGCTCTTTTCCTTTTATCGGGGCAAATATTTGCCATGCATTCGTGTTTAAGCAAGTAATGGGGTTGATGGTCTCGTGAAAGGGAGCCTCTTGCATCGAAATATTTTCTCGGCTTTCGAGCAACCCTCGCTAGGCAGCAGAGTGGGATAGAATTGCTCAAGCTGCATCTCGCAAACATACCTGCTTGGTTATAAACGGTCGTCTACCTGAAACTTCCTGTATTCCGTCCTCAGTCCACTGTTATATCACGGATAGAGCGTAGGGAAGCTGAACAGCTTGCAGGAATAAGTAAAATTCATCCTTTGCCAATGTTTCGCGTGAATTTTGTAGTTTATATTAGCGAAACACATTAGGGTAAGTGCAGTCAAGTATTTAAACGGATAAAGTGGAATTTAGAACTGTCTTTCTTTGTCAAAGTTCAATTGGACCAAATTGTGCAGAAAGCTACCAATCCTCAAACTGACAAGAAGTTAGTTAAAGTCAGTATGGATCTTATAATTTTATGATCTTCCTTTTGCAAAGATTACCAACCCATAGAACCACTCTTACATTATACAATTATTAAAACTACAAAGCCATGAACTTAAAGAACAAAATAGATATGATTTCGGCGCACTGTGCTGGGAAAGCTACGGAAAATTTAAAATAATCTTAATTAAAAAACATTGTAAACAAGAAACAAAAATAAAATATACCCAATTGAAATAAAGCTGCTCTTCTTTCTTAATTGAAATCTTCAAAGTAAATTATCTCAATTTCAGATCATTGAGAGTTGGTAGCTTTCCGCATAACTTTGACTGATATCTTACTAAGTAGTTTAAAGTATTTGGAGGACGAAATCGTGAAATCGAAATAGTTTATCGATCCTTGAACGACCATTAATACTACATATTTCAATATCTAATCGGGGACTTTATCACCCATGGTTCACTCCAATCAAGTAATTGTTTTTCCGGGAATCCAAGTAGAATAACACAGTTAAGTCTCGGTAACAATCAGCGGTTTATAAGGGAAAGGATATTAAACTCAATGCACGGATCCGACCGACCATACATTTCCCTATTCGTTTCGTGCTTTCTGCACAGAATAATGCTCCGTTTGACGGGAAAGGCAGTAATCGGTGCAGCATCATTTATCAATAGCCGTTCGAAAAACCCGGCAATTCTCGTCGTACGTCACTCGACACCGACGCGAGAAAGTACAGGCTACGAGTATTGTTCCGACCGCCGGAAACGAAATCAACACCCTGAACTTCTTTGGCGCGCTTCACGCGATCGGTGTCGATTTTCCGCGTGCGGTCGCGGCTTCGACACGGGATACACGCGGTACAAAAATACCCTGCCATCCATCTCGCTTCTTTCGATTTCTGCTACCTAAATTGCGCGAACCCAGAGGCTACTTATGCCGCACCCGTCGCGTGTCTCGAATTGTTTCTTTATACACGCGAGGAAGTTGTTAGAGGACTGCTAACATCCTTATTTAAAATAGTTAGGGACGAAGACAGATAAGGAGGAAAATATATCGTCATAAATTATTTGTTCGCTTCTTGTTAGTTCTGCAAAGTATAATTTGATTTTGGGTCTGTTTGCAGCGAGGAACGGGCGGTATCCGACACTGGAGGTGGTGTAAGCGGTTCCGGTAGAGCACCGGAAGTCCCTGGCACCGGCAAGGAATTACAGAGGAAGATGGAACGTGGTCTGCACGAGCGTGACCGCGTCGGTGTCCAGGACTTCGTTCTCATCGAGGACTTCCGGAGCGAGCCTGCCTTCATCGATAATTTGCGAAAGCGATTCAAGGAAGATCTCATTTACGTAAGCAGACGGTTGTTCGCCAATTTGTGCAGCCTTTCTAATTGTTCAAAGATCTTCTAAACTTTGCATATGAATTCGGGAATTTTTAGAGAACCGTAGGAGAAATATTAGATGACTAAAAGAACTACGTAGAACTTTGTTATAGGAAGTATCATTGAAGTGTTACTTGGTACTCGCATCTGCCGCAACTTCGCTAATTCAATTATCCGTACTTAAGACATGTGTTCCGGGATTTATGCCTCGATAATTGCATTAACAACCCGTTCTTCTTCGTTTAATCACCGTCATTGCAACAATTTAAAACGCTCCTTGCAGACGTACATCGGTCAGGTGCTGGTCTCCGTAAATCCGTACAAGAAATTACAGATTTACAACGCGGAAACCATCCAACACTACCATGGAAGGAACTTCTTCGAGGCCCCACCACATATGTAAGAGAGAATTGTGATCCAAGTAAATAATATTACATTCCGTGAGTAGTGTATTCATTAAGAACTGTTTCGGTCCAGTTTCGCACTGGCGGACACCGCGTACCAATCCCTTGCGAAGGAGAACCTGGATCAGTGCATCCTCATCTCAGGTACGAAGCAAGTTGGAACCACTTAAGATCCCTTGAACACTGGAACATTGATCTACGAGCGCGATCTCCATTTCGCGATACGGCAAACAACGTGTGATTTAAATTTAATGTCCCTCGCACTGGTTTCGCAGGTGAATCAGGCTCAGGAAAGACCGAGGCTTCGAAGAAAGTGCTGGAATTCATTGCAGCTGCTACCGGGCACAAGAAGCAAGTGGAGGAAGTAAACGATAAATTGATCGGTAGCAATCCGGTGCTCGAAGCTTTCGGGAACGCGAAAACCAATCGCAATGATAACTCGTCCCGTTTCGGCAAGTACATGGATATCCAATTTAATTTCCAGGTACAAACGAAAGACGTTTCGTTGTCTTTATTAATGTTGTACTATCGAAATACCTTATGTATGAGGTGCTTAAAGAACAGGTTGAAAGACACAAATATGAAGTAAAGGCGAATTAAAATAACTTCTACAGTTATTGCTCCCTTTTCTTAAGCACCCTGTACCGTGACATATATTTTTCTACACACGTAACGAAAACCCTTTTTTATAAATTTATACGATGCAATATCGCATTCGTAGGGAGATCCAATCGGTGGGAATATCTTGAATTACCTGCTCGAGAAATCGAGAGTGGTACATCAATTCTCTGGGGAGCGGAACTTCCACATTTTCTATCAGCTACTGGCCGGAGCAAACGATGAGACTTTGAGGAAATTGTTCCTTAAGAGGAACTTGGATACCTTCTATTACCTCAGCAACGGAGTAAGCTGCTGTGCTTTTTAACCAAACGGCTTTTAAATATGCAGTATGTTATACTTTCTTCTTGTTCATTCTGCAGACGAAGGGCACGGTGGACACTATCGACGACGCCTGTCAATACAAAGAGGTGATAAAGGCCATGAGGACCATGGAAATGAGCCAGAAGGAGCAGGATGACTTATTCGGGATAGTTGCGTCCGTTTTGCACATGGGAAACGTTGGTTTCACCGAGGAAGATGGTGTTGCTCAAATCTTGAAGCCAGCTTCTGTTGATGCCGTTGCCAGTGTGAGTATATGGAGCGTAGGAGAAATGTTGATAAGACAGATAGTAGAGTAATGAGTTACACAAAGGTTTATCGGAAGTTAAAGCGAGAAAAATTTATTTGCCGTAGTTACTGGGCTGCGACGTGAAGGAACTGGCTGAGGCTTTTACGCATCGCACCATAGACGCCCGTGGCGACGTGGTCGTTTCCCCTTTGAACAGGGAGCTCGCGATTTATGCGCGAGATGCGCTAGCAAAAGCTGTATACGACAGATTGTTCACGTGGCTCGTGACCAGGTTGAATAAATCGTTGCAGCCGGTTCGCAATCATCCGCGGAAGACAGTCATGGGGATTTTGGATATTTACGGTTTCGAGATCTTCCAGAAGAATAGGTATGAGATCCGTCCAGCCGAGCGGTATCTTTATTAACAACAATTCATTGGAAATATTGTCCTAACAGCTTCGAGCAATTCTGTATAAATTATTGTAATGAAAAGTTGCAACAGTTGTTCATACAACTGACTCTGAAATCGGAGCAAGAGGAATACTTGAGAGAGGGCATCACTTGGGAGAATGTTCAATATTTTAATAACAAAGTTATATGCGACTTGATCGAGGAGAAGTATAAAGGTGTGTATCCTATGTGCTCATTGCGATATTTGTATGATAATTGGATGATTATTGATAGGAATGATATCTTTGATGGACGAGGAATGCCTTCGACCCGGCGATCCCACAGATCTAAGTTTCCTGGAGAAGTTGAATGTGAATTTGAACAATCATCCCCACTATATAAGCCACATGAAAGCGGACTTGCAAACGCAGAAGCTTATGGGGCGAGATGTGAGGCTCGAATCTTTTTAATTTCCTCTGTAAAATCATGAGCCCTATTTCCCTCAATGCAATCGTACGTTTCAGGAGTTTAGATTAGTGCATTATGCCGGCGACGTAACTTACAATGTCCGCGGATTCCTCGAGAAAAATAACGACCTACTGTTCAGGGATCTACGCGAAGTAATGTCGCACACGACAAACTCCATCACCAAGGTAACTTCATGGATTTACTTGCAAGCGTTACTCTTTAACAAGTTGCTCAGTTGAAAATTTCTGATTTCTTATAGAATGTGTTTGATGTGAAAGATTTAACTAGCAAAAAGCGACCGGACACAGCCATCACGCAATTTAAAAACAGTTTGAATAATCTTATGGAGATCCTCTTGGGCAAAGAACCTTCTTACATTCGCTGCATTAAGCCCAACGACTACAAAATGCCCCGTGAGTATAAATCTGAACTTCATTACTTGTCGTCGTTGAAGCACGTTTTCATTTGATCGTTATTTTTCCAGATCAATTCAATGATAAGATCGTGCTGCATCAAGTGAAGTATCTAGGTCTAATGGAGAATCTGCGAGTGAGGCGAGCTGGTTTTGCCTACAGAAGACCGTATGAACAGTTCCTGCAGCGCTACAAGTCTCTGTGTCCACAAACTTGGCCCAACTACCGTGGCTCGGCCAAAGAGGGTGTGCAGATCCTTGTATGTCACCTTGGGTTCGAGCATGACGAATACCGGATGGGCAAGTAAGATTTCATTAAGAATCAAATGCAGTAGGTTCAGAGTTGTGTATATTACGAGACACTCCTAAAATTGGGTAATATCTTTTTGACAGCACAAAGTTGTTCATTCGATTCCCTAAGACGCTATTCGACACTGAAGATGCTTTCCAAGTAAAGAAGCACGAGATAGCAGCCATAATCCAGAGTAAGTGGAAATGTATATTAACAAGACGAAGATATTTGAAGAAAAGGCAGGCGACAATTGTTTTCCAAAAATATACACGGAGATGGCTCGCAAAACGTGAAGCTGATATGAGACGGAAGGCGGTCATTACTATTCGAAGGTACTGTGGATCAGTTTCTACGAGATTTAAACTATACAGCAAGTAACTATGTATTACAACGATTCTATGCAGATTTATCAAAGGCTTCATCACACGAAACGGACCGCCAACTGAGATTAATATAGCGTTTATCGAGTTAGCAAAGTCTCAATGGTTAATCAAGCTCTCTAAAACGCTTCCTCCTGGCGTCTTAAATAATTATTGGCCACCGTGCCCGTACTCCTGTCGAGAAGTAGGATACACAATCTATTACTTAGATATAGTTGAACATTTTGTTTAGAACGAACAGATAATACTAATTAAATACTTTCAGGCCTCTGAACACTTACGTATCATGTATAAAAAGTGGAAAGCACGTAACTACAGGTTGTCCCTGTCAAAGGAGGACAAGGAGCAGTTCGAATTAAAGATTTTAGCCGAATCTCTGTTTAAAGGGAAAAAGAAATCATACGATAAATGTTTAGGCCCGAGATTCCAAACCGATCGACTTGGCGCGGAGTATAAACAACTGCGGCAGAGTTTCATTAGCAATGTGCTTCCTAGGGATGAAACTATAAAGGTAGAATATCTCCCTAAATTCCTTTCATATCTCTATTAAAATGCAGGTAATTATAATACGAAAATTTCATCCCGTTTATTTAGTACGCCGCTCCTGTTATTAAGTATGACCGACACGGTTACAAACCTCGCGAAAGGGTACTAATTTTAACAGAAAACGCAGTGTATATTTTAGACACTTTGAAAACTTTCAAGCTTAAACACAGACTACCTTACAAATCTATCGAAGAATTGGTTGTTACTGGGGAGTCCGATAATTTACTGATTGTCAGGATACCGCCGGAATTAAAGAAAGACAAGGTTTGTCATTGTTGCGCGTTATCAAACAGATATGTAATCTGTGACGTTTAATTACTTCTCCTGTTTGTATTTTACTCAGGGTGATTTAATATTAGAAGTACGAAATATAATAGAAGCATTAACGAAAGCAATCGACATCACCAACAATCCAAATATTCTTAAAATCGTTCATACGGAGTCGTAAGTATAGAAACCGATATTGGTCCTTTCTAACAGGTACATTAATAATGAACTCTTGATTTCAATGATATTTTAGGGTCTCACACAAACTAGTCAGTGGCAAAGAAGGTGTAATCGAGTTCAGAACTGGTACTACACCAGCTATTAGTAAAAACAGACAAAGCGGACATTTGCTAGTGGTAAATATAAATTTCAATGTGTATTCAATACCAAGTAGTCATTGAAAACCCCTTTGACCGATATTTACGCATAATATTACAGGTGGCATCCCCATAATGTTTGGAACAAGTTTTGAACAGGGATAATCGTGTACTTAGAAGAACGTGTTCATCATAGAAAGTATGATATATGAAGCAGCCTTAATCAATGTGATCAAGAATGGGAGACTATTAAGAAGAGATAATATATTAAAATTAGTACATTTGTTGAACGACAACTCGCAGTTTTGTACCTTGTTATATGATATCAGTTGTGTAAAGTATCTTGTGAAATAATGTTTATTTTTGTAATTAGTGGATCCCCAGAGAAATGAAAAACTTTCGCGAACAATATGGATTGCTTAACAATAGAGTATCTGTGCCTTTTATGAAATTATTATCGAATACCTAATCGCACAACATAATTTATTACCGAATGTCTTGCAGGTGCACTAAAATACTTCCTTTTTCTATATTTATATCATGTAAGTCATTGTGCCATTGAGAATGCCTCATGTTCAGAATTATCTTATGAAATATTGACAATATAATATTAAGTTAAACTAATAACCCCGACTCTTATTTCTCCTTCGTTAAGAACACAAAAATAGGTAACTATAAAGTATATATAGTAGTCTGCAAAATTATTATATGTATTTAAGTACATGGTTTGTACCAAATAAAAATAGTCCAATTATAAAATGTTAAATTTCTTTTATTTCACCTTCAATTCCATTTTGTAATACAGAACATTATTTACAGATATATTAACTCTGACTAATATCTAGGTGAGAAAAGCAATTCCTTATCTTAAGATAATATACTTCGCTATTTCTTCTGTGAAGTAGAAGGTGCTTTGTTTGTCAGCGACTTCTTCCCCCCCAAGGCTTTTTCGCGTAGCTCATTCTCCATCGCTTTGTTAACATTTCTAGTGATCATTTGCTTCAACTTGTGGGTTTCCTCGAATTTTCTCTTTTTTGGCTGAATGGGTGCATCTATAAATCGAAGAATTTAAACATTTTAGTAATACATTGAGCAGAAATTTACGTTGACTGAGATGCACAAATTCTTCCAATTACAATTAATCTTTGATGCTAACTGAAGTCACTACAATATCGTTACGTTTACACGTATTATTTAAAGATACTTGGTTTTGAAAGGCGCGTTAGAGTGAGCAGTTATGAAATCGAATGTACATATAAATATTACTCACTATTGCGACGTTTTACAGCAAGCCCCTTCTTATTTTTATCTTTAGCTTTTCCTTTGACTGATGGCAACTTTGTTTTCACCTTTAATTTTCCCTGCGCCATCTTTTAAATCTTCAATGAACAATGATAGCTTCCGCAAAGATAGTAGTATCAACACGCAACACGTGTAGGTGCAGAAACAAGCCGCTCTCTGGTCTCGGGTTCGTCAGTAATACCTTAAATGAACGAAGACGAGATTAAAGAAGCACTTGGAGCTTGTAAGTGATTTATTTAGTTACTTAGTTATTTATTTGACAACTTCTACGTCTTGGTTAGGAGGACCACAGTATTGTGCAATAACATTGGTAATTCATTGCTCTAAATAGCGGTTTAGTATTCATTTGGTTTATGGCAAACAAATACTAGCGGCCTGTAGTGGTAAAAAGTATGAACTAAAGTGGACGGCAAAACACGCCTAGTTTGCCAGTTTTAGGGAACTGTGAAACAAAGTTGTCTTCACCTGCCGTCACCGCATTTTTACGAACATTTTGGCAAATCCTTAAATCGTTTTATCACTCACTATATCATTTCTACACCATTTTGACATCTTTCCAACTTTATTCGCCACATGGTTTCACATCCCACACAGCACACGGCGTTCTGAAGGCGCCTGTTTTCGGCCTGTTTTAGGCCTGTTTTAGGCCTGAGCGCCTGACCGTCCGGATTTGTAACAAGGCGCCTTGAATGCGCCTTAAATGCGCCTTTTAGGCGTTGTAAAGGCGTTCGGGAGGCGCTCGGGAGGCGTTCGGGAGGCATTCGGGAGGCATTCGGGAGGCGCTCGGGAGGCGTTCGGGAGGCGCTCGGGAGGCATTCGGGAGGCGCTCGGGAGGCATTCGGGAGGCGCTCGGGAGGCGTTCGGGAGGCATTCGGGAGGCGCTCGGGAGGCATTCGGGAGGCGCTCGGGAGGCGCCGTGTAACTACCCTGGCGCCATCTATACAAAATTTCAGAAGCGTCTATAAGGCCGTCGTCACTGTCGTCAGTCGTGTATCTGCACACCGGGTTTTCCGTTCCTTCTTCTCGTGTCGGATCTTGTCGTAAACGGTTGTATGAAAGTGTGCTCGCGATTCAAGTATTATAAGAAGATTATAATTGTTCGATATTACGTTATACAATAATAGTGTGTTACTTTCTTTATTCTATTAAGTGCTCACGCTTGTTATACAAATAAGAATAAATTGAATGTTGATTGTAATAACCAATCCTAGTATAATTTTTGAACACAGACAGTGACTACCTCGTACGCATAGTAATGGCTACATTGTAGGCATAGTACTGCAGGCTACATCACTGCCACCGTCCGCTTGGAGAGAGAATAGTGGCACGCGACCGCCGCATCGTCCGCGTAGAGAAATTGTTAAATTCGGCGCCATCGTTGAAACGTTAAGTGTCTTTATATGTATATTCTGTATATTCTGTACATTTTGTATACTTTGCATACGTACATGTGTATCACCTAGCTATACTTCTTATGTAAGTGCAGTCTGTATTCATTGCGTGCATAAATAAATATAGTAAATGAAAATGAAATTTTATCCAGTCTGATTTCATTTTAATAACCCTTTGTTTCATTAAATTTAGGTTAAAATTAATCAGTATCGATAACCATCTTACATACGCCCTAATGGCAATTTTTAAAGAGCTGCATTTGACCTAATTTATCTATAATTAAGACGCCTGTCAATCCTAATCCAGGCCCGTTCCAGGCGCCGTTAACACGCCTGTTCCAGGCGCCTTTAAAAAGCCTGTTCCAGGCGCCTTTTAGGCGCCCATTTCAGGCGCCTTTGAAACGCCTGGCAGTCCTAATTCAGGCGCTTTAAAGGCGCCTTTAAGGCGTCCCGTTTTGTAACATCAGGCGCTCCGAAGGCGCATATTGGACGCTGGTGAGGCGCTCGCGGCGCCTCTAAGGCGCCTCGAGCGCCTGGGACCATGCGCCTGAAAAGCGCCTTTAAGGCGCCTGTGTGCTGTGTGGGATCATTTTCACGTCGTTTCAACATCACTGCTCCGCTTTTTTTTTAACGTTGCTACTATCATCATTCTTACATGGTTTCTGTACCATTTTAACAACACTTCCAGGCTCTATCAACATTGCTGCTACGTCATACTCACACGGTTATTGCAAAATTCTTTGTATATCACTTCCACCCCATTCCCTTATTCCATTATTCATACACTAAACCGTGCCTGGACTTCGCGTGAGAACGCAACAAAGATCTCCAAACACCCGAAATTTCACGTTGCTACTTCTCTTGAAGGTGCAGCGCGAAAATCTTCTTGTAGGTGCGGCAACTAAAAATGGCACATTCCGAAATCCATTGCACGATTATTGCACCTGTAAGAGAAGTTGCGAGGTGAAATTTCGGGTTTTGCAGGTAAAGCACGAAATTTTGCAGATGCAGTTCGAAACACAACAAAGTTGCAAACCTGGAATTTGTCTCTCGAACAAGGAACCTCAATTTGCAACATTGTTATAAAACATTTTGATGGGAAGCTTAAAACCTGGTTGTTATCTTGTGGTATAGTGTTGTATGTAAACGGTGAACGGTGATGTGTGAAGTGTAGACGAAATGCGAATGGTGCAATGATGTGGGAGTAGAGTTAAAATGATATTGAAAGGGTGTGTAAATGATGTAGCAACAGTGTTCCCACACCCGCACAACGTCTGGCAAAGTCCCTGGGACGTCTACAGACGTCCCAAGGACGTCTTGTTACTGATCAGGACGTACCCAGATAGCACAACGTCTGGTAAAGTCTTAAAGACGTCCAAAAGGCGTCTTAAAGACGTTTTAAAGACGTCTTGTTACAAATCAAGACGTTCAGACCTAAAATAGACATAAACTAGACGTCTCTAAGACGAGGTGTGCTATCTGGGTAAAGACGGTCTGAATCTTCTGATCAGTAACAAGACGTCCCAGGGACTTTGCCGGACGTTGTGCTGTCCCAGATAGCACACCTCGTCTTAGAGACGTCTAGTTTATGTCTATTTTAGGTCTGAACGTCTTGATTTGTAACAAGACGTCTTTAAATCGTCTTTAAGACGCCTATTGGACGTCTTTAAGACTTTACCAGACGTTGTGCTATCTGGGGTGTGGGTTAAAATAGCGTAGGAATGGTGTGAAATCGGTATGAAAATGAAATAGCAATAATGTTGAAACAATGTATAAATAACGCAAGAATGATATAGGGAGAATAACTGAATGACGTATAGAATGAATTTTCAGCGGCGCTTTTACAATGCATAACTTTGTTGCACAATATGTACATACAGTAGAGCGTCAATTATCCGAACAATTCGAATTTCCGAACCACGCTCTACTGTATATTGTAATATATATTGCACGTACGTGACACTTGAATACCCGGAGGCAATTGCAATAAAATGATTATATATGTAAAGGGGGATTATAATAAAGAAATTTATACACTTTGTCGCTTTCAAGTGATTGCGTACAGTACTTATCGCCGTACGAAAATGTTTGAAACTTGCCAATTACAAAACGAAAGAGAATCCGTAAACCTTTGAATAAAGTTCATTCATTGAGATAAAACTTTCAAGGATACGACTGGATACGACGAATTATAGCGATATCTTTATCGCACATTCGCTTATCTAATGTTTAACATTCTTGGACAAAACACTGAAAATTGAATGCACCGCGTTCGACAGTTTGTACATTCACCGCGATTCGTTCCGTTTACACTTCACGGAACATTGTTTTATGTTTCGTTTCAGTTTTCTTAACCTACCACTCGACACAAATATATAATCTAGAGTAAAGTGAAAAAAGAATGGCATTCTCAAAACCGAATATAATTCTACAGCTTACTAGTGCGTATTTCGAGCGTCTTTATACCAGTCCAATAAAAACCAAAGCAATCACCAGGTAAGTATATTCTTCTAAATCAACACGAAGTATTTACAAACTATATATAGGTCAACAATTAGATTTTATAATAATACCCTTCCCATTTTGCAGTTGCATTATCGCCGTTGCCGGCAATTATTTATCGCAAAAAATTTCTGGAGTCAAACATGTCAACAAGGACAGCTTACTCGCGTTTGCTCTTTTTGGGTAAATTTAAATAAATTGCAATTTAAATCCAACAATTTCCTTATGGTATAAATATAATATTCTTTATAGATTACTCTTCGGTGGTCCTGTACCGCATTATTTTTACATGTATATACATCCATTGGTGAAGAATCCCCTCATGCTTTTGGCGATAGAAAGATGTTTGTACATGCCATGTTTTCAAGCACTAGCATTATACATGTTAGCTCTGCTCGAGGTACATATATATCTTTTTAATTATGTTTTATAAATTTGAGTTTAGTTTCTAGGGGTTCATAATCACTAAATTGTATTTCTCGCAGGGTAATACACATAACGATGCTTGCAAGCAGATGAAAAAATTATATTGGCCTATACTTGCCGCAAATTTAAGATACTTAACGTTGTTGCAGTATATCAACATGAGATATGTTCCACCAGTGGTAGGTTTTGCACATAGCTCGAAACATTTAAAAAACTATAAATCAAATAATATAGTAAAAAACAATTCCTTTCCAGTTACGAGTTTTGATGGTAAATTTGATTGGGTTCTTCTGGACTGTATTCCTTGCGCAACAGAGAGCCAAACAAGAGAAGGTCAAAGGTGGAAGGAAGTAATATATTAATACACGAAGATGACTCATCAGTTACAATGAATTATGAAATATATAAAGAGTCTATGTCTGTGAAGGGGAACATATTTTCTATAAGACTTGTGTAAATAATATCATTCCAATGTTAAATTTTTTATTTTTGTGCGTAATTTAAATATAGCCAATTATTTGTATAAAATATATTATGTAAAGAAAGTTTAAGTAAAGTCTGTAAACATTTTGGAAAAAACGGACTCTCCTTTCTTTTTTTTAAGCCTTTTGATTTAATCACACAACAACAATACAGAGTATATTACAGATATAATCAGAATCTCTTCCATTTCAACGATGGTAACATTCGATGACTGTAAATTATGAATAATAAATATAGAAGTCAACAGCCATGGTGGGCAAAATTTAACAGGTTTTACATTTTCGTGATCGTATAAACAAATCTTATTTTACACTCCGTTAAACTGTACGATATTGTAAAATTTCAGACCTATCCTCGTATTAATTGTACAAAACAAATGTTCGGTGATAGGTGTGCACTTATATTACTTTGGTGTTATATAGATATGCATCAATGAAAGGATAATATTGCAACACCATGACGATTGACAATCTCCTTTTTTATTAAAACTGAGTCAGTCGTTATGCAAGAGCTAGTTCTAAGCTTTTTTCTCTCCTACTTATAAACAACGTAGACTTTCCAAATACGACTTTTAACCCTATACATACAGTTTCAAGACTTAACTTTGAAGAATCGTGACTAGTCTAATTGTCTTTTGGTATGCTGCCTGGCTTTACAGCCAAGTATGACTCTTTCCGACTAGTATTCAGATAAATTGAGTATCGCAAGTTACAGAAGGTTTGAAAAGTTCGACAACACTTTTCTGTACTTCTTTCTTGTCCTTAAAGTTGACTATAATGACTAGCACAGTATAACATGAATAAATAAATAAATAAGATAAAAAATAAATAGACGAATAAATAAAATATACAATTCTTTAAATATCGAGTATCTAAAATGGAAAGAAAATGAGCAAAGTGCTAATACTTCGTTACGGACAGTAATATCTATGTACAAAAGGAACAGGTGTAAAGCATTGCACTAAAACATCAGTTTCTAATTCTCTGAGAAATTGATAGATCATTTCAAAGAATACTAGTGTTTCAACCATTAATGGAATATCTAAAATTTGACTAGCTGGTGTTTGTATAACAAACAATTACATGATTTAAATAATCACGTGGACGTTAGAACTACTACAGTAGTCTTGAATGAATCGTTAAATAATATAGGTAGCTATTCGATAATAATGTGAGATCTTAAGAAGCTGCAACTATCCACGACTAATGATGCTTATAATCATCATTGCATCCTTATTGCTTAAGTATTCGAATGTATGTAAAGTTTGCAAAGAACATCATAATAATACATGGAGACTTGAAGTTCTTAAAAGTTGCGACACAACACAAACCATGGTAATTACTAATGTTCCCTTTCCGAGAACGATCGTATTAAAAAATGTTACCATGACGTTATCCTTATTATTAAAATATTTCCTCGAGTTACTCTTGCACGTATATCTTTGGAATCTCACTCGAATTCATAAAATCATAGAATGAGCAATTGACTAAAACTTTCCTATCGTTTCTTGTCAAAATTCATGCTACAATTAATCCTTGACCAATATCAATAGAAGTGTATTACATTATTGTATCTACCATCGAAATCACTTAACGGCTAATTGAAACAAGAGTATAGTTATAGAAACAATATTAGTGTTAGTCGTCAAAAACAAAGGAAGATTGTTTCTAATGACGTACGTACTAATACTGAAACGAATGGCCATTATGGTGGATCACCATCGATGAGTATTATTAAGTCATGAGATCAGAAGTGTAAATGCGTATTCAGAATTTACAGGGACTTAAAGATGATGCACCAAACTCAGAATGGTGTCTCCTTTGCATCTTTAAATTATGCTTGCCGACACAAGATACTGCATAAAAATTCATTGGAACTGTGCCATGTGAATGTTCAACATCACAAACACGATTCTCCTGCAGTGTAGGACTGATAGAAAAAGCATCAGTGGATCTTCCGGATTCGCACGCACCATTTCAGATCCGACACATAAAAGGAACCGTCGAGTGTCTTTAGGGATCCGCTTGATCACTTCAACGCGTGTACGATGGACTCCGACTTGGGGAACAACTTGACCGATGACTTGGACTCGACCAATTACTGTGTCTGCTGCTATCTGAGCTACTCGGTGACGAAGGTGGTGTCGGAGTAGGTCGGTGATATGGAATTGGTCGTTTCCTTGCGCTAAAATTAATCGCCGTCAATATTGTGGCTGCATACACGTAAACACTTATATGCAATAATAGAAACACATCTGTTAAAATTCATAACTGTGAAGAACTGTTAGGTGAATCAAGATATTTGCCATCAGAAAATTAATATTAGAAACGCCTGGATCAATCTACGCTATTAGAATTAATGTTTTAGTGGTATTAAAAGAAAGGAGCGCGCCAAAGAAACCATGCAATGCAACAGAAACAACATGCAAAATAAAAATTGTGTCACTTACCTTGCCATAACTTTTTATCATGGAAGGCGGTGGGTTAAAAACGTATCATAAAACCATAATGAAAGAAATGATCAACTAAAGAAACAGGCTTGCTTTGGTAGCAGTAAATACATTTTATTTGTGACTGACATAAAATAAAAGAATCTCTACTGTAAATGTTTGATTTACAATAATTTATAAGGGAAATACACGCATGCTACATCTATATAATATTTGTAGATCGTTTGTAAGCGATTAGATACAAATGAAAAGAGAACAAAAAGGTAAAGGAAAAAATCATACAAACACAAGTGTACTCGGATTGATTTTAAACGACATTCTTGTATCGGTGCGGTAGAGTAAATGTGGATTACTCCGAGAGATGAAATAATACCGAGGCTCACTGATTATTGAACGTATTGTTTACAGGTTGGAAATTACTGTAACGCTTAAAATACAGTCCCTTAGAAAATTATTGATAAACTTGTAATTCGTCATAGCGTTCACAAAGTTATAACAAAAGGACACGATCCGTTACACTTAATCATTAATCATTAAGTTAATCTTCGCATCAGCAGCTAAGCTGCTTCTAATTATTCGTACGAGAAGAAATGAAATTCGACATATCGTGTTTACTACTACGTGAACGGTAGGAAAGTAATAGAAACATCTGTGCGAAGCCGTTACTTTATCTTCTATGCCTGTCCCTCGATCTGTCCCTGTAGGACACAACACAAAATGGCATTAGATTAAACATACAAAAGTAATAGTGGCAAGACTTATCAATATCGTCATTTTACTATTGTTTGCTTTAACGCCCGATTTTTCTAACTCGATGGGATCGCGTGAAAGGCGAGTCAACGACGGAAAATAAAATGAAAACGTAAGAAAAAAAAAAACAACAGAAGAAGGTAGGTTTGAAAAGATAAACATTTCTACGACTGATGCAGTGGGCTTACAAAATTTGGCATGGTGCGCTGTAAAATCTGCTGCTACAATATGGAATTCTACTGGTCAGAGTGCCTACCTTGTGATACGACGTCTGTCTAGGAAACTAGGTGAACCGTGACGTCGAGGTATAGACGGGGAACGAGACCTGCTAGAAGCTGAACTACTGGACGTCGAACGGGAGGACCTGCTGGAAACGCTGCTCGATGATCGCGACGAGCTAGAGAAACTTCGACGACTGTGCCTTGAACTGAACATAAACAAGGAACATTTAATATAAAATATCGTAACATATCACAGAAATAACAGAACCCTCTTACCTCGCGGAAGAACGCGAACTGCTTCCAGAGCGGCTCCTCTTCTCTTTGTCCCGCGATATCCTGGACAGGGATCGTGAACGGCTCCGCGACTTCTTCGACAACGATCGACTCCTGGATTTTTTCGACAACGACCGGCTTCGCGATTTCTTCGACAGTGACCGACTCCTCGACTTCTTCGACAGAGAACGACTCCTAGACCTCTTCGACAACGACCTGGTCCTGCTCCTGGATCTCGATTTCTCCGGCGAACGGGAGGGAGACTTTTTCGAGCGTGACAGAGACCTCGACGCGGAGCGTTTTGATTCCGAAGAGGATCTCGATCGACTTACTCGTTTCTGTCTAGCTGGAGATTTCGGTGACTTCTTGGATCTTGCCGGAGACACCGGGGACCTGTGCCTGGGAGACACGGATTTCTTGCTTCTCGACGGAGAACGCGACTTTTTTTCTCTGGAGAGAGATCTTGGTGAACGATGTCTAGGTGATCTCGAAGACCTTTTCTCCAACGACACCGATCTTGTGTAGGACCTAGAAGGCGACCTAGAATAAGACTTCTCTCTCGGAGAATGCTTTCTTGAAGTAGGTGGGCTCTTTTTCGAGGTGCTCGGAGAGGCAGACCGTTTCGTGGTTTTGTTAGCATTGTTCGGTGGTAGAGGAGGTGGAGATTCGCTTGGAGAACGTAATTTCATTGCTGTGTCTTTGTGACAAACGGGTGGCGAATGCGAGGATGACTTACTCTCTTTCCGTAACGCGACCGGAGAGTCCTTTTTAGAGGTGCTCGGAGACTTTGAACGATGGTTCGTTTTGGACGTCACGCTTGGAGATCTGGAGTTAATCTTGTTTAAAGTTTGTGGTAAAGGGGGTGGTGATTCACTGGGCGATCGTATTTTAATAGTTGCCTCTTCCCGGGTCAACGGTAATGCTGGTGAAGGCGATCTGCTAGATACTGGCGACTGAATAGCAGGTAGATGGGATATAGGTGACTTCGACTTAGACTTCTCTCGAACGGGACCACCAATGTTTTGCACCATTTTTGGTGGGTCATTTGGTAAAGCAATATCAAGTATACTCTCCTCTTTCTTCTCCATTTTAACTTTCACGGGGCTTATTACCTTCTTGCCCAGACTCTCTCTAGCTTTCGCGGCAAGGCCACTTTGTAAACGCTTCAGAGTATGTAGTTCCTTCATTTTCTCTTCGTCCTCTGGTTTCGGTTCGTCGTCAGCCATGTCAGTTTCGTCTTCGCTCGAAGATCTTAGCCTGACCCTCGGCGTGATCGTTCGCATCTTTCTAGTTCTAGAGCTCGATCGTGACTTTCGTCTGATGTCCTGACCCTTCTTCTGATCTCGTTTCTTCTTGTCCTCCAATATATGCTTGTACCGTTCTGGATTCTTCCTCACCGGAGAGTAGCTTAAGGTGGATCGTCGAGATCTACTCCTTGTCCTGCTACGGCTTCTTCGGCGATCCCTCGACTTCTCTCGTTTCTCGCGCTGTCTTTTAGGCGACTTTGATCTCTTTCGAGAGTCGGATCTCCTGCGTCTGGGTGGCGGTGACAGCACCCTGCGCCACGATCCATAACGTTCGTACCTCGATCGACTTCTGCTTCTGGAGACTGAGTATCTGTTGTATCTTCTGGGAGATCTTGAAATCCTTCTTCTTCTTGGCGAAGGGCTGACTCGTCGGGATCTGGAGTATCTTCTCGGAGACCTTCCTCTCTCGACTCTGCTTCTCGATGGTGATCTGTGTCGCCTTGGCGGAGGACTCTTGTGCACAACCGGAGACTTCTCCCTTTTCTCGGATACGACCTTTTTAACTGGAGAATCTTTCTTTTTAATCGGTGGAGTTTCATTTCGACTCTTTTCTTGCTTCTTTGGTGAACGGTTCGATCGAGGTTCTTTCGTGGTAATCTCTGCCTCTTCGTTTTTAGACTTTTCCACGGCTTTATCATGTTTCATAGATTTTTTCGGTCTCTCCGGAGAACTGGAAGTTAATAAATTTAGTATATTAGATTAAGCTCTCTCTTTACCAAGTACCTATAATACTGAGAGATGTTCGTATTCTGTAACGTACCTGTCCGACGAGCTCTCGGATGACTGATGCTTCCTCTTGACAGCTACTTTTTTCTTCTAAAAGAAGAACAGCATAGATTACTAAGTTAGACAAAATCAGGTAGTGAACACCAATCATGCATATGTACTTGTTTGTAGGATAAAAAAATATATCGCAAAATCTTTAAAGATATTCTGGAGTCTGCTCATTCGGTGTGGTACAAGTTCATTTAATAGATAAACTAAGATGTAGAGAGTGTTCGGACTGAAAGATTGTAATGTGTCAGTAAAGAAAGCTATCAAGAATGTAGGAATCAGATAAAGTTGATACGTGGACGTTATATGCACTAATTCACTTCGCATCGCACCTATATCGAAGAACAAGCAGTCTCCTATTGTTACTTTCTCGTAAATGTGATGGTGCTTGACACAAAACGAGTGAAAGGCAACAACAATCGCAAAGTTTGTACGAATATAAATCACAAATTATTATTACATTGAGTAGCGGCATATCTGGTACTCACTCAGGGAATATATCCTGTCAAATGGCGCTGATAATTACAAACAATACTGAGATTTACACTTTTGAAATAATGACTGTTAACTTGAAATCAGATAAAAATCTTTACAGAAACAAGCAATGAGTCATGCTTATTCAAAGATAGGCAGCAACAAAAAAATGTTCGATAATCCAATGTTAATTAATAACTAATCGGGGAAAATGAACGCAAAGTAGATGTCACATGCTCCTGCTTCACGTGCTAAGGTATATATGGATAATATATATGTATATATATATATCTATTAATATGTATATATATAAATATGTATATGTATATGTATAGAAAGAGACAGGTAGATAGAAATTTCATATCTGTTTCCTTTGCATTATATTTTCCCTACCTCATGTTTTTCTTTTGCTTCCGCCTTAGCCTTCTTCTTCTTCTTTTTCTTTTTCTTCTTTGACTCAGTCTCAGAAGAGCTGCGCAACGTGTAATTACATTATACGGAATAGAAATACAATAGTAGGTGTTTAAAAGCGTTTGGCGCAAAAGTTTCGCGGTTTCGCTGTTACCTGCTATCATCTGAAGCTTCGCTAGAATCACTGTCAGAGGAACTAGCCTCGGCCTTCTTGTGCTTCTTCTCCTTTTTCTTCTTCTTGGATTTCTCTTTCTTCTTGTTGGGCTTCGGCGATTCCGACCTAGGAATCACATTTGTCGTTATTCCAAGTGTCTCGCCCATTGCGATTATGATTTGTTGTTTTATTTTTCTTTTAAATAATATTCTGTTTTTAATTTCTTGCAGTGGGCGTCTTCCTGTCGACAAGTGCATACCTTGTGCTGACAATAAAGAAAGCTGTAGTACAATGTATCCGTGTGTGAAATAAATACTTTTATATCTATGATACAAGCTACCTGCTGTTAAACGAACTCGACCAACGTAATGAATAAATTCGAAAGTAAATCGAGAACAGTGTACTCCGATGGAAATTTCGCGCCGAACTATTTTCAGCGGCTGGACAAGGTCTTAAATTTGAAAATAGATCTAACTTGTACATACATGTATATGTATAGGAAATGCAGCGTGTAGACACTCCCGATACTTATCGATATTTATAAAAGGAAAAGAAAAACCGCCTCTTTCTTTCACTGCAATCCCAAGTGAATTAAGTAATAAAAAATATAAATACAACGATACATATACAGGTGAAAGTCACAATATCGGGCTATAGCTAACAAACCGACTACATAATCGTTTTATTTGAAAGATTTGGTTTCTCATAAATTCTTTGAAATCTCGTTCGAGCTGTCTACGGCGCGTGCGCTTATGCAAGACCACATCTTTCAAAATGTTACAAAAGACAAGTATACAAAATATGAGGAGTATTGATATAATATGGGATTAGCATTACCTTGATAACCATCGATAGGGACGGACTTGTCAGAAAAAAATAGAGAGATGACATTAACAACAAGCTTTATCGATAACAACAACAAAGATAGAAATGCATGATTCGCGCGTCAGATTGTTACGTTATTTGTCAAGAGAAACCCGCGTTTATGCTGTATATCAAGTAAATGTTTGCCAGTATCGTTTTACTCAGAGAAAGGAATTATCGATGCATCACCGACGTTACAGGATATCGAGGTACAGCAAACATTTACCTCGAATATGCGCCTATTAGACAAATTCCTAAACACAAGGCAACGGGCGGACTCGATTATCTTTTTTTTTTCTCGGCACAGAGATTATATATCGGTTTTTGAGTGTTTTGGAAAGTAGACGCGACGACCACACTTACCTACTGGAGCCTACTGGGTAGGCACTCAGTCCTCCTCAGTTCTGTTTGAAACAGAGAAAGGTGTATGGGACATGAAATAGTAGGTGAGTCATGAGTCAGTATCTGACAAGAGGTGTGTAGTAAGCAAATGAACGAGTGTGGACCTTGCGGTAAATGAATAATTAACTGGAGGGAGGAGAGGAATCACTACAGGGGGACGGCCGTTCGGTCTTGGAGCCTGGATTCGTGTATGCAGCTTCAAACATATTACACAGAATAATCAATCAGTCCCATCGTAATAAACCTACTCGACTATAGTATATGTATTATTATATTGCACTATAACATAAAATATATCGGGCACTATCCCGTTACTACTATACTATAGAATGCTGTAGTATACTGTTATTAGTACTACCGCTATAGTATACAGTGTACGTAATCGCTTAATAAATCCTAGTATGTACAATGTAGTAATAAATAATTACTATAGTCAATCCGAGCTCTATTACTCGTGAATTTATCAGTGACAGTGATCGGTTACGTTGAGAATCCAGCCTCCACTGACCCGTGCACAATTACGTTGTCTTTTACCTTTCCTTCTTGTGCTTCTTCCCCTTTTTCTTCTTGGTCGTGCTGCCGGATCTTTTTCTCTTCTTCTTCTCCGGAACGGACGTCGTGTCCGGAGCTGGACTAGGGGTTCGCACTAATTCGTACACTTTGCTCGCAGCAGCTCTTGCCTCTGCTTCGCGCGCGTGCCTCTCCGGATCTAGGCTACTTCCCTCCACGAAGAACTCCGATATGCCGAAGGCCTCCCGCAGTTTCGCATTCTTCTCTTGCTGGGCCTCGGCAATCTGATGTGTTTCGCGAACACTGCAACAGGAATCACATACGTCTCAATCCACGATACGATTGAAAAGATCGTCGACAACAGTGGCGTCCTTAACGGAGGGAACCGCTGGACCCAGGGCACTCCAAGGGGATCCAAAGTTATCGTGACACAGCAGCCTTCAAGTTTTGGGCACGGAAGCCCGGTGGGCACGTGATCGTCGATATCAATCCGAAGACACCTTTGTACGAAAGAAGGCCGATCAATGTCGAGTATAAAAATTAACACACCGGGGAGAACACCGTGACCTATATTGTTTGTATTATTATTTTTTTCATCGGAGATAGCGAAGAGATTGGAGACTAATGTCGATGATGAGAATTCGTACCGCGTCGAGATTTTCACCGTCATCGCCGCGCGCGTGGACCTCTCCGAGGAATTCACTGAGGTCCACTTTCGCGACGATCCATAGAGAGACTCGCGAGCTTTGGGCTGTCGAAGAGTGCTGCGCTGGGTGCCCTGTTGTTCCTCAAAGCGGCCGAGAGACGATGATTGTCGAAGAGGCGACCGGACAATGCGGCAAAAGCAGTGACATAACACTGGAGAAAGAGACTATAACATCGAGGAGAAATCGAGGCGGCCCCTCTTCTTCTCCCGCGAGTGAAAAGCAGCAAGCAGCGAGGCCGGGGTCGCTCGAGCCACCCCTACGCCAACGCTCGGGCGCGGATCAATACAATCCAGCTGTTCTCTTTTCTGGTATCCCTTTCGTGCCACTCGCCCGCTACACACTCAAATTCACGAGCCAACCCCGCTTCCTCGCTCTTTGCGAGCCACCCCACTTCGATCAAACCCAGGTCAGCGGGTAAAAAATATTTCCCTCGCCCTTTGAACCGCCGCTTCCCGTTTCCTTCCACCAACCCCTCAGATTTATAATATCTTATTCGAATTTCTCGCGAAGGTCTGATTGAAACATTTGTTGTTTCCGTGGGCGTTGAAAATTATGACTTAAAAGGCAGCAGTTGTTTACGGGAGAATGCCTCCCTTCCACAGGGGATTGGAGAGTCAATAGCATGAATCACCCCCTGAGCTTGCCAAGCAGAAAGAAACTGTTTGCCTTTTTAATCCTCAACTTGCCCCCGTTTTTCCCTCTATCCCCCGTTGCAATTTGAATATTTTCCAAGGCTTTTTAATTACTGAATCTGTAACGCGATGCTCGTGTGTTAACGTCAACAACAATGAAGGGTATTATAACCGACTAGCTGAAGTCGCAAATAGGATCGATGAAAATCTTTTATGGTATCTCGCGAGCGGTTTTCGAGTAGGGATTGTAGAAGATTGAAGAAAATAATAATCTACTGTGCATATGTGAAGCTATTTTTTTCTGGTTTCTACCTAATATTTTGCCACTGAACGTATCAGATATCCTGGTGGAACAAGTGGAGACCGATAATCTGCGGTCGGAGAAATCCAATTCCGTGTGTTACCCTTCTAACACGAGCATCGAGAGAGTTAACCCAGATTTATTTGTAAAGCTGACCTGCGCCTCCAATTTCGCGGGAAAAACTTTTGGAATTATGCTACGTTTACGCGGGGGGATGATTTCTAGAGTATTCTTCAGCTTTGGGGCACCTAATTTGGGGAATAAGTTCTCCGATTATACTACTCTGTTCGAATAAAAAGATTAAAGTTTCAGCTTTGATGTATAAAGGGAGGTAAAAATTAAATTAAAATCAATAGCAGGCGAATTGCTAATTGCTGGAATATAAATTCACCTGACGACGGAGCGCACGTTGCTTCGCCGTCCGGCAAGGAGGTGCAGCTGTATGCGCTGACAACAGCAACAATGCTGTCGCATCTGCAGCTGTGCGCGCTTTTTTCCGTTGGCCGCTTGCAATTTCCGTTTCCGCGACTTCTTGATCACTTTCTGCCGATCCAAGAAGTAATTCCCGCGCCACAGCGTCTCGAAAAATGCGCGACCATCGGCTGGACCGCGTCCACGCGCTGGTTTCAATGGAGATACCGTCACAGACATGGTCATTCCTCGAGTTTAAAGTTCTGGTAAAAAATTCTTCCCCCTTCTTCGTCGGTCCTCAAATCTTCTTAAATTTGATCTTCCAATACTGATCTCTATATAAAAGTACGTTGTTTGATCCCTCTATTGAAATGTATCTCGACGACTCCTTTGTATTAATATTTCAACCCTTTGTTTCTGAACTCGAACATAAACTTCGATCTATGATTTCTCAACAGCGTTGCGAGCAAATCGTTTCGGATTCGTTTAAGCGTCCAATTTAGTGGACCGCCTGGCGAGCCGGGGGCACGATCCGCGCTCGTGAATAATTAACGGCTAAGTAATTAAGCAAGCATTAAGCTCGTTCGGCCGCTAATTTACGCTAAGGAGCTCTGCACGCTGCCTAAGTAGCCTCGACGCGGCTTAATCCCTTCTCAACGGAGGCTTTGATGGTTTTTGAGGGCGGATAGGGGATGAAGGTGGAGGCGAAGGTAATGGCTTCCTCCCCCGATTGTGCCACGCAGCCTCTTGTATTCGGACGCTCTGCTGCCCGACGGAGAACAATTATCCGGCAGGCGATGATGAAAATGTCAGCTTCGTTTCTCGTTACTTCCTTCCTCCAACTCTTTCTTCGCCGGGGAGAAGCAGTTCCTCGCTGGAGTTGATCGATTGTTTCTCCTGGAAGCAATCAGCGTTGAAACGTTTCTCTTCCTAAATCATCCCTGGTCTTCTTTTCTTCTTTTCCCTTGGAATCTCTTCGTCGATCATGAAATGCTCCAGCGACTTTTCCTTTTACTATAATACCCTTATGCGTGTATATGTTATTGTATATAGATATATCTCGGTGTCTCGTGTAAGAATATAGGAATATATCGACGGTAGCCTTATTTCCTAGCTTAACGAGTTTAAGGAAGACTTCAGATCAGGCACACTATCGTCGATACTTCTGCCGTACACCAGGTGTACAGGCAACGCAGCACGACGGTTTATCTTAGCGAATAATTGTCGATCGATCGACTTGGAGACACATGGATTATAGAGAAAAGTGCAGTATCTCTTACAATATCTGAACCTCTCACGTAGCACGCACGTGGGGGGGATAAGTTTCTCTTGGTAAATTTTCGGCTATGCCTCGTTTTTTCTTCCTTCCTCCCCCCAATCAAATTACGTGCCTCTCTCTGTCATTCGACAGGCAAAATTCAATAGACGTGCGTGAATCGGATCCAATTTTAACGTGTACGCGATCACGCGAGATCCAGCTTGTTTTCCAGGTTGAATCTTACGGGTACCTTAGGCTACACTTAAACACGATACTTAGCACTTATGATTACTTAAAGATACTAATATCATTGTACTACACGCTAATGGAAGACTTTTGTGATTTTTTTCCCCGAGAATCACGAAACTGTTACATGTTCCCTCGTTTATTTATTTACTCCGAGGGCTGTTTCTCTCGGTATTATCCTCTGAGGATCGGTACACCCGACGAGAGTCGACGACGCTGAGCGTCGCAACGCCGGTCCATCCTCGCACTGAGGCGGAAAAGTCGAGTGAGAGATGCTGGAACAAACTCTCTCCCTTCTCTTCGTGCCCTCGAGCATCTCTGTTGCTCTCTCCCTCTGTGCAAACCCCCCCGTGTCTCTCCCTTTTCGTGGGTGGCGCCGGCGCCATGGTGTACGTCGATACCGACAACGTAACACCCCCTGAAAGCCGGCTCGAGAATGCGACCGTCTCCACCCTCCAATAATATTGGGCTTAGCGGCAACCTGGCGTTTCCACGGGAGGGTGCTGGCGCTCGAAAATTGCACTCGCACGTCCTTTCATCGCGAAAGCTAACAGATTCCTACATTCAGATCTCCCGCCACTTTCCTCTCTAATTTCTTGGCAGAGTCTTTTGGTAGTTTTAGACGTTTTCTTGGTACCATTTCAACAGCTAGTACAGATAATTGTACAGATAAATAAGTTACATAGAGTTTTTCGTAGCACAACTGTTATATTTCTCTCTTCTGATGAAGCAAAGTGGGATCTTGAGAGAATCAGAATCCCTTTCATTAATATTCTATATCAAAATTTGGATAACTATGAACCAGATAAGTTTGCTATACCAAGGAAATATCTGAAGGTGCCCTTTCATATGGAATCCCACTGGGAGATCTGTCAGGTGGAACTGTAGTCTACTGTAGATCCTAAGTGAGATTACTAGAGGAGGTACAAGGCATAATTTCTTTCCATACACTTCCTACAGTGTCTAACATGTTTGAACTTTCGAACACCGATATGCTTACAATAATTAGCCATAATTACCCATGCAATTTAATATTACTACAGAATACACTTCTATTCGTATTAATATAAATTTTAGCAAAGAATATAACTGTACCAATGTGTGAAATGAAAATAGAAAAAATAATGCACTTACTTTACACGCCCAAATTCATCTCGAGGTACTTGTGGCTTAGCGTCGCTTCCCATTAACATAGACCTGTATGACTCTACTTTCTTTTTTACCTCTTCAGTTGTAAATCTGTAACAGACAAGATTCTAAATAAATGATAGCTCTTGGATTCATTGCACCATAGGTGGTGCGAGCTGCAGGAAGAATATGCTGCATAGGAAGAATATATTGAAGCCAAAGGCAAGCTAAATCCAATTGAAGTTTAGAATCTCATTTGGTATTGGGTTCAAGGAATTGGTGAAGCTTCAGTGTTTGTTACATATAATACTTGTCAACAAGAATTGTGATTTCAAGTCTCTAAATCGGATCCTGCGTTAATCTCGTTACTCCATCATTAAAAATAATAATTACCCTTGTTCCTCCAAGATGTCTGCTAATTCCGCACACTTGACTTCGACCTTCCTTTTTCTGACATGATCGAGAATTTCCTTGTTAGGCTGTTTATTAAGCTGATCTAATTTCCCTTCGTCAGATTTATACGTGACTTTGTCTTTTGTTTTGCGGACAATTGCCCAGTTTCTTTGGACGTGTCCATTGGTTCCAGAACCGCGAGGTGTCTGTAATCCAATTCCATTGTACATCTTGTATCACACCTGCAAATATAAGATAGAAGAAAGCGTTAGCCAATGCAGATTATTACATCGTGCATAAGCTCTCGCAGAAAGAGTCTTCAGCATGATAACTTCACGAGACTAATAGAAACAAAGATAGAAACGAGCTCGTGTCATCAGAATTTTCATAAGTAACTGTTAACTCGACGCGCAAAGTTCTCAATCCCATTTAATTATTCACGAGGAGAGAAAGCTTTGAAAAGTGATAAGTATACGCATGTTTTCCCTACAGCTGCATAACAATAAGCAGCAGAGGCATGATTCTATACACAAGACGACTGAACGAGTACCTCAACAATGAGTGACAGTAAGTGCATAACAGCCATAGTGGTTACGTTTTAAAATCTGAATAAAGATTGCTTTTAGAACGCCTGTAGAGCAGATTAACTGAATCACGTCAAGTGTACGGCGTCGAATCTCAACTAAATTGCAACGAATCGATCGACAATACGACGTGATTGAACTAATAACTTAAGGAGGGAGCGGGAAGGTAGGTTAGAATAGAACGCACGCAAATCAATTATCGATCCGGCGAGTGCTGCGCAAATTTCGCGTGCGTGCGTTCACCTTGCTCGCGGGATCTTACCTTTGCATCAGTGACACCCTCAGCGATCTCGCTCTGCCATTCACGCAACTGTCGATTTCGCGACTTGTCCCAAAACGGAGTTGATCGGTGAAAAAAACACAACGAGCACCGCGATTCTAGTGGCGTTACCGTTTCACGCGGCAGCCTTGTGGAGTGCCGTGAGGTGGCGTCACTGTCCCCCATAAGCGTAGGAGTGCGAGAGGATTACGTTACGCGCCTCGTAATCGGTTCACGTGGCAACAGTACCATTCCCCTCTTGAATATTCAATTAATCTTACGATTCACCTGAAATTCCGAAACGATCACGTCAAAGATGAAAGTTAGTTTACTTTCGACGCGGTTGAAATAGAATTTCAATACCAACCATTGCACGATTGATTGCATTAATTTATGCAAATTATACTGCGCAATCGCGTGACGTTTTCGAACGAGCGCGCGGCTCACCAGCAGAACACGCGTCGGGCTTGTCAGGGTGAGACGCACGTGGTGCGATGTAACCAACACCACGTTCATGAAATGTAGAATCGATGTAATTCATGTAGAGAATGATATATGGTACTAATTAATATCATCTACGGTTACAAAGTAATGAAAAGCAGTTTGTAAGCACTGATATTCAATTTGCATTGCACCTTGAGAAAAACGTCATTCACCCGCAATGGAAGTTACCGTGGGTGATGTAGTAATGCCTGGCGATATTTTGAAAGATATCGCAACGGTTAATAAAAAGCATGTAGTCATTCTAGGACCTGGGTTACGTCGCGAAGCTGATACAGTCTTTTCATACAAAGCAGGCGTACTTAAGAAATTAGATCCAGCTGTATATTATGTGGATAGCTACCAGAAACGGTAACTATTGTTAAAGATAAAAATGTAGTCGATGATAGCATCTAACACTGTATTTACATAACGGGTAATTATTGCTTCTAGGTATGTACCAAATCATGGGGAGAATGTAGTTGGTATAGTAACGCAAAGAGGCGGCGACATTTTTAAAGTGGATATAGGAGGCAGCGAACAGGCATCCCTTTCTTATCTGGCGTTCGAAGGTGCCACTAAGAAGAACCGCCCTGACATTC
This sequence comes from Andrena flavipes, assembly GCA_963971345.1. Taxonomy (NCBI): domain Eukaryota; kingdom Metazoa; phylum Arthropoda; class Insecta; order Hymenoptera; family Andrenidae; genus Andrena; species Andrena flavipes. The sequence goes on from OZ020482.1 coordinate 43,308,369, forward strand.
AAGTGGGAGACCTTGTTTTCGCAAAGCTTCTAGTTGCCAGTAAAGATATGGAACCAGAACTTGTCTGCGTAGATTCTCATGGCAAAGAAAAGAAATTAGGTGCTTTAGGCTCCGACGGCATGCTGTTTACTTGTTCCTTGAGTCTGATCAGAAAGATATTAAACCCTAATTTGCCGCTGTTTAATACGCTTGCGCATAGTCATGCCTTTGAAGTAGCAGCTGGCATGAACGGTAGAGTATGGGTGAAAGCGAGAACTATTCAAGAAACAATAGCAGTGGCGAATGCTATTTTAGCCGCCGAATACGCCGCAGCTGGCGACATAAAGAAACTATGCTCGGACATCGAGAAGACTTTACTTCTAACGGACACTGATAACAATGATCAATTGTAATAACGGGATACAGCCATCTGTTATGAATGATTATTTATTGTATCAATATTTTTAATTAATTTTATAAATAAATCTGTATGATTTCTTATATGAAATATGGTGATTATAGTGACAACCGTTGTGACAACCATCGTGATAAAAATGTAGAGTTAGAACTACACATAGTACATACAGTATCGTTAAGTATGCTGGTCATGTATGCAGCCATTTGTAATACAAAGCTAACAAATATTATTACAGTCAATGAATATTAAAAGAAACTAAATATATTTGAATTTTCATACCACTGCCGTACTGTCTTTCATTTCGACTGCAATTTAGAATTCAAAATTATTCAAATGGTAAATCATCTTTATAAGATAATAGAACAAATGAATGATTGAATGAGAACATTTTTTTTTTAGATGAAATAACTAAGCACTTTCTAAAGACTTTTTTGTAATCAGCATCTAGGTGTAGGTGTAAAAGTGAATAAAATGATTGTTCTATTCTTCTCTGATATGTAACTAATATTTGTCTTCCAACTATAGTCCGAAAGCTACATTCTAACTAATGATAGTATCAGATATTCAAGCACAACCTTGACTTTCTTTATTCTTTTTTCCACAAAAATATTTAAATAACTTTTTAAATCAAGCACATTACATTTTCATATTTTTTCCCCGTTTTTTTTTTCAATACACGATTTGTACGCGATGGAATGTGCATTGTTTATAGTCTATAAAGTAAACCGTGAACATATCGATACCACGAGAACAGTTATCCATCCACTATAACCATGTATAACGGTAATGGAACAAATTCGTACGCTGCCTAATGTAACATTGATTAACGCGGACAATTTCTACACATATATGGAGTATTATTAAATTTTAAATAACAATAATGCAACATATTATATTTGGCATAAGTAAAGTAAATTAATATGATCAAGCGTGCACGTTTAACAATTTATAGAAAATATAGAAGCAGAACAATAAACACGTAATAGTATATACAAATTTTGTTTTCCTATCTATCCTTGTGCTTTTCTATAAGACAAAGAATGAGTTCACTTAATTAAAGAAATTTACTAAGAGACGCTTTGGGATAAATACGCAACATACTAACTTAACACAGAACTAATACAGCGATTAATATCATTTCGTGTTAACATTATTTCCGGAATTACAATTATAAATCTCTTTCACCGTCACTTAACGCAAGGATGTAAAACTAATGTTATTACTCTAATAGATAACGACACGACAGATCTGTAGTTTTTACAAAAAGTAAAGAATTTAGAAACACCTTGATATTTACAACTGCTTTCGGTTGTAAATACAAATGTTATATAAAAATCCTATACGTAGAACTGAAGAGAGCTTAAAGCTTTTTGTAAAAACCACACTGAGTTTCCTTTCCTCTGGTATGTCATAGGCAGGCAATATGTATGTTAGGGACGATTCATGGTGCTACCAGCAACCATTATACTATTCTATGGTATCGTGCTTTACTTAGTATATAATTCACATGTGTGTGCTATGTGAAGTAAATATATTACTGTGATACCTTTAACTACAGACGTATAATGATAAATGCTATGCACACTTTGTGCTTAATAGGTTTTTTTTTATCTTAAAGATATATGACCGTAGATGGAGAATGAAACCCAAATGAAAGAAAGGATCACACGAAATAAGAAGGACTCACTGATAGATTTATACAATCTGTAGTATAAACATAAGATATCTGCCATTATCACTGTAGGTACACATAGATTTAAGTTTCTATTATCTTGATCTACCTCATAAAAATATATCTATGTTATATTGTTATATGATCAGAACAACTTTTTGGTATAGAAAAGGTAAAACAACGTTCTATTACGAAATTAAATTCAGTGATGTTTTTGATTTCAATGTTAACACTGCGGACAATTTAGAATATCTAATTAAGAGAGAAAAAAAAAGAAGATATTTCCCGTGATGTTAAAAAAATATTGCTCATAACGATTACCTTACTAATCACTCTTGCTTTTAATGATATTACTTTATTGATTGTATCCCCTAACATGATAAAAGTCGTTTCGTGAACATCCTATTATCGCATAGGTAGATATGCAGATCTTCTACTATATGCAATGGCAGAACTCTAAACACAGAAGACTAAGCGTTATTGTTAGTTCCTGTAGCAGCTGGTAGTTATAAGAATAATTTTTCATTTTATATAGCAAGTTATCATTTATACCTTTCCTTCTTTTTTTTATCAAGTTTCGCCAAGTTATTAATGCCACTAAATGTAAAACCTACGCCTTCACCGGATAGCTTTGATAGAGACAGGTAAACACTTACTTTATACTACACCTATTGTTATATATGTCAGCAGAAATAAGTGATTATATCCTTATTTGAATGTGCATGAGATAGGAAGGGTCGTGTCGCGTAGTATGACGATTTAAAGTGTTATCATTATCGAGCCGTATTGAATAAAATAGACTTTCTTTGTAGAATGAGACTGCGTTCGACCTACCACCTAGTTCGAAGTTCAGAATTTTGATAGTTTCAGGATTGGAGTTTTGTCAAATATAAAATCTGTGGCGAAAGAAAGAATGCTTGAACACGACTCTTCTAAAAGGAAAGAGGAACATGATACTCTACATGAAATACTCTTAACGAGCAAACCTATTAGATCACTCTTGAAGCTCGATATCATAGCACAAAATTATCTATATATGAATATGTAGATAAATATTATCATTGCATTCCAGCATAATTATTATATATATAAAAAATTGTCTTTGCTTATAGCTAAAATATTATGATGCCTCGGCTATATAAATATATATATTTATATCGTTATCATTATTGTTATTATCATATTATTCTTCATTAGCGCGTTTATATATACCATTCACAACACAGAGTGCATAGTACGAAGCCGAATTGAATCTGTTCACCCCTATGAAATTATGCTAAAGGGAGGAACAGATCACGAAGCTTCAATGTAACAACGCACAACCAATTTTTTATACAACCTGCGTGCACCGAATTGCTTTTTGTCAGTTTATCATATTGACAAAAGCAACATTTTATAACTTACATAGGTAATTGTATTAAGTAGAATCGTTAAGGTATTATGTTTCTGACATTCTGAGCTTTACTAATAACAGATGAAAGACTAACAGAGACGAGAATCAATTTCCACTACAATTTTCATGCTCGTCACTTTCGGTGCTTCTAACAGAATCAATAAAAAAAAAGACAAAGAAATACGATCTGAGAAGAACATATATTCCGTTTTCGTTTCCTGAGAAAAATTTCATTTAAACTGTTTTAAACCAACGTCGAAATAAATTTGCCCCCTCCTGACTAAGAAAAGCCTTAACACTCAACGCTCGTTATATGTAACTCTTACAAGAATGAATTTTATGCGATGACAAACTCCGATATGGTGCTACTTGTAAATTGTGGAAAATAATTGTATATTTATTTGTACAGGAAGAACTCTTATCAAAATCATCAACCTTCTTGATTGACTACGTTATTCTTTTTTTTTGTATGTAATATGAGTAGGATGATATCATGTTTCATTAAAAATGAATTTCTGAAAAAGGCCTATTACAATGATCGATTATCAAACTTGATTCTATCAAAGATGATATCCAAAATATATTAACTTATTCTACCTTTGCCCCTATATTTACTGCTAACTCGAATGGAATAATTTAAACCGAATTGCTTCACGTTCGGGTGTAATCGTAACATCGTGAATATCACTGATTGCGAGACTAGCGAAACTTACTGTTTATGGAATTGTGTTATTTCGTATCTGTTAAGATTCCGTTTTGATGAGATTTGATTTTATAGCTTCTTATAATTCAGTAGCAGTAGATATTGCATTTGTTATTAAGGTAGTGCAAAAGCATGTTGAAGCATTATACATTATTTGAATGACCACATGCAAAAGTTAAAAGCATGGAGAATATAACGTCACTAAGAATAACGTTAACGTAGCAGAATTATCTCTACGATTAGAGTACTATGGTCTTTACATTGTACATTATCTGATTCGCAGGATTTTTCAAGAAAGAACATTGCACTAGGTTCTTTGGGAAAGAATTATGAAAATATTCGTCGAAAAGAAAGAATGGATAAAAATAAACGAACGTCTTATATCGATAAATAAACAAATAATAACCCTTATAAAGAGACTAAAAAAGGAACTTTCTCACCAACGACTTCTGCACACCTTAAAACGGCAGTAAGCAAGCCTTTATCGTAACCTCGCATCTCACAAGATCTGTTTAATTGGATGATGTATACTGTTGGCAAAGATCTTACTCTCTGCACGACACTCGTCAAATTTCGCCTATGCTCGGTGGTAATCGTTAAAAATAATTGCGTACAAAACACGTTGCATTCATGCAGAGTGTAAGATGGAAGTCTTGCCGTTTATATGAATGTCATTTCTGACTTTGGTTTCACGGAAATTTCGGTTTTCGTTCTTAGAATTACAGTCTTACTAAGAATATTATCTCGACTTACAGGAGTTCTTTACTTTAAGCTCGATTAATGAGCAATAACATATCGAATGTCAATGTTCGAACTTCCCGGTAAACTTCCTCAAAAATGTGCTACTCCGTTTCGCAAAATCTAGCAGAGTCTTACAATATGCTTTGAACACTTTACATTGTATTGTAAGTGAAAAAAATTACTTCTTCCGAACACACGGAGTGAACGATGCCGGTTGCTCAGTTTCTTGATTCATAAGCATAAACAGGTGTTAATTTCTCGCGACGATCGCCGTTAACTTTCATTGCTTACCTGCTGACTCTAAGTGCTGCAATGTTTCACGGATTCGAGGCCCTTTTGTTGTAATTCCAGTTACTTACGTTTAAAGGTGACACGTAAATTGTGCTCAAGCCACTTGTTAATAAAAAAAGCCACGAAACCTAAGTATTTAGTCGCTAAAGTCGCCTAGGTTGCACAACGCTGTTATTGTTCAGACGCGTGGTGGTTTGGTTGTTGAAATTCTCATCTTGCGGGACGTGCTCTGTTCTTTCGTCGAAAAATCCTGGGTTCAGAATGATGTTGGGAACGAGCTCAATCACTTCCTGCTCCTCCAGCTGCGCTGCAATTCGGGAACGGAGATTAATTTTCATTGGTCTAGGCCATGAGTTATATTAGCTTCTACCCTCTCCCTTTACCATTGTTTTGCTGGGCCATTTGTAATATGTATAGAAACGTTTTGCATTGTATCTGTCAATAATTAAGTTTTCAAACTTCAGATTAAAATTCAGTTTGTACAATAAATTTAACTGACATGAAAAATATTAGGAGACTTTGAGTCAATAGATTGCTTACCCAGCAAATATATGTGCTATCTTTGACCTACATTTCGTACAGTCAAAGACGTTACTAATAGCACATAATGTTATCTAGGCCATAATGCTCTATTACTATCACAATACTCTCTATTCATGGCACTAATCATTCTGCATAACAAATTTTATACAAACCACCAAAGCTTATCAATTAGGGGTACAAGATATCTTACAAAATTAGTAAACAACTAGGATAAGAAAGTTCCTTGTAAGGTAGATAGGTAGTAAGTTTGGTGGTTGACGAAGTCACAGTTCCATTCGTAAGAATCAGGTTTCATTCCTATAAGGATAGTAAAAGGTGCTACTTACAGGCAAACTGTATAGAAAAGATAAAAGTATGTTACAGATTAATTTAGTGCCTTATATTGTAAAGTGTTTAGTGCAGAAGTTAAGGAAATATTATATTGTTAAACACGTATTATAAAGAGAATCCGAACGCTAGTAAATTTTTTAATGTTAAATACTATAGAATTCGTTAAATGCTAATGAATTTGCAGAGCGCTTGCAGTAAGGAAATATCAGTGGAAGATAATTGGTACTGTATTAGAATAGCACTAAATTGATTGGAAGGAGAATGGCTGATGTAAAGAAAGCTAGAGATCAGGGCCATAGATAAGTTGAGTGGTTAGTGATGCTATCGTTTCTGCTGCAGATCTTCTCCCCTAGATAATTCTGTTACGGACTTGTACTCGCTTCTAAAATTACATGATGTAGCATTACTCTACTTCGGTTTAGTTGCATGGAAGAAAGTGATTTTCATCAGCAGAAATAAATAGCATGAAAGAGAAAGAGTAGAAGCACAAGCTTTTAGATAGAGTTACCAGGAAATGCTTACAGGGTACTTTGCACTCACGATAGAGGAGGTAACAAGTACCTATACCAAGAATCATAAGTGTACCCATAACTATGCCTACCGCTGCCACCCAGACACGAGTGTCAAAATTTTCTACACCTGCTAAGAGATGTCTTGCAAGTTCTGAAATAATTGTCAATTATAAATAATAAGCTACATAATTTTATATAAATATATTAAATTCGTCGCATGCTCCGTTATATCTGGCATAGTCGCAGAGCTCGTATATTATACCTAATTCTTCGACACTGTGATGCGTGTGACCTTCAACCTCAACGGTTTTTCCTCTTCCTAGCTGGTTTGTTGCCCACACACGGAAAGAATATGTTGTGTTTGGCACCAAGTGATACACATCGATTTGCCTCTACAAAGAATATTACTTTAACTGTGAGCGACATCTAACGATGGTATGAGAGAGAGAGAAAGAGAGAGAGAGAGATCATTTACAGAATTTGGAGGAATGTGCGTTGGGACAATAGGCTTCCAGTCTTCTGGTTCTTCACCCACATTCGGTTTAAGACGATATTCGGCAGTGAAATCTATGATAGGATAACCACCTGTGCCTGCTACTTCCCAAAGAATGTTTGCCAATATCGTGGATGGTTTTACCCATACATTATGTAAAGCTGGAGGAGGAGCTGAGAATATAATAGAAGTGTAATTATTCTAATACATAATTATATCGGAGATATATTCGGAGATATAACGACTCACTGTTAACTTGTACATTAATTCTAGTCTTGACAGCATCGCGATCATCATCTAAGGTGCACGAATAGTTCCCAGCATCATCTGCGCTAACATTGATAAGATCCAAAGCCCCATTAGGCTCAACCTTCAGTCGTTCAATTTGTCCATCTTCACGTCCCTCCCTTATCCACATCACTCCGACAGATTCTCCTGACTGTGGTAGTGCATCTTCTTCTGCACAAGCTACAGTCAAGTTCTGACCAATGTCTATCTCCACAGAGCGCACTGGCACTAAAGTTACTGCTTCCTGCCATGCTACGCACGAGAAATTATTATTTAAGTAACTACTCCCATAAACATCGAAACGTATTTCAATTATACGCATGCATTTCAATTGAACTTCGTAGCAACAATTGGTGAAAATTCTCTGGCATGCCAATTAAAAATTTCTGTAAGATTAACAAGTTTGAAAATTTCACGAGCAATATAAACAAATTGGCACCCATGATTTTCTGCATTTAAAAACAATAATAGTAGCAGTGAATTGCGTACTAATTCGTACGTTCGTGACATGTCGTGCAGTTATATTGAAATAGTACATATAATCCATGTAAACAACTCTATATGCTACACAGATACATACGTGTAATAAATTCATAGGATCGAATAAAAAATTGCGAATCGTCGGAAGCGCCGCTATTCTAAAGCAGCCTCGCGAAACACAGAACGATAATCAGGTACGAGGTAGATCAGTCCGCACGGGGATACGAGATACACGATAAAATTTACATAACTCGACCCTGAATCGTAACGATCGTGCACTTAGCACGATTTGCAACGATGCACGTATACAGGCGCACAAAGAAACCGAACACTATGTAGTGTCACATTGATCGGCAGGTGTAACTTACGCTCGAGCGGATCTTGTTTCTTACCTGCCAGAAAGAGTATCAGCGTGATAATTCTACGTCCAACCATTCTCCCATTATTAGACGGCCTTTCGTGGATGCATATGGAAACGCGTTAAGGATCTCTTTTCGACCGCATCTTTCGATCGATTTTTCTGCCCTTTTCACTTTTTTGAACGACGTTCAGTACGCGGGAGCTGTCAAACTCATCACGCTTCGCGGAACACCGCCCGTCCGGCGCTCTTTGGATTTTATTGAGTTGCCGATGGCGCACCCTCGAGGCGACGCTGGGAACCTTGACGGTGAACAGGGCTGCAACCGTAGCAAAGATGAAAGTAACAGCTGTTAAAATCACAGACGTATCGAGAGCCATCGTAATAGAGAATTCGCTACATGCATCGGTGACGCGCGCCCGAAAGCCGAGCAATTCTTTTCCGATCGGTAATCGCACGCTGGCGGTGGATCCGAGATCGTGACTGTTTCGAGAAACTCGAAGGGTCCAGAAATGACTAGTTACCTCGTTACGTTCTATCCCTGCACAAGCGGGAACAAGTGCATCGATACTCGTATCGTAGAACTGGTTGAATCTGCTTTACTGATTGAGGAACAGCGGCTCGATATTTTTCTCCGTCAGGATTAACCCCGACAAAAACGATAGACACCTCGCAATGGGATAATCACCGCGGTAGTTGCGTATGATTGCTCGCGCCTTTTGTGTGAGTACGCGCGTGCATACGGTGAACGTTATTATACACAAGTGAACCGAGGAAACAAGAGTACTGGTTGAATCCCGTCGCTGAATTGGGTACGTATGCATGTGTTTGCGCGTGATGCATGCCGCACGCGACGCAACGTAACTGCGATCGATCAGATTCTCAAAGAATTTAACAGGGATCTATTGCCAACCACTCGTGCCTGTGGTTATATGAAACTCGGGACCGTTAGTGAGATACCGACTGTCTACGTATTTTCATCCATCCGACATCCTGTTTTTTTTTTATGTAACAAACAGAAGCAGACAGCCTTTTGTTAACGATCGAACAAATGCAGCTTCCTAATTACACGTCGTTATTGAGAGGCTTTCAATGAAATCTTTTGTAAATGTACGCTGACCGCATGGAATTTGGTTTTCAATAATTGCGGATGACACTCTTCCTTAGAATAATCGATTCTTCTCTGTACTCAAGTGTCATTCAGTCGAGCCGAAAGCGCGTAATGTGTACAAAACATTGCTTTACCTTTGCGAGAGCACCTTGAAACCTGATCAAATAATACTGATCTTTCCTAATTTCATTGCGATTCACCATTCTTATCGTTCCTTTTCTTTCGCAATTATTTGCCGCCTTGTTGTTGACACTTGGTAACTTCGAAGAACCTTGTCAGGCGACTGTAGATTTATTTGGCGCGAATAGCTGCGACCTGGCGATTGAATGACAGTTTCTATAAGAAGTACTATTATAAATGATATCTGCAACTCGAACATCTTTTCTAGAAATATGGTTTTTATTTTTAGATTGAAGCAAAACGGAATCGGTAATCGAAGATCACGTTTTAAAACGGAGCGAAACGCAGGAATTGTTCAGAGAAATAGTAAATAAAGATGTATAAAAGAAACTGTGATAATAAATATTCGTAAGACATACGTGTTTGCAGGCATTTTAGTTATTTATTCTCGTTATACGGCATCGTCGTTCGAGGGGTTTTGAAATACCCGCTGCGTCACTTGCGCTATCTCAAGCGCTCTCCATCTTTGTCTATGTGACGTAACCAGTGACGTCAACAAATCGGAGGATCGATCGAATTTAAATAAGCTTCTCCGCGGTTCTCCGACGTACTTTTACTTTCCGACGGAATTATTTTGGGATAGCACACTCTGCGATAATTTACGAGCGATTGAATCTATCGCACCATCACACTCGAGTTCACGAACACCACCATATGCATTCAAATTCGAATATACCATTTGTCAGAATGGAGAGTCTCGCGTGCAACAACTCGTCCTCGTAACGTTCCTACAAGTACGAGGGTGGTATTACTACGCGTTAATTTAATGAATTTTTACCAGTAACGATGGTTCGTTAGGGTCCCGCCCAGGAATAGTCCATAATGCGTTTCAATGTCAGCTTAATGCACTTTGCTAATAATGAACCGTAAAGGGAGCCGATGCAACACAGCCGCGCGATAGCACGTAATCAAGCTAATGTAATCCTCTTACAGAATTTGTGGCGTGCAGACGATACCGAAAGGTTCGCTGAACTCGTAGGCTTTTCAGTCCTCTTGGAAAACCGTGTCTAAAAATAATTCATCGATACATCTCTTTGCGTCCCAGGGATCGGGAAAAATGCAGCTAACTACAAGATCAACGACCTCGTATTTACAGTTCCCTGTACAAATTCGAGCTTGTAGTTCTCTGGATTAGCAACTTCGCGCTATCGCTCCTCTTCGAGCTGTACTGAAATTGAATCGCTCCCATTTCCAAGCGTCGAGACACCTCAGCTGGAACAACCCTTCTTCTATCTGTTTGCTAACTGCAGATAGAGGCGTTGATTATCAAGGTTCACTTGTGGGTGATATTTTGATACCTCGGAACTCGGGATTTCCACGCGAGCACGCTGTGCCAGTGCACTGGGAAACAGTGTTGATTATTTGCAGGGCAATTTTCAGGGGTGCAGTACTATTTACAGGTCAATCAACAAGGGAGCATATTACATAATCTTTGAACCTTTCGTATTTTCTGAACAAGAAATTTTCTCCTATCATCGTCCAAGATAAAAATTTAAATCTCAATAAAAACGGAAGCAATTAATATGAACAAACCGCGTCGTTCACCACGTACGTCGATAAGGCAGGTTTTAATACAATTTCGAATCATTCCGTTCGCTATGCAGTTACACGCAAATTGGAGCGTCAATTAAAGGGAACGAAGAAAAAAAAGTTTCCATCGACCTAGTTTCTCCTTGGTCTCGAGTTACTTCCGTCGCGTCATCCGCGACTACATCCTGAACCGAAGGACTTCCGCGCAACTTTCCAATTAGGATTTCCCTTTCGAATAGAAAAGAGAGGCCCGTCCCTACCTCTCTAAGCGAAACTCGGTTTTCTAAGAGTGTTTCAGCCACCGCCACCCCACCCACCCCCCGCCCCGTCTTCTTCGCTCGATGTAGACACGTTTCGGGTGTATACCTACGGGCACCTAGGCCAGGAGGGTGGAAACTTCGACCCGTCCTATCGAAATGTCAAAGGTTGCCGCGCAAGTCGCTTCGACGTATCCCCCGTTTCCCAAGAACCGACCGAATGCCATTGTTCCTGCTCTATCGTCGGGGAATAATTATCATCGTCGTTTTCATTCTGCGCCACTTGATGATCCAAGTCCTCTGATCTCTGAACTCCGAGGGATGTTTCTGTCTGGAGAACTCCAGACCTCGAATGGATTATTCTCGATGAAACTAAATGCAGGCTCATTTGCGATCCTCCATTTACATAGATTATGACTTTTCTTTTTCTGCGCCTAAAGCCTGCTCCATCGGCAGGTCTATTCTTGAATTTTATCTCGTCCCTCCAGCTCTATTGTTAGAGCACAATCGCGGTTTCCGTTCCGCAACGTCTGAACGTTTCGCTGCTCGCGTTTCATCAGTTTCAGTGGATTACTTTCGCGAGAACGAGCAGCCCCGTTACTCGTCTTCGCTGTTAACTCATCGCTTTTGAAACGGAGGAACGGACGTCTACATAATTTTCGAGCGAATCCTCCTTGGAAAGATACGCTGGTCCGTTCCTTTGTACGAATGTGACACGATCGCAAATATTTGCGATTCTCGGAGAGTGGGAGTTGATTTATCGCGTCAATTAAGGATCGATAAGACTATTATTCGCTTATATCGGACGGTTCTTAAATATTTCTAGGAACGGAGGCTGTCGCGGTTGCGAGCTTCGGTGACGTCATTCCGCAGAAATCGATGGCACGATTGTAGCCCCCGTGGAGAGGAATTAATTATTTTGTTTTCATTCAACTTCGCGATTGAATTGTCCTTGTGGTAGCTTCGCTAGAAAATTAACGCTGACGGTGCAGTTTCTGTGTAATGAAAATGTACAGTCACAGTACTCGTGGTGCTTGATAATTGTTGTCTTTCCCGCTCCGCGATGCTTTTAATTAATTAGCTACTCCCGCGCGCTCTTCAACGTTATCCTTCGCGCCGCCGCCGGAACCCCGGCAATTTCCAGTTTTGCATGAGCGATAAAAATTTCAGGGCGAAAGGGGACGCTCTCCCTGGAAATTGCTCGGTAATGTCAAAGGCTTGGGGTTCCTTCGCGAACTTGGAACATCACGGTATTATGACATGGATCTCGCGGGCTCTTCCGTAACTCCAGTATTAAAATTACTATTCTCCGCTGTTTCATATCGCGACTTCTTTGCATACAGAAATATGCATTTTATGCAACTACTGAAATAAATAAATAAATCGTTTCGCAGCAAGAGTGATGAACTTCACGCCCAATTCGACGAAGGAACGTGTTGCGTTTCTGCGAATCTTAAACTGATCCGACTCGAACTATGAGAGTGGTGAGATGTAATGACAAAATGATTTTCCGGGTTTCCCATTTCTGGCTAAGGGCTGTGATATATAGACGACTACATGTTTACTGGTCTCCACTGACCCCAGACACTCCGGCGCTCCGATAAAATACATTTCAAGCAACGTGCTGCCCCATTTATCCTGCTGCACATTTATCCACCGGAGGTGTCCCGATTCCATTAATCTTATTTGATAGAGATTTTCAATGAACACGCGATGATGCATCTTCGAAACACAGCTTACACGAATGCGCTTTGAGAAGCGCAAGAATGGACCCTCCTAGTTCATGATTCACTGACTCAAAGATATCCTGAATTCCACTTCCAGGAGTAACTAATTATTACGTCGTAAGAAGGTTTAAACTTACAAGAAATGTTATCGGCTTTTTCGCAGTACAGAATATTATTCGCTAGTCGATGAAAATTATATACTTTCCGATAGGTGATCGTTTACAAACGCCTTCGAAGCTGGTGCCTCCACGTATGTATATCGCACCTGGTTGGATTCCACGGTGATCGCTCGAACAAAACTCACGAATTTCCGCGAAACTACGTTGCGAATACAAACAGGGAAGCTAGAAGGCTGCTATAAATACGGTTGATTTGCAAACGTCACGGAAACTGCGTTCGTGCACAGGAAATGCGATGCTCGCCATGAAAACACAGATAACGCCTGGGAACCGAGTGTGTTCTGGCTTATTTCAGAAATTGAAACACTAAACTACAGAGTGGAAAGATTAACAAATTATCTGATCCGGTACAATAAATGAGGAACAATGGTGGTCGACGGTCATAGTCGCGCGAGGTTATTTTCGATTAAAAGCTGCAATAACAAAAGGTGCGAGATAGGAGACGAGAGATTGAGCAGGCGGTCGAGAAGTCGCAGTTACGCTTTTGTCGAGTCCCTCGACCGTGAAGAGAATTTGTCAGAGGAGATGTGAAACGTCTTGGATTCCTTGAATATCAGTGCACGTGAAAATATGCTGGAGGAAACAAAGGCGAATAAATTTTGATCACAGAAGTGTTTCAATTACGGTTGAAAACGGCCGTGTTCTCGATTTGATGACCGTATAAAAAATGAATCATACTATATAACCCACGAGTACATTCACAAAACTCGCGTTAAATTTCAGAGCGTTAAAAAAAATTGCAGTATGGGGATGGCTACATTTCTGTGCAGGCTAAAAATCGCGTCCTGGCAATCTGTCGCGAGCGTCAACGAAATATTGCGTTCTCCATTAATCAGGCGAAATACCGAAGCCGCCCGAGTACTTTTTTTAGCAAACAAAAGTGGAAGCATTCACCACGAGGATGGGAAAATTATGCACACGCGACATTATTCGCGGAATACGAGAGACATTTCAAGACACGGACCCTGGAGGAGGAAACCGCTGGCGAGCGGAGGTACTTATAGGGTTCCTTCATGTATTTTCTCCCTCTTTGCGATAGAATATCCGTCACGACGTTGCACAACTTTCAATCAAGATAGAAATAGACCCCTCAATTTGGCGCGTTAACGTCACAGCGAATTTCGTTTCAGAAAGGAACGTGTTCAGCTGCGTGTCCTCTTCGAGGTACGCTTGCATGGACTTACACGATCGTTGCGTCGAAATGAAAAAGTGCACCGGAAGAAGGGCTTCCTTCCTCAGCGGAGGATCCCCGGTTGCACTGAGGCTCACTTTGCCAACGATCTACCACACTTGGAAGTTCTCCAAGGAGCTTTGTCCTTGGACAGAGCGCGGCGTTTCGAACGGAAGAAAGTTCTCCAACTGGTCGATCGCTTATCCCTCTATGAACGATCCGGGTTGTAAAGCGATCCCAGGGAGGACGAATGATTTATGCAAACGGTCGTCTGGTCGGAGGGATCCCCGCAGACGTTTCTCCTCCGAAGGGACCTCCTGCAACAAAACGACGAAGCCCGGCAAGTGTCACGATCAAATGACATCCGCGGGGAGAGGCGAAGGAAAAGTCGCCAAGGACTGCCCGGCGACGAAGTGTGACATTTCCTCGAGACTTTCCACGGCAGAGTTTTATCCCGAGTGCTCGACACCCTGCGAGCCATCCGTTAAGGATCCTTGTTGCAAGCCCCGTCCTCCACCTTCGTGCCCCTCTTCGGCTTTCACTTCTCCTTGTCTGAACGTGGAGGACTATTGTCCCAAGGAAGGTAACTCTCGAGGCTCTTGGGCTGAGCTCTCTTCTCGATTTGCTTCATCGCGAGCTGCCAGTCTGCAGGCTGATTCACTTATTGCTGCTTTGGTGTGTTTGAAATGGTGGATGTCGAAGAAGAATTCATTTAACGAACGTAACGTAAAGTAAAAAGGACTTTTCCGGCCGAAGGGTTTCTCTGCGAGCAGAGCTGTTCGCTCGTGCCGCTACGTCAGCTATAGTGAATCACTCTGTGTATACTAGGGTGGCTTTTATTTTCAACTTTTGAATTTTCTTCGGGGCACCCTGTAGAATAGTTTCAAATAATGAAAAAATGTCGTAAAGTGTAAAGTTTGAGCCCGATCGGATAATGGGAAAAGGTGCCCCTGGGCCCTTAAATATTTAAATGATTATTTAAGAGCTCATAACGTCGATTTTATATAATAGCTTATAAGTTATTAATTAAATAAAAACATATGTCAAACAAAAGTTGTAAATCCGGAGCATCTTTTATGTTGTATTACTTAAGGATGGAAGAAACTTTTTTTCTTTCAAATTTTGAAAGTATAAGTGCTTCTCGAACACTTTTTATTTATGAAGGCGAACAAAAAATTGGAATTTTTATTTTATGCACGAGAAAAACTAATGGAACATACAAGATGCCCCTTGTCCGTATCTACAACTTTTGTTTGATATGTTTTTTTATTTACACAGATGTTTTTTATTATTTGGAACTACTCTGGAGGGTGCCCGAAGAAAATCTTGAACAAAATTTACCAAGAGTAAATAAGAGCCACCCTAAGTAGTCTACACTACAAGATACTAAATAGAAGTGTTTGGTAATTTTCAAAAAAATTCCACTAAAATTTATTCTCCAATCTCTTTGCATTCAAGGACGTCTTGTTAAACGCTTGTACATCTATTTATCAAATCGCGACAATTTTGTAGGCCGTATAGATAAAAGGGTGGCACGAAACGTGCCATATATTATCACCGATATCTCTGATAATCAATAGTTGAGTATTAACGATCCAACCGTCACCCTCGCGGCAGCGTGTCTTTATCTATATACATTGTCACCTAGCGTTGTGAAATACCTGCTCGTGTTTGCACAGTGCAATAGTGACAGCGTGCAAAAATTTAAGCGCAAAAAGATGTATGCCTCAGCTGAGAAAAAGCCAAGGGGTGGAATTCTCATCTTCAGCGGTCAACGATGCGCGAAATGCTTTGCAATTAGTCAGTGTTTGCCGCGTGCGGCGTGACGTTTAACAATGTGGTTTTTCGAGTACAGAGTGCCCACATGAAAGATTCTGGCGAGCGTTGACGGTATTCGTCGTGATGCCAGTGCTAATAGTCACGACGGCCTTTGTTTACTCGAGGGAAATGGAAAGCAAGAACGAACCGCGGCCCGAGTTCATCGACTACCCCTTCATGCGCCGAATAATCAAGGTAGACGCCCCTTTCCTCGGACGATAATCATCGATATTCTATCGGGCCAATTAATCCCAATATTGCTAGTAAACTCTGGTTACAATTTCTAAAATCCTCTGTACCAGCCTTCGCGCGCTAGTTTTACACCGATCCTCTTGTCTAACGAAGCATTCCATAAAAGGTAACCCATTCGCGCGGCAATCGATTAATGAAATCGTACGATTCGCCCAGCCGCGCCGCAGGAACATTATATTTCTTTTCCCCTCGGCTTCTTCGCTGCGCGATATTCTTCTATTTCTTCCGTGTCCCGTTTCAAGCGCGTCGTTGTGCTCGATTATTATACCTCGAATCGAGATCGATTACCTCGTCCCTGCGAGTAACTTATAAATATTTCCCTGGCGGCAGCCTTTCCCGTGGGGCGACGGCAGGCGCACGCTTTTCCACAATCCCGTGAAAAATCCAATATCCCCGCACGGGTACGAAGTGCCAGACCCGAATGCAGCGAAGACAAGCCAGCGGAAGGATTAACGGGCATGGCACGATACGCGTAAGAGAAAAGGGACAATAAAATTGCCTGCCGTGGCCGCATTAGCCGTCCACCGTCCCGGGAAATTGCCTCGAAATAGATCGGGTTCAGCGCCGTTAAACCTACCCCCGATTCGGATATTTCTCGACGAATACTCCGACCTCCCTACGTCTCGGCAAATCCAGGACGACAGCTACTCGGAGCTCTCCAACGGACCACCGACTCGCGTTTCCCTTCGGAAACTCGCCGGCTGAATTATCCGCCGTGAACACGGTAGTCGAGTACCGGATACCCTGCATCCGGCGGGCCAATGAATGTATATAACGCGATGATTATCGTTGGTTGACCGCGTTCGACTCTTTGTGGGCACGCATCCCGTTCCACTCATACTATTTTCTGTACCACGGCGGCCAATAAAGTTTCAATTTTTCAACGCGGCGACGGATTAAAAATCGAAGTGAATCCTTGCGAGACGTGAAATTGATACCACTCGATCACTCGCGATGCCAGTAATTCTGATAATAATGGCACCCTTCTTGGTCCGTGACGCTACTACAACCGTAACATTGTTCTACAGTGTAGTCAGCTTGACGGTACTCATTAGCAGGGCTATTTTCCGCACGACTCTCGCCGATGAGGAGCAAAAAACAGAGCACGATTGGGGCCACTTCGCTCTACCGTAGAGTATAACACCGCGCCTGCTGGTTAATCTGCCAGCGTCACTTCTCTCCTTAACGACGTCTCGAGTAAAGTCCCAGATGTTGTTATGTATATGTATACCGCATAAGGTGGTCATAAAACACGTCTCGCTCGCGCGTGTCGCGAGTTGAACGTCGGCCATGTGGATCCTCGGAAGGTCAACGGTGGACGAGTCTCCTGAGCACATTCTTGCCCCCTCTTTTGTCGCCTGGAGAAATCCTCTGCTTGCGTCACGGCGCCATGTGCATATTGTGCCAGCAGACTCTTAATAATGTTGTTTGACGTCACGCGTGTACCTTGACCATGTGGGAATGGAACTTAAGACCGCCAGTTAGTTTCTCTGTGCTCGGTTCATCTAAGAAACGATCATTTGAAATTTTTGGCTTGTTAAAAGGTTGCCCCTTTATCGTTAAAAGGCTATCGACTAAAGTAAAACGATCCGTTTAAGCTTTTGTACGAATCAAACCGCGCCTATCTATTTATAAAATGACTCCTATATTGCGCCGCGAAAGGGTGAGAGGAAGGGTCGGAGGGAGAATGGTTTCTGCCGTCCATCGAGCGACCTCCCGGCGCTTTTGTGCCAAATCACAGGGAAAGCGTCACTAACCTTCCGCGATCTCTCTCCTTTTCATAGTGCGAATTTCATTCTCCTCTCCCATCTATCGCGAAATAGGCCGAACTGCCTGGCTCCGCGCGCGGTCGTAACATTTGATTTACTGAGCGGGATAAGGAATATCGAGAGTGCACTCGGGTAATGTCAGAGGTCAGTATTCTTCATCAACCTAGCACGGCAAATTTCAATGTAATCGCGCGTGACACAGTGCTCCGGCAACTTTGCGCGGACAAGTGCACCTGGTCTGGCATATTAATGCAATTTCACAGAGTTCATGGCAATGACGATGCTCCTGCGTGGCTTTTTCTCTGAACTTTGTACTTTTCTGCCTCCTTCTGCCTGATTAGTAATCGACTCTTCCCCTGTTATCACTGCCTTCTCTCTTTCCCGCTTGTCGTTCTCCATCCTCTGGCAACTGATCTTTGATACGCTAAATATTTAAATTGCCTATTTCTTTCCTCTTCAGAGTCCAGAGTCCATCCATAGGTGAGAAGGGTCGGCCAAGCCTAACAATTTCAACCGACGTTCCACTCCCTTCCCTTAAAGAGTTCCTTCCCTGCTCTATAAAAAGAAGATTCTCGAAAGGGCGTTGTGAAAGGTGTTGCGCGAGAATAAACAAGCTTGGTTCTCGCCCACCCTCTGCCCCCGTGTCGCGGGAACGATGAGAGTGGCTTTCAGCTTGAACTATTCCGACGACGGAGAAGAAGAAAAGATTCTCGCCCCGACAAGTGGCGTGCTCCCTCCTTCGTGGGTGTCGCTCGTCATTCTAAGATCATACATAAAACGCCGGTAGGGGGTCGGCGGCGGTTGTTCGCCAAGCAGCTCCAGCCTCGTGGAACGCGCGCGGCCACCCTCCTCGGCGAGCGTTTCTAGTCTCTCGCCTCGAAGCTCGCTGGCGTGTTATGGCGCATCTGGTCTCGCGTTCTCTTGCCCGCTCGGGGATCGATCAATAGGCCAGAGAGGCGGCGGAGGCGGCTAACGGTGGCTGTCCAGCCAGTGACGGACTCGAAAATTTCCATTGCTAATGACATATCATTAAGATCCCCGGAGAAACCTCTGAAAATTCTCCTCGCAACGTCTTTCGCGCCTGTATCGCCTCGAACGTCTTCTCGAACTCTGTCACTGGCCAGTATCGATACACTCGAATCGACAAGGAACTCCCCTATAGAATTCCTTCAAAATACTCGCCCCACGAGTGCAAAGGTGCCTTTCTTGCCTCGGTGTCACCGATGCCCGGAAGTTTCCGGCGATAAACCGAAGTCGAAGCGTAACTTTGGTATTTAGAGCGGCGAGGGTGCTTCACAGGGACGGAAAGGGTGCGCGCCCTCGTCTCACGGCCCTGCGTCCGGATCACCGGGTTGCGGTGGTGGCAGGGTGGGCTCCGATTGGTCCAGCTCGATTTCGCGGGTTCGCGCGTGCCAACGGGCCCGCCAATGGCGGCCACCTCTGGTTCGTCAGTCAGTGGCCGCGCGTTGCCGATGGAACGTCGCGACGTTTTTGGGTCGCGTCTACCCTCCGCCGACCCTCTAACGAATCGTCGGCAATCTTCGCCTTAACAATCTTCCCAGAAGCAGCACGTGATACAGTTTCACGCCTCTCTCCAACGTTCCCTCGTTCTCCGCTCGCTGTCGTCGCTCCAACGAGGAGGCCAGGCGCCGTTTCGCAACCTTGTGCCCCCATGCCTTTCGAACACTTTTACCTGGAAGTCGAACGACGCGACAGCGCAAAGTCCGCCTGAGAATCGCTTTGCGTTCCCGACGAAGCAGTGGCGAGCGCCGTGGCTCCGAGTATCTTAAACCGATCTCGACACCATTCGTGTACAGTACGGCGCGCAGTCGATGCCTCGATGCTCGTTCGTTAGCGGCTCTATCGACACAGTCGGGCGCCGGTGCCCCGTGGATCGTGGCGAACCGCAGATTATCCTGGCTTCCCGCGATTTATCCTGCTACGCGCCCAAGGTGTGGCGCGAAAACTGTTGTGCACCCGGGGGAACAGGGCGAGCGATCGTCTTGCACGCCGACCACGGAGCCTGCCCCATTTCCGCGATGCCCAAGGTTAAGGAAACCCTTTGCTCGTAAGTACGCGGAGGTGACGGCCCACAGGCTCGCGTGTCCCCTCGATTCTTTACGACGCGTGCAGGTGACAGGGCTCGCGTCAAACGCTGCGAGACTGTCAGTCGAACACTTTCGAAACGATTGGTCCCGTCTGACAGGTTACAGTCCAATCGCAGGCTCCAGCGCGCCACTCAACTACCGAGAATCGGATTACGTTCGAGCGCGGCTCTGAAGAAACTGTAAAAAAAACTCTTTTGAATGAAGTCCCTGATGTAAAGCATATCTCGTATTAGTTACGAGATCGTTATAGAGCGCAGTTTCTTCCACGAGAGTTTACGGGTATTCTGAATAATAATTCGTGTTAGTAAATTTCCGGCTAAAAGAGCAATTTCGGGTATATGGGATTACGGTGGTACAGGTGGGTAGGTATAAATACGCGTGTTGCGCAACATTTTGTTTATTGCTCTTCCGCAGCCTCGAGAAACCCAGACCCCGTTATCGCGGTGCTGTTCCATTCGCATTTCATAGAGCATGAAGCGGTTATTCGGCAATTTTAATATTCTCAGACGTAATGAAGGGTAAGGGGTGAAACAGGGAGTGTCACGAAACAGCGTTATCAAGAATATTAAGGGAACCACTTAGGCGGTCGTTCCTGTCTAAAATGAAGCATTTCTAATTCAGTTAATTACAAAGAAACAAATTGAAACTGCGACTTGTTCTTTGGCATCAAGTTTATTAACATCATAAGCTTTAAAAAACTTGTTTGTTTAGTCGAAAATATGCATTACATGTGATGCTACAGGTGGATCATTACAGAGGTTTTTTAAAAAACAAGTTTATTTCGTTTTGCAGAGATAATTCAAAAATCGGATGTTCCAATTGATTCGAAACAAATTCGACCTAAATTAAAGTTAGTGAAAACTATTATTCTTTATGAAAAGAATCTAAGACCTCATCTTTTGGGGCCTGGGGGATGGTAAAACCTCAACAATGGGGTCTCAATAGGGGTTTTAGTTTCTTTTCATAAAGAATAAGAGTTTTCATTAACTATAATTTGGGCCGGATCCGAAACTACACATCTTGTGAAGATGCTCGAATTTGTTTTGAATCGATTGTAACCTCCGTTTTTGAGTTATCACTGCAGAACAAAAGAAACTTTTTTTTTAAAAAGTCACTTCAATGATCCATATTTTTTACTAAACAAATATGTTTTTTAAAGCTTATGATGTAATAAACTTCATGCCAAAGAACAAGTCTCAGTTTCAATTTATTTCTTTGTAATAATTGACACAGAAATGCTTCATTTTAGACAGGAACGACTGCCTAGTACCCTTAAGTTTTAATACTTTAGTCCATCAGTAACGAAACAAGGTTCAATGAATTTAATTTTCTTATGTAATTTTCTTCTTACATAATTTCTTATTCTACCTTCACGACAGAACCTTATGTTTAGGCCAAAGTTTCAGATATTTCGTACTTTATCCAGTGCGGAGTGGACATTTCCTGTTTTTAACCAGTATACCAAATCTTTTACATTATTTTACGGGGATACTTGACCTTTATGACTATAAATATACCCTATAAATCGCAGAATCATGAAAAATTGACATTCCCGTTTTTTTCTCCGTACCCTTCGAATGATATTCAGGAAATAGAAGTCTGTGGTTGACGCTTGAGCCTAAAACACGATTAAACGGCGAAGAGAATGCATGTTCGCTGTTTATATAGAAGAAGACCAACTTCAATGCAATCGATATAATCAGTGATCTAGCCTACTGCCTCTGAAAGAATGCGATTTGTTAATGGTAACGCGATTAAGTTCGTTGCAACATTATTATTAATGCCCATTGAACCGCCGACGGCTGACCCAGAGCGAGGATTTGAGTGGAGACACACGGAGCAAACACAGGCGATACGGCATTTGACGTGCTTCAATTATAACGGTGGAGAGAAAACCGCCAGTCGATGTTCACGAAGGTCTTTCTGTTTCTAACGCACGAGAAACCACCGACAGGCGCGAGCTTCCGTGCTTTCGGTTGAATATCTGATGGATCGAGCCACGGATAGAGAGACTCGCGCGAATGGCACGTGGAATACGACACGTACGATTCCCTGATAACGCCTCTGATATTCCGAATCGATTGCGTGGCAATGTTACCACGGGGAAATATAACAATTTGAATTATGATTCGTCGCGTCCACGAGGGGAAGCTTGATAACGAAACTAGGACGTTCTTCTTCTGTGCTTAACGGTGTTTTAATGGTCGTTGCTCTTTTTCAAGGATCACGCCTGTGTTACCATGAGGTTGAATGGTAAAAGCGAGACGAAAGCCTTGGAGCGAGAAGCGTTCAACACGGCAGCGGATAGACGATAAATAACAGCGGCAAAATGTTGATAAAAGAGTATCGAATACCACTGCCTCTCACCGTGGAGGAGTACAGAATTGCTCAGCTTTATATGATAGCGGTAATTATCTCACAACCATAAGCACAGTCGTAACGTAGGTATCGCTTATCAGCGATTAGGGGATCAAACTCCATGAAAATGGACCAAATCCTATTGTCGGCGTCGAGGAATGTTCTATATACCTTCTTAACGCGATTAGCGTCTGGTTTAAAATTCTTAATGGTCGTGCATTAGGGACCAAAAGTATGAGTTCACTTCTCAGTGAAAGCGTAGAGCAAATAACCCGTAGGAAGATGGACACCAGCGATAAGACGGTCTCATACTGTTGGCCCAGTGTGTCGGGTCGCAGTTTGTTAGAATGAATCGTACCACTTGCAGAAAAAGTCTCGCGAGGAGAGTCAAGGAGCTGGCAGCGGCGTGGAGATCATAGTAAACGAGCCTTACAACAACGGCCCAGGTGGAAACGGGCAGTACACACACAAGGTTTACCACGTGGGAAGTCACCTGCCGGAGTGGTTCAAGAGCTTACTGCCCAGGTCGGCGTTGATCGTGAAGGAGGAGGCATGGAACTCTTATCCCTACACGAAGACGCGCTACACCTGCCCCTTCGTCGAGAAATTCTCCATCGAGATAGAGACTTATTATTTTCCTGATAATGGCTACCAGGAGAACGTGTTCAAGCTCAGCGGCAGCGATCTGAGAAACCGAATCGTCGGTACGTGCTCGTCGCTCGCATTCCTGGCTTTTATTTTCTACCTCAACGTGTTATCGATTATTAAATGGAATTTCAGATGTGATCGACATCGTCAAGGATCAATACGCGGGCGACTACGTGAAAGAGGAGGATCCGAAATTGTACGTATCCCAGAAAACTAACCGGGGACCGCTGACTGAGTCATGGCTGGAGGAGTACTGGGCAGACGTAAAAGTATTTAGTCCATTTTCCAGTCTCTTAGATGAATCTCAACCGCAATTAATCGATGCTGGATGCTAATTGGGATCCTTTTCCACGGCTGTTTAGGGAAAGCAACAGCCAACAGTGTCTGGCAAGTCACTGATGTGTGCCTACAAATTGTGTCGCGTGGAGTTCCGTTATTGGGGCGTGCAGACGAAGTTAGAGAAGTTCATACACGACATAGGTCAGTGTACAGTATGCATAGACGCATCCCTTGGCTTCTACGTTCATATTACACCGCGTGAAATGTAACGCGATGAATTATAGCGTTGAGGAAGACCATGGTGCGCGCACACAAGCAAGCCTGGGCCTGGCAAGATGAGTGGGACGGTCTGACGATGGAGGATATTCGAGAAATCGAACGACAAACTCAGCTGGCGCTGCAACGGAGGATGGGCGCGGTGGAGGGCGGCGAAGAAGCTACGGAAGAGAACCAGGAGAAGGGTACTTCCAACGCGACGATGACACCCCAGGAATCTGACGTTGCTATGACTTTAGCCGCCACTCTCGGAAGCATCGAGAAGAACGAGGACCCTCAGAGCCCACCGAGCCTCCGGAAGTCGTCCGACATAGGTATGACGAGCACAGCTGTCAGCTCCGAGGGTGAAGCCAGCCCCGAAGACTCGCCGACCGAAGTACCCGAGCTTAGGTAAAAGCGGAAGTAAAATCAGGAATCTATCTGCTTGCGTGGAACTCCGCCTGTACCGTGCTTGAGACAAGCGCGTTCGTTTCAGAAATGTTCCTGCCGAGGAGACGGGAGAGGCTAAGAAGGGGTGGAAGACTAAAGCGGCGATGCACTCGCCGATCTCGAACAAGAGCTTCGACATGCAGATGGTGAATTGGCGGATGGAAAGTATCGTGAGGGAGTCAGAGTCGGGAAGCGAAGAGGAGTTCTTCGATTGCCAAGGTAAAATGCCGATTTGCATAGGGACAGCATGATCATTGTTCTTTCAAAGGGTCTGCCTGCATGAAAATAACCGGATGCGACTGAACGATGGGGGCAGACTGTTGGTGAATTTTCTTGGACACGTAATATTCTAGAAATTCGCACGTTCAGAGTAGGGAATACAGCATGAGCCGGTGATCGATACTTTCTGTTCTCATTATGTGTACCCTCTGTTTCTTATGTTGCATTCCACACTGCAGCTGGGTTCGTTATACCTATTATATGCAAAGGTAGGACACGTAGATAGCGATGAATACGTAGAACTGCAGTCTCCTTAGCTTGTTCAAGATGTATTCGAAGGTTTATAGATCGACGATGATGCTAGTGCCTCTCCTAGACAAACTAAGACTCTTCTTGCTGAATTCTAATTATTTACCGCGGCATGAAGCAGTGGTTACGTAGATCGTACGCCAACCTAATGCCACAGGCTGCTTATGTTACTATGCTTCTTCACCTCTATTCTGATCTGACTAGGGGAACGTCCCGATTGCGTGTTCTTATATTCCCTGTCTTAACACGTGTCACGGCTTCTGAAAAAAGGCGCGATGTATAAGCAATGTTCAAAATTTCTGATTATACAGAGAGCTTCGGAGATAACTCTTCATTAGCTAAATGGAGTTCTTTGGATCTTCTAGCAGAAGAGGAGGACAATACGTTCACTCCGCCACACACGGCGAGCAAAGAAGGTAAACGGCCACCGGTCGTCCAAGAAATCTCTATGTTCCATTAAGTGTCGCTACAGTTCGTTCTTATTGTACGTTTCCAGACGACACGATATTCTCGCCTTCCTATCTCCAACGAATGGCCAGTGAACGTAGCAGTAAAAGATTGCAGATCTCCACATCGGCGAGCATCGATGCGTCCTGCCCAGCTTCGCCCCAACACTCCCCCACTCATCAGCCGTGCAAAACTACCATGCTCATTATCGCGATGCACGCAGGAAGCGTGTTAGGTAACCAGCATCCCAGTGTAAATTCTATCGAGCTATTATACTTGACGCGACTGACGTTGCATCTGCATATTTTAGACGCCAATGTCGATTTGACCGCAAAAAAGTCTGACATTACAACGTTCAAAGGGGCCTTCGAGTCTGTCATGAGACAGCACTATCCCAGCATGGTTGGACATGTCTCCATTAAGTTTGTCCCTTGTCCCTCCATCTGTACCGAAGGTCTTGGTATTTTATCGAGGTAAAGCTGGGGGAGCCAGCTGCAAAAGTCCAACTTCATACCCTCTGTTCTTCGTTTTTTATCGCTCTTTTTAATCTGTTTCCTTGCAGTCTAAGTCCATACAGTTTCGACGTGTCGCCATCCTCCACGAACACTCCTCAAGTGACACACGACACGATCCCAATCGGCGCGATACCATTGCTCGCTAGCTCCACTCCCGAGTATCAGGACGCGGTCTCGCGAGTGATAGCTGGAGCGAATCAAGTCTACCACGAGTTCGTGAAAAGCGAGGAGGGTCGCTGTTTCGCGGGGCAGATATGCTTCATCGGGGACTCGGTAGGAGCAATCTTAACGTACGACGCTTTGTGTAGATCAGCTAACTCTAGGCACAACAGCGAGAACAATGTTCTGGAGACCCAAGGCGTTGAGAACAGCGCGAACCTCGAAGACGGTAGACACTTGGCAGCGCCTTCTCCCAGAAGGAAGTCTTCTAGCCCCAGGTGAATGATTAATTAATCAGTGTTCGATGAAGTCGCGAGATTAACGCACCGTTTTCATCTTCCAGCGATAGCCAACATAGCCAACAGCATTGTAGATTGGACTTCGAAGTAGGGGAATTTTTCATGTTCGGTAGCCCGCTCGCTGTAGTTCTGGCGTATAGAAAGATCTCTCTGGGTGGCGATAAGAGTAGTAATATACAACGGCCGTTGGTGAATCAGGTGTACAATTTGTTCCACCCCACCGATCCTGTGGCTGCTAGGCTAGAGCCACTGATCTCTGCGAGATTCTCTCTTCTTCCGCCCGTTATCGTGGCTCGATACCAAAAGTATCCGCTTGGGAACGGCCAGCCTTACCACTTACGTACGTATCGATCCTTCGGGAATGCGCCTAGGTCGACGAGTCACGAGAGTCATTAGTAACATGAAACTTTCAGTGGAAGCCATTCAAACGAATCCACAGTTATTCACGGACAGTCTAAACGTTCCAGTAATGTCGATCTCTCACCTAAGACGACTGTCCGATATATCGATTCACAGTACCATGTCCGGTATGGTGGAGAATGTTTCTTTACAAACAATGTCCAATTGTAAGCGAAACACGAGCGACTGGCATAACCGCGAGCGCCGATAGCCTGTTACCGCTCTGGGTTATCTGTTGCAGTAACGCAAAAGTGGTGGGGCAACAAGAGATTAGACTATGCGCTCTACTGTCCGGAGGGTTTAGCGAACTTCCCTACGAACGCTTTGCCTCATCTTTTTCACGCCAGCTACTGGGAATCCTCCGACGTTATTGCGTTCATCCTAAGACAGCTGGGCAGGTTCGACTTGCCATTACTCACCAACGAGGAGAAACAGTTAACTTGCTTCCGTCCAGGTCAACCAAGGGAAAAGTGGAATAAGAAACGTACTTCCGTTAAGCTAAAGGTAAGTTATCGGTATCCTTGGTAGTATTCTTCGATGCTCGTAATAATCGAGAGAACTCTTCGCTCCAGAACGTTGCTGCCAATCATAGAGCGAACGATGTAATTGTTAGAGAAGGGGCAATGCAGGTGTTGGTTGCGAGGTTTATGTACAGTCCAATCGACGTTATCGCTCTGACAGGTACGATAAGCGCAATTTTCTCTGTCAAATCTATCTCTTAAGCACTCCCCTCCAGTATAATCGATCTTGTAGGCGAGAAAGTGGACATCCACATCATGAAGGACGCCCCTGCAGGTGAATGGACGTATTTATCTACCGAAGTGACTGATAAAAATGGTAGAATAACGTATAAAATACCGGACGACAAAGCGTTCAGCTACGGACTCTATCCAGTTAAAATGATCGTTAGGTAGTATCGTCGATCCACGTGTACTAGGCGTGATGTAATATATCTGATGGATAAATGTTCGTCTTCCAGAGGTGATCATACATCCGTAGACTTCTTCTTGGCTGTGATTCCACCGAAAACAGAGTGCGTGGTATTTAGCATAGATGGTTCGTTCACTGCGAGCATGTCTGTCAGCGGGAAGGATCCGAAAGTCAGAGCAGGGGCTGTGGACGTTGTCAGGTGGGTGTGAAGCCGCTGCGTCCCAGAATACATTCCCTTCGTGTTTATAACTCGGGGTCCTTGGTTTGTTTCAATTAGGCACTGGCAAGAACTGGGTTACTTAATTATTTATATTACCGCGAGGCCTGACATGCAGCAGCAGAAAGTTGTTTCCTGGCTGTCCCAACATAACTTCCCCCATGGTCTTGTATCGTTCGCGGATGGTCTGTCGACGGATCCGCTTGGCCATAAAGCTGCGTACTTAAACAAGCTTGTGCAGGTGAATAGCTGCCTAGTATATATATATACAACTCTTTTCGCTTCCTGTTTATCATCGATCCACGATAACGTCGAACCACGTAACTGGTTGATTCCAGGAGCACGGAATGATGATTCACCACGCGTACGGCAGCAGTAAAGACATTAGCGTTTACACTGCGATTAATCTTAAGCCGAGTCAAATTTTCATCATTGGGAAAGCGCCAAAGAAGCATCACACTCTGGCAACGATCCTTCACGACGGTTACGCCGCTCATTTGACCACGCTGCAGGCCCACGGAGGCTCGAGGCCTGCCCAGGGTAACGCGCGGATGGTGATACCAAGAGGTCAGTTCGGTTTACCGGGACAAAACGCTTCTCTGCGACGGAGAAGGTGAGTTATCCGTCCGTCGATCGTGATATTCTATATGGATATTGTGCCTCTGTCGCTTACATCTTGCCGTGATGCGGGCATTTTTAAGGTAATAATCCTTTCGATCCTCGTTGCTATCCTCGGCGTTCAGATGTTTCGGTTGCTGCGGAATGCTGGAATTGTCACGCGTGTATGCGATAATTGTTGTCTCCTAGAAAGAAGATTGCGCGGAGTTGGGCGTAAGGCATTCCGGCGACCAATCAAACCTTCTCTTCTCTGTACATAGATAATGCCTGTATTTTTATAGCTCGCCATACTGTGCGGTCAGTATGGGAATTTCAAGCGAGAGTAGTTGTTTCAGAGGCGATCAATGATGTCTGACCCTCCTATTCGAATCGCGACCGTCAATGTTAAACTAAAAAAAACCCACGTATGTCGAGTGATTTCTCTGTAAAACAATCGTAACCACAAGAACAAGGTACATAAACTGAATAATCTAAGTAGTCTTGGCATGGTATAATCCGTAAGAATCTCGACAAACGATATAGACCAGCAAATTACTTCGAAAGCTTCCCTTCTTGCCCATGAGAAGTGGTAGCAGGTACTTCTTAGTCTGTATCGTATGCTCGGATATAGGAATCATCCCTGTATGACGTCCACTGTACGTTTCGGTAATGACTCAGCAGTTCAGTTCTCGACAACGTATAATTTCGATTGAAAAGTTTTCCCTAGTTACAGCTAGCCTACATCTATGTGATCTATGTACAGTATTTTCATTCTTCTTGGTACCATCCGCATCTACCCCTTTTCGTCTGTCTTTTCCGCTTGTCGTGTTAGAGCGATGCTGGGTTTACAGATAGAAAACTAGCGTTTTTAATAAGTTCCACTTTAGTTTTTCACCAACCATGAGTATTAAACCCCTGAAGCTTCATCCAGGCTGTGTATCACTCGGCGTAATGTAAATTATTTATCGTTCTCCAATGCTGGAGGCGACCTTCGTGGCAACTTATCTAACTTTCTAATGCATTTCCAATCTTTTTTTACTCTTTATAGCTGGTAGCTAAGAGGTTTGAACAGTGTCTAAAGCTGATCAGTTTGTTCGTTACAGGTACCTGTTATGAAGACGCGTCGCATTACGCGGCATAGTTGATATGATCGTGATCTCGGCAAGAGCCGCCACCATTCTACGCTCAAACTTAATGTTTTATCTATCGGCCGTACATATGTCCAGAATTTATGGTTAATCAACCTATGAGTGTCTAGATGTACAGAGACTAAACAGTTTTTTCGTTACCTCCTGAAATGGTCTGATCTCACTTTAACGACCAAGGTAAACTAGAGCCCCATACCGCTTGAAATCTGTTAGGTGAATGATTGTGTTACACACAACATTGCAGCTAGATCTACCACCTATTTCAATTTCGTTTCTCCTCGGTATATTTATTTAATTAGAAGATCTGAGAATACGAACGAGCATCGCGGTTCTAGTTTTCTCGTGTTCGGTGGTAGATCGGGCTAAGACATTGCTTGTACAAGAGACTAACAGCACGTCTGAACAAAAGCTCTGACACCATGCACGATTGTACACGTGAATGCCGTTTAAAAAAAATTTATCACAACTCACGGACATGCGGCGTATCGCCGCGCCGTACAGGAAAGAGTCGACAGCTATTCTCACGAAATCACGCGTCTTTCGAATGTTTCTGACTATGCTTATCACATGATATTCGACTATCCTTTCCAGCTATGTATTTCACCCTCGCGGATGGAGCAGATGTGCAGATCCTGCAGCGATTGAAATCATTTCTTCCACGCTCGGAATCACTCGACTTGACTCCCTGCCTGTAAAACTGAACTGACTCTCCTAATCTCGTAACTTGTTGTATCGTTCTCTGTTCCAAAGCAACTTTCATTGTGAAAGCTCTGTCGAAGTTGCGGGGTATAGGTCTCTCGGCGAAGAAGCCAGACGGTTGCTTGCACAATGAATGGTGTTCTATACTCGTTTAAGGAATGAACAAGTAATCCGCTCTGCGTTGCTGTCATTGCAGACGGGACAGCCACTCGCCAATGCTTCTTCTTCATGGATATGTTACGTTTATGTCACGCTTTCAGTATAAACATCCAAACACACCGCTAGCTCTACTATGCTGCTAATCCATGTCCTCATCTGTTTCCACTACAGGCGATCTACGCCTACTTCGTTGATCGATACGGTGTACTTTACGGTTCGATAACGTTCGAGAGTTCTCCCCTCAGTGGAGCGTACATGTACCTTAGTTTTAGCCTCTTAGCTGGTAGTCAAATCTAATTACATACATGCTAGAGTTTTAACGGAAAGTAGCTTGAGATAATTTGCGACGAGAAATAGCAAGATGGAGGAAAAGTTACTGCGACTATTCTAAAAGTCTAACGGAAACCCTGATTCGTTAATGAGAACGCGTTCTATCTCTCGACGCTGGGAACTTGAGCGCCAGGTTCAGCTTCCCAGCGTGACTCGGGAAGAAACATCTACCTTGGTTCTTCAGGCATGACTCATGAAACCCCTGCAGCTGATAGTGAATCAAACTTGTTTGATGCTTATTCTGTCTGTCAGTTTTCATTCTACTTCTACCATTGAGAGATGCCTAAGAGAATACACGGCTGAGACCAGTTAGAGGATCGCGTCGGAATGATAGCGGTAACCTGATTTAAGAGAGTGATCCTCTAATTGCTCTGAGCACTGTAGTAGACGGGTGGACATGAGTTTAACTATATAGCAGTATGCACTGATAAGTTCTTAAAACACGAAGGCTTTCTTTGCCGCCCGATTACTAATCCCAACGAACGATAGCTCTTTCAGACTGGCGAAGCGTACAATATCGCAACCCATCCCGGGCAAGATTATACTCCCTCTGGAACGATCAACGAGCGTCGGGCCTCCAATCTCACAGCAGACCGCACCAGTCATAAGATCTACAGCACCGGAGAAACACTGACGGTTCGCACGCTGCCGGTCGTTCTTCGAGTCCCGGCAGTAGGTGCACGAGATTACGCCAAACCGAAGGAGCCCTCGCGCGCCCGGGCCGACGTGTGCTCAACAACTCGAAGAAGAAGATAATTCTACTTTGTTACTCCACTTTTGTATCCTCTATGTACACCTTTAAAAAGACAGACTTCCTCCGATCGAAATGGCCCGAGGGCGCGAGGGCCTTCTTATCCGCGCGATGACGATCACACGGCTCCCTTATCAGAGACACCTTCTACGCGACGCGGTGCGATTCACTTTTTTTACCGGGACGCGACCAGAGCTTCTTTTCCAGCGACCTTCCGACTAAACCGTTGTAAACGTTCGAGAGATCCCCGTGGCTGACGGAAGGGTTGCCGCCCGAGCGCCCCTCGCGAATACGATCGAGCACGATCAAAAACTTTTGATAAGATAGTCCGAGATACAGCGTCTAGTTCCTAATACCGATGGCGAGCGAAAGGAAGCGACCTTTTCCTACGGAGAACGAGCACTGTTTTGTAGAGTCTGTTCAAGTTCGAGCGATGTGTGTACAATCATCTTTTACATAGTCTTATCATCACTGTGTTTGTAGAGGCTAAGTGAGGCGTAAAATCGGTTCGCTGAGATTGTTACCTGAGTCCCTTTGTTGTTAACGAGAGGAATGTAACGCTAATCGTGGCATTCGCTGTTAGAGGTAATTAGCCAGTAAGACCCTGTTAGCACTCTAATCATTGCCAAGAGCTGTTGGCTATGTAATGCATAATGTTGCGCCCAAGTTCCTTCGGTGCTATGTTAATTTCAATACGATCATTCGTTATCGATCTCTACGGAGAACACACGGGAAGAGAATGGAATTAAGTGTAACACCGTTTTGTACGTTGTCTATCGAGAAACCTTAAGAGTAACGGATAGATTGTTCCCGGCGAACGTTGGTACAAAGACACATCCCTCTAATCGCGTAGTTTCGTGTCGCGATCAGCAATGCGAGCGCGACACTGGTGTATATAAATAAGTCGCTGCAATGTTCATGGGTAAGCTTAGACTATACGGATATGGTTTATCAATTAGCTATGAACCTCGTCGGCGGGTGTGCTGTCCAGATGATAATAAAAGTAGCCTCTCGCGCGCGAACAATACGGACAGCTCGGCGACGAACAGGGCTAACGTTAGTTATCGATTCGTTCTCGGCAATTGTGCGCTTGACATTTGTGATTAGATGGATAATTATTGCCTGGCTGTCGGCGGAGAGAATATATATTTAGTTTTGTAATTGGTAACGATCCGAATTGTCGCGTCGCGTCGCTTACTGTTACGACTAATTACCAGGATAGTTAGTCAGCTCGGTAGATAGCTCTGCGGTTCAGCCTTGGGCTGTTCAAGCAACGATCTCTAAAAAGAGGCGCAGATTAGACGTGATGCTGCTCGACTCTCTGGATCTCGCGTCACCGTAGATATAACGGATCATCTTATTCTTTTCTTCGTCTTCTTTCCGAGCTAAGTGGCTCTTCGATGTCGGGCGAGATTAGAGTAATCGTACGATGATTAGTTGATTAACTCATTGTCGTGCCATCATTGTTCCTTGACTGTTTTCAATAATACGGTAGTCGATCAAACACCTGCCATTGATCTAGTCCTGGCACGGAAGAGCATCCGTGCGTTACTCGGCCGTTGTCCTCGCTGCGATGCGGTACCATCAAACAAATTTATTAAATGAAATTATCGACTGTTTGTATCGTTGTAAAGTGGCACGAGTTCTAGTTCTGTATGCAGATGTACGATGTACCGTGTTGCTCTGTATACACATGCATACGTCTATAAGTATGTGACCGTGTACGTGTATACATACATATGTATATAAATGTGTATATCGGTGTGCAGGGCGTTTTAGAAGCGTGTAATTTTGTTGGATAGTCGAGGGATCGGTAGGATAGAATTAAGGAGAAGCGCTTGAAAGTTCATTATTAGTTTCGGCGTGGTCAGTCTAACCAGCAGAGATATTCGCGAAATGCCCTGCACGCTCATATATGTATGAATACAATGACGTAAATGTTTAAGATATATACATACATATATATATTTATTCGTAGTCTATAAGCGACTGCAAAGATATTTTACTTATATGGATGAACGATTATCACCACTGGTAATAAGAGTTATATTTTTGTTAGCATAACTTAAATGACATGTTGTAATAACTAATCAAGAGTCATTGTTTTATATTATGCGACCTCGCTCTAACGTAACGATTGTTTTATATACCGTTGAATCATAATTTTCTTGATCAGCCTCAGCGGGAAAGGATCTCAATAGAACGCCTGGCCGACAAAACTGTATTCCCACTTTCTTCATTGGATATTACAATAAATGATAAATCATTGTCGTTTAAATTTCACTCACGTTCGTTTCCTTCAAATTGTGTGTCTCCGCACGGTTTCTATGTTTCGAACAGGACGGTTTTGCACAAACGTGGAGACTGCTCGATTTATCGACGTGGAAGATTCAAGTTTAAAAGGAATCGCGCACGCGTATTTATTCCGATCGAGGCGTAGCAGAAACATTACCGCCAAGTGTTCGGTGTTCGTTTATTTTGGGTGCCCTGCACTTTAATTCGCGTGGAACTCACCGAATGATGGAGTGCAGAAACGACATGGAGAACGTCGCGACAAGCCCAACAATGACGGCCAAGATGAGAAGTCGCGATGCCGCGAATAAAATCAGACATGGATCGCCGAAATTACAGGAAGTTCTTAGGGAGGTTAGTTTACATGTATCCCAAGAATTTTGCGACATCTGAGAGAGCGGCGCAATGATTCTAATTCAATCGCAATTACACGGTTCGTAATTAATAATGAAACGTGATTTCAGAGGTGCCGGCAGAGAATGCGAGAGAAACGAGGACAGTTGTTTAACAGGACCAGATTCAGCCTAGAGATCAAGTCAAGAGACGTTCAAGAGACGTTAACAGAAATCGTGCGCAAAGAGTTGAAAAATCTCGCGACCACGGACTTGGATCCAGCAGTGAACCCCTTTTCTCATATTGTCAACGAGCCTCTTGATCCGGAAGAGGCACTCGAACTCGAAACAGAAATACTCAACGAGGAAGGTAAGCCTGGTTCACTTTTAAGCTTCAAAAATCTGCGAGTAGTTTTATACTTAATTCCGTATGAATTACAGAACAATGGATATTGCAAGAGTACGAGAAAATGTCCCAAGAAGAAATTGAGATGCTAGTTCTGGCCGCGGAGCAAGAAGTCGATCAAGTTATTTGCCCGGTCTGTCAGACGTCCAACTTGACGGAAGAAGCGAATCGAGTAATCTGCAAGTCGTGTGATTTCATGTTAAACAGTGGTGTGAATGTAAGAGACTTGGGTTCCTTGATAAACAGCTGCGTCAACACGCATTCCTCGATGTGCAGAGAGTCGCCCGGTTTTCTGCCGCTTCCCGAGAACAATAATATAGGCCTGTATTTGGTCTGTGATAAGTGTTCAACTTTGACACCGATAGTGTGAACGATAACACGCTCGCTTAGATTATTTTCAAATGTCTCTTCAAACGCGAATACTCCTTAAACTAAGAAAAAATTAGCCTAATTGTTTCTATATTTTTGTACGATTGTTGTTTAACGTAAATTATTACTAGTATCTTAACTTATTCATTAATAAAGTATGTAACAATTCTACATACCGATATTTCTCTGGTATCGGCTGAAAGATCACGAAAGTATATAAAGTGTGTTTCTGTTTTATTAAATAATCGCAGTAGAAAAAAGTTGAACAAATAACATGCCATTTCTGATGCTAGGCAGCACAGGGTAGTGACAAAGAGAGGATGCGAATTTCAACTTTTTTTTTTATGGAAGTAAACATCCGAATAATAGTACATGAATGTTCATATAATTATATGATACATATTGTACAAAAAGAAAACATCCCTTCGCTGATTTGTTTATATTATTTATCACTTATACATACACAGTATAAACTCCGAGTAAAAGACATCTGCATATCGTGAACGTTAATGGGACAAATGTTCGTAAAATGTACAATTTATATTTTGAATGGTCGTTACAAGGAAGCAGCTTAAGAAATCACTGCAGATTGTTCGTCGCTTATAACGTTTTGTTATATACAATCACGTAAACTCTAACACCGTTACAATACGCAGATGTCTTTTAATAGCTTAGGCTCTAATATTTGAATCTTTATAAATGATTTGTACATTATCACATGAAATTTCGCATTAAAAACTTCATATCTAATAACATTAGTATATAATATACTCGTAATTCGTGTGCAACCCATTTTTATCCATTTTGCGTGCAGTCAGATTATCCGGACATATGAATTTTCAGTTTTCCCAAAGTTATTACTATGCATGTGTCAACGGCTGCATATTTATTATAGAGTGCAAGATCGTTCGAAAATGTTCTATGTTGTTCGGTTAAATTTCAGCTGCAGTTCTCATAGCGAAAACGCGAAAGCGTTCTGTCTTCAGCCTCCTCTATTACGATAGAATTTCATGGCACCGGTTTCTGTGTTAGGTATCTCTGAAACACGTTTGCGTGTAGCGTAAAAAAGTTTAAACAATTATTTGCATCGCACGACGTAAGCAATTATTTATTTATTCGACAACGTTCGATAGTAGAATCTTCAATTCTAAAAGGTTCTTTCAAAATAAACTTGCGTATATTTTGATTATTATAAAAATATACCGTCATTGTAATATATGTATTCATACACCGATCCGCGATATATGTTTTTCTCACAATTTCCTCGTCTTAAGAGTAAAAAGAAGCGTTAGATAATGAAAAACAGAACAATCAAACATATTTTTTTTTTATAACACGACATACATTTCGTAAAATATTAACATTTTAGTCATTGCCAAGAATGTCATACTTAGTCCAAAACAAATAAAGTAAAAATATAATGGAATGGTTTTGCTCTACACATTTTTCCTTTTTCCCTCCTTTTCGTCTTTTAAATATTACGTAAACATGTAGGCAAGTACTACCAACGAGTGCAATGAGTCGATGAGAAAGGAGAACTACAAAAAAAAAGATTTGACATGAACGTTTCATTGTCGCAATTTATAAAGGTGCGAATAAGTTTCTTTCATGCTTGATGAACGCAGAACACGCGATGTACACAGTCGTGTAATAAATACAAATGTACTTCTCTGAGTCGTTGATATTCATATACGAATGACTTTGCGGCAACGTTTATAAAAATGGAAAGTTTCTTTTTAAAATCTCAACGTGTTCCAATTTCTAACAGTCTATATATAAATATATCATAGTTTGTTAACCATCGTTCGCGATACGAATTGGTGTTACAAATTCCAAGATCACAATTTCGAGAAGGGGACAGGGTAGAATTGCACTTAAGTTTTTTCCATCCTCAACCATGCGATCGTTGCGAAAGGAAATCTGGAAGTCTACTGTAAAAAAGAAAAAGAAAAAGAAAAACGACCGTTTTAAGAATTCTCTCATGTTTCTCCTAAACTGGCTTAAGCTACGGTAACTGCTTTTCCCTCAGCTCGCACGTGACTAAATGTTAAACTGTGTACACAAATACGTTCCCGCACGAGATTGCGCAAACGTGATTGGTCACTGAGTCGATCGTCGCCGTTCCGTGCAATTTACTGCTGCGCGTGCTTCGTCCGGTAGGCGACCAGGATCTGATAAAATATCAGTGGTAGTAGACAGATACCTTAGAGAGTTCAGAACGGCTGAAACAGGAAAGAAGTAAAGACGCGCAACATTTAACAATCAGACTGTAAGTATAATCCACGGGTTCAGTTTTCTTTTAAAGCACACGAACCTGGTCTGAGATCGACGAGCGAGCAATGCTGCTCAACCCACAATATTGTACTTCTGTATAGATCCTCGATACTCGCGGTTGACACCGAAGTATTGAACGAAATCATCAAAGGCTCGAGTAATATACTGAACTAATGACTTTGTTAAGGAATATCAATCGCAATGTGCCGTGTACAAGTTCTATAAAATTTAAACAAACTAGCAAGAGCGTCTCTCGAAAAGGATACAATCCAGAATTTCCAATTCTCCCGCGTCCGTGTGCGCACGTACTCGTCGAACATCTCCTTCATTTTGCTAGTCCTGTGTCTAGAAACTGGAGCACCCGTTGCAGGAAGCATAGATTGACAGTTACTGCAACAGAACATTCGATTAATGAGCTGTTAGTGCGATCTCCTGGCCATCGACGCAGAAGATTCTTCTCCCCTTATCCGATATCTTATTACCTAATCGACGTATTAAGGCACTCAATTTGATGTCTTAAGCTATCCATTTCCTCCTTCAACTGATTTCTCTCGACCCTTAGCTGTCTGATATAATCCGCCCCCTTTTGCAGCATAGCAGCCTTACTTAGTTTCGTGTTCGGATGCTGGCTGAGTTGCGGTATCAGACTGTGCAGCATATCGAAACCATTCTTAATGTTGTATCTACGCTTCTGTTCCGCGTGTATATGCCCGACCCTCCTTTGCTCCTTGTACTGTCCCCGCTCCGTCTCACCCTTTATGTACCCGCGAGTAGGCGACAATGGGCTTCCTATGCTCATCGGGCTGTGCAGCGGGCTGAGGCTCAACGATTGGGGACTGTGGGCGTTGGTCGAACTGTCCTTCGGCGAGCCGGGGCTGTTTTGCGGCTGATGCGCTTGGCTGTTTGTGTTTAACAACATCTGTTGGCTGCAAGCGGACTGTTGCATTGCCTAATAATATGCAACGTGCAGTTAATGGATTATTGATTACGCAACGCTTGGTTTTATTGTTGCCGATATCAGGCGTTATATAATCTGCTGCATATTGGAGTTATAAATAGTCATACAGGATGCTCCTTTATTGGCGGGGGCTACCTTGCTGCTGAGTCTAAATCCTAGAGTAGATCCCGCCAAACGAGGAAGACTATACATTCTCCCAACAGATTAAAACTTCAAAGTGTACCTGCTGCTGCGACTGCGCCGTAGAGGTCTGCATCGTCTGGACAGTGACCGGCGTGGTGATATGGTGGGTGGTGGTCACCTGGGTGGGCGAAGCTGAAGGTGGAAGCATGGGTAACATGTGTTTGGTGGCGGCGGCGGTGGTTGTCGTTTGGCTCGCCGTCGGCATTACGCTATCAGCCGGGCTATTCATTGTGTACACACCAGATGTGTCTGTGCAACGACAGTGAAGCTCTCATAATATTCTCCTTTTACGTCAAGTAACCACGAGCGTGATCTCTCGAAGCAAAGATAACATTGTTCCTTAGAATACATACTATTCGTGAGTAACTGAGCGAGCAAAACATTGTTATTTAGATTTAGAGCGGGATCGCTCGCTGCGGAGACTAACGGCGGCGGGTGCATTCTCGGCGCAGTTAACGACGAGCTACTTCGAGATCTATTCCTTGCTTTCATCTGATACTGAAACAAATGAATATTCGCGCCGCGCGACTCTCGGTTACAAATGAAAAAAAAGGGTCAGATGAAAAAAAAAACCTATCGATATTCATACGAGTAAGTAATTATTCTCTGTTCTGATATACGTATTAACCTTGGGCACGGCGAAGACCTCCTCCTTCTCCGAATTCGATGCGGCAGGTTGCGGCAGCAGCTTGGCGGGTTGCACAGTCGGCGTAGTGAGATCTAGACCGGAGGGCCTGCACTGCAGCAGAATCGACGATTGCGACGGTTGCTCGGCGGAGACCGACACAACCTGTTGCGATGGGTGTGTCTGTAAAGTAACTCTGTGATAATTCGATTCCGATCGCTACTCGGGCTTCTTGTTTCACGTCGATGCATTATTCAACGGGAGCATGCGTGTAACAGGCAGTTTATCTATCAGTACCTTGAAATTATTGGCATTGAATTTACATTGCTGCGCATTAAAGTTTTGCGGAAGGGCGGAGAACTTGTAGCACTGCTGCGGTTGGACAACCTTGTACGGTTTCGTGGATATAGGGGCGACGGGTGGCAGGGGCCTGATCGCTCTGTGCTGAGTGGGCACTGGCGAGGAGCTCGTCTGCCCGAAGCTCTGCTGCACCGTCACCAAATTCTGAACATGTCCAGCGATGGACTGGTCGTTCAAAGCAGTCATTTGCACCTCGTTCTGGACCGGCGTCAACTGAACAGTTTGAATCTCCATGGCGAACTGCTGAGGTGCCTGCTGGTACCCTGAGCTCTGTTGTTGGGTTGTTCGTTGGTAAGCATTCTGTTGTTGTTGCTGCTGCTGCTGCTGCGGCTGCTGTATCACTCGACTGGACCTCCCGGAGACTCTGCTCGGCCTGCTCTTTTCCCTGACAGGCTGATTCGGTGGAGAGTGCTCGTAACCTTGTTGCATGGCGTTATAATTCTCGTTCAGAGTCCTGCAACATGCCCTAAGGAATTGAAATACAAATTTCGTTGGGTCGAAAGGCAGCCGGCGAGTATTTAAAGCTCACATGCTATTCCTGAACGTGTTCGTCGGCTCCGGCTGAGGTTGAGTATATATTTTAGCGGTGTACTGAAGATTCTGTATAGGATTTCCTTGGTCGTTCTGCGGTAACGCCGCCTGCTGCGAACTTTGCTCGTTCTTCACCGCCGATTCTTGGTCCAGCTCGTTCATCTGATTCATGGGCGTCATCAGATCGAGATCGGGATAGCTCGCGTTCAGCGCGCCGCTTCGAAACATGTCGTCCTCCTCAGGGACAGGAGGCAACTTCGAATTTAAAAATTCTAAAATACGATCGTTTACATTATCGCCTACTAGTTAACGCATGGAGGAGTAAGTGAGCGTTGACGGTTTACCTTGCAGCGGCTCCAGAGTGTCCATAAAGTCGTCCAAATTCGGTTGGAGCGGGCCCAGGCTGGGCTGTATGAAATCCGCCAGGCTAGCTCCGCGCGCTGCGATTTCAAATAAGTGTTTTAAGATACAACGTTCAATTCCTATTCCGTCTACGTAGTATATTTATTTAGATCGATCAAGCTTTAATTGCTTATATCCTTGAATATAGCTCGCACGACGGCTGAGAGTAGCTTGCATTCTCGCGCGGCCACTTGAATTAGTGAGTTACCAATTTCTCTGGGATCGGGAAAGTATATTGGTTGATTCGAGCTGATTGTTGAAAATAACGTATCAGTCATGAGCTCCATGTAATCCTCATCAACCATCATACTCTCTCCTCCGGGAGTCCCACTGGTCCCTCCGTGAGTGTTGCCTGTACCTGCCCCGTAGCTGGCCGAGTTTCCCAAACCGCTGCCCCAATCTAACACGTCCATCGATTCCATCTGAAAATCCATTCTCTGCTATGAACGAGAAACACCGGTAAATATTACTGGATCCCTAATGGATGTGGCGCCAGCGTCAGATAAATACCATCTCCGTTCCATCCTTGTTCGTCCAGCCAAGGATCTTGTTCCTGTAGAACATACGCCATTTCTTGTATTCCGCAGTAACCGCAGCAAGTTTTCGCTTCCAGTATTTGCCCTCTAAGACCACCGCCTGATAAGAAACACGCCGTTGATTTACGCATAAACGAGCATCTTGCGCGAGAGGAGCGCGAGATCACACGACGCACGCGTCCCCTCGCCGCTGCAAGCTACGGATTTCTCTCGCGATTTAGGAATCCCGCGATAAGAACGTTACGCAATCTAAGCGGAACTATTTGTTCCATTCTTTTTCCGGGTTACCGCCACTGACGACGAGCGTGCGATCGAGCAGCTCCCAATGATCCGCGAAAGCATATCTCAAATTTGGCGGGCGTGATTTTTGGGAATTTTTTGTGCAAAATCTAATGTATATTTTTTTACAACTATTTGCTTATTTTAAAAGTACATATATTCAGCAACTCTCAGTAATTTTGTTATAGAAAAATATTACAAAATGAACGAATAACAGCTACTCTCCCGGAAGATATTTTTTTTGCGGTGCGCACGATTTCTCAGAGGCGGATCATCTGAAATCGGAAAGTCAAGAAGATTCTGTTAGTATACGAGTTTATGTAGTTCGTGAACGAAGGATTTTTGTTTTTGATGTAAACTATTTTTAATTCAAGAAAAACGAAAAATCATGATTTTGCGTTAAACGGCCGCCACTTTGTCAGAAATGATTTTTCTGAAAAATCCTTTGTTCACGAACTAGATAAACTCATATACTAACAGAATCTTCTTCACTTTTCGATTTCAGATGATCCGCCTCTGAGAAATCGCGCTCACCGCAAAAAAGAATACCTCCCGAAAGAGTGGCTGTAATTCGTTCATTTTTTCACATTTTTCTATAACAAAAATACTGAGAGTTGCTGAATATACGTACTCTTAAAATAAGCAAATAGTTGTAAAAAATATACATTAGGTTTTCCACAAAAAATTCCCGAAAATCACGCCTGCCAACTAGACATGACCTCTTAATGTACCGCGCGTCTCAAGATGTTTCGTCAGAGACAATCTGCTCGCCGTCTCGCGCGACAATTGTCTTGAGACACCCTGTACAGAAGAATCTACCCGTTAGTTGCTCTAATAGTTTGATAAGTGAACGTACCTCGGGTTTATTATGAGTATCAACATCCAACGGGGATGCGAACTGGCACACCAACGTGTTCTGCTTCAGTATAACTGAAACGACACGAAATTACATTGTATCGTGAATAGAGCACGAACGGAGCAGCATCCGTCGTGTTGTGGGCAACTTCGATCTTTGCGCAACAAAAGAATTACAATTACAGCGCAATAAACCACGCGGTGGTTCTCATTGCACGAACCGGTTCAAGCGAGCCACGGTCAACTTCCGCGTGATTCTAAAAGTAGAGACGAATTATCGGTCCAGCGATCTTGGAAGTACGGAATGCTGTGCTTCAACGTAACGGAGGTTCCACAAAAGTAGCGAAAGGAGATCGAGTATACGAACCACCGACGTGCGACTTCCTCGACGAGTGAGACACGCAAATACTTCGCGACCAAACTGGAACAGTTAGCTGCCCTTTAACCTAAGACCATCTTTGATGAGGTCGGTGTAGCGGAGCAGAGACGCGGCCGTCCCGATGCCAATTTTGCGGCGACGCATGCTGTGGCGTAGTCGCGATACACTTGTCGCAAGGAGCAACCGCGGCAGGTACAAATGTCCTGGCACTCTCGAGTAATCAGCCTCCCCTGCACATCGGTTCCGACTTCCCTCCGTTCGACGCCTCGTGTTCACCCTCACCTCTGGTGCCTTTTGGTCCCCTCTGCGCTACTATATGCTTAGGTTGCGCCCTTTCAGAGGACATCGAGGTAAAGTAATTTCAAATCAGTGCAACTAATCAATTTGATCCAGCTTTAAAAAAATGAGTCCAATAGGTGAAATAATATTTTCTCGCGCGAGCCTCCGTTTCGCTGACATTTCCAGCTCGATTTTCTTAGGGTAGAAGGCTCGTACGAGAAAACTATTCTTTATTAACTATTCATTAATCTTTTTCTGCTGAATCTGACGTAACAATAACCCTGGAATCCTGTGCTCAACTTTGAAATAATTTTCAGTCGAGCACGTTCTTACTCGACAGGCAATTTGTGCTAATCATTTAACCGCGATAATGATGCCTTTATCAGTGTTGATTCTTTATCGAATGCATTTAGAATCTAGAGGGCAGACAACGGCTTAAACAACGACGAGTGGTTGCTTGTCCAGCCGTTTCACAACGGACAGAACGATCTATCTAGCATTCCGTGGCGCTGAGATTCCGCCGCATGTCAACGAACGAGGAACTGCTCGAGATGCGCGCACGTGAGAAAAATTGCACGACCTTTTTCCATCGTTTTTCCAGCGGCCTTCCCCCCGCCTGTGTCTTTACGTAACCCGCGTTCGAAAACACCGGTGACGTCGCGTTAAGCAATAACGAGAGGCGTTACGTGTTGGTCAATCGGTATCGAGCACCATCGCGGGCAGTAACGACGCTTATTGACAGCCGATCGCGGTGTTCGTGACGATTTCCCGAAGCCAAGACGGATCGAGATCGGAAGCGTGCGACGCGAGAGGAGCGTGGATCACGGATCAAGCTTAAAAATAACGGCTGGCAACGTTGTTGCGATCGAAATGTCAGTGAACGAGGGAGCGAAGCTGCATCCGTGCATCGAT
Organism: Andrena flavipes; assembly: GCA_963971345.1. Classification (NCBI taxonomy): domain Eukaryota; kingdom Metazoa; phylum Arthropoda; class Insecta; order Hymenoptera; family Andrenidae; genus Andrena; species Andrena flavipes. Next base: position 43,351,812 of record OZ020482.1, read on the forward strand.
TGCACAACTGCAATTCAATGATCGAGCTTTATTTAAAAGTTCGCGACGCTTTAACATTCTGTCTTGTCGACTAGCTATTCGCTGCCTCGTTACCACGGCACACAACGCGCCAGTAATTCGTAAAGATTCGAACGACGCGCAGATTCCTCGTTCGTCGGACGAAGTCATTAAAGAGGCTGAAGTTTTCAAGCTTCGATTATAATTATCCTCCCCCTCTCTCTCTTTCTCTCTCTGTGCAACGACGAAGATTCCACAGTTCTTGTTTTTATGAAGTTCGCCTCTCAGGATTTACCTCGATTTTTCCTCTAGTGCACTGACTCGAGTCGGACGATCCGGTCCGTGTAAATCGCGCGGCGAGAATAATTCGAGACGAGCGTCAAGGGTCGAACGGAAGGGCAATTCGAGGGAATATCGCGACGGCGGTGACGATGATTTCGTAGTCCGGGATGGCGGTATTCGCGAAACTGAAATCATCGGGCAGTTAACGGGGAAGCATGGAGAAACCGCGCGCGATACTGGCGGGGATTCTTTGTCACTGCTCCGTCACGTGTAAGATATTTCTTTATCTTGTACAACTCCGACATCGCTCTATCTGTCGCGTATATCGCCTTATTTTCGTGCGGCCATTCGCGTGCGCCGTTAGATATCTTGAATCAATTTAATTTGGCTTTAGATTACGCGCCTTTATCTCGGGCACCTTTGTTTTTTCGATCGCGCCTCGATGGAAAAGGCGACGGCTGCTGTTCCCTCTCACGGAGGACTCGCCGTTCCGCGAACGTCTCTGACGTCAGAGGAAATCTCGCGGCGCAAGTCGAGCCTCGCGGGAACTCTAGATGAGAAATCAACGCGACCCGGGCGGGAATTAGCCGCGGGATCGAAATGAAAAGCGCGGGCCAGAAGTGGGAGGACGTTTCGACAGAATTTCCCGCGTTACGAAACAGCTACGACACTATCAGGGCTTCCTTTCGTAATCTCGAATTTATCGCTCTTCAGTTGGGAAACTTTCGAGTTTGATAGTAAAGGGGACCACTGAAGATGGAACGGAAAGTAGGGTGCCGTGTTAAAAATAGGTGACGGGTCGAGCATCGAATCTTTTCAACTTTATCTTTTTCCACTTCGATCTTCCCTGGGCCAGATACCTACTAACATTTTTCTTTTACTAGACCAATCGGATCGAAGTTTCGCTCGCGACAAATCCCGTTAGCCCAACGACACACGCGGCACGAGGCCGAGTTAGTATTATCATATTGTCCTGGGAAATTTTAAAGTATTAGAGAGCATTGTCTAATACAAAGTTCCAGAGTTCTATGCGATTGGAACGGGCATAGTTCGAGCCGATGTGACTCGACAGATAGAGTAGAGTTCAAAGTGTTAAGCTCGTCAACTGGTAATTTTGAAACAATGATAGGAGGCGAAGGACGCTCGGCTGGAACGAAGTTGCAATCGGATTTCGGTTTTCGATGAGAAACCACTTCCTGTTGTAACTATCGGCCGTCGAGCGACGATCTGACCCCTCGAACCGCGTCTATTAACCATGACAACTTATCCGAGGCAAGGCGACAGAAAACGGACGTCGAACAGAGAAAAACCTAAAAAGAATCGCAACGTTATCAGCACCGCCGCGCGGGTTATCGTGCAAAACGATTGTTAAAGGTCAGCGAAATTAGCCAGTCGATGCGTCTCGCCGTTCTGTGCAGTATTTCCGGTTACTTGACGCGCCGCAGGCGCTTTGTATGCCGCTCCAAACAACAAGGAGAATTTTTTCAATAGTTTTCAAGTAGCTCTGAGATATTAGGTACCGATGAAAAGCTCTACAGTCGGCACAGTGGCATTTTTACTAAATAAGCACTTGTTCCTTCGGTGGCTTAAAATACCGAGAGATAAAGTGATCGAAGCAGGCGATCCCCCGGTTATTTTGAGCAGTGAATTATCCCACGGTAAATAACCGTCTCGTCCCGCGATAGATCGAACTTATCGCGTGCGCTTCCTTACATTGCATGTGCCAGCACCTCCAGATCACGTTGTTCAGCCTGATCTTGTCCTTCCATCTCAGCCTGATGCCTTTGAACCGATTCCACTTGGGCGATGTCAATTTCTGTCTGGAACAAATTCAAATGCCCATACGTCATACCCACTGCAGACCAGCGCTGCATAATCGATCGGCGACATTGATAAATAATTCAGCTTCGCCCGGCCCTTAAAGCGGGAACCGAGAAATTAGGACAACCGAGTTCCGAGTATACCGCACCGTTTCTGAATAACATCGAGATAAATTTGTTCCTCGAGTAAAGGGGCATTGCGCATGGCGTACCGTCCAACGAGGTAGCTCCAGGAAGTTCTCGAGAGAGCTTATATTTCGCTATGAGCAGTTGACTGAAGCTAATCCGCGCAGCTTAGTTCCAATTCATGGTCAAAGCTAATCCATCTTTATCGCGCAGTTGCATCGGGTCCCGAGCTTCCGCAACTGTAGAAATCGGGCAATTAGACCGCGAGGCATTCCGCGGATCTCTGAGAATATATTTTGCAATTCGCAAAACACAGAGCGAATCCATCATCGAGGATGATTCTCGAGGCGTGTTTATTCATCTGTGGTAAACACTTTGCCCTGTTTATCCGACGCGAGCGAATCGTTCTAAATATAAACCCGTGGTAGAAAATACCGACGGAGGTGGAAATACCGCGACTTTCCACGCGCGTTCCTTGTCGGAGGAAGACCGATCGCTCTTCACCCCAATCGTCCTTCGATATCGTAGAGTAGCTTCATTAACCCCCTCGATGGGAGCGTGGGATGAAATCTGATCAACTTGAGAAGTTTCTGTCTACGGTAATATGAAACACGAGATAGAGGGATACTGGAAACCTGCTGCACGATGAATGCAGTGATAAGAGAAACGTTATTAAAAGAGGAGTATGAATACCGGATGGAAGCCAAAGGGTAGAGGATCTTAGGTCACTCGGAACTGGGTTGCCAACCGTACTGTAATATATAGTATTGTACTATATTTTTGCGCGGTGCACTATGTAATGTTAGAAAAAGATATAGTACGTAAAGATACTATTTATACAATTTTTACTTATTTCTTTATTCCATAACAACATCAAAAATTTAATTGCGAGTTTAAACTTCAAACTTTTGAGCGACACTTAAATAAAGTGTTGTCTATGATCTGTTTGTTATATAATATAATTCATATAATATAATTTCGGAGTTACTTTCTCTCTATTCCCGCCACTTCGCTTTTACAAAGAGGGTTTTTTTCTGTAACGAACATGAAGTGGCGGGAAGAGGGAAGCAGAGGTTATCTCTCATAAAAAATGAGCTCCTCGTATATGTTAATTTGGACTTTCAGTGCAATCAAACCTTCGACACATTTGTTAAAGACAAGAAATTAATTAAGAAGGCAGAATGCACAGAAAATATACATTTCGAAAAGAAAATATCGTTTTATATATTTTTTCACAATGTACTATATTTTTTATCTCATTTGGTCGTAAAGTAGTTAGCATATTTTCCCGAGAAATATTGCCAACCTTACTCAGAATACAGCAGATATTTTTAAAACCACTTCCTTTCATTTCCTATTTCGTCTGTTTATGAATCTACTTAAGTAGAGAACCTTATGTGCAATTAGTGCCTAATAGGTCAGTTGATACCGTAGCTCATCGTCTCGCGTGTTCGCCGATTTATAAAGAACGAAATCTTCGTTATCAACGTTCACCGATATGTCATCGTCGAAAAGTCAATACAAACAGGAACGACAGTAGGAAGATTCCCACTGGCTGTTCGAGCTACGACGAACGTTGCAGGCGGTTTCTTTGGCATTAGACCCTAGCCAATCGACTTCCCTGCTGGCATTTCCATTTTTCTGCTCGGACGATTAGATAAGAAACCGAAGAAATATGGCCAGAGCGTGGAACGTATCGCTTCGATGATACTTCGCATGAAAATTCGCGGAGGGTATAATTGTGACGCAACGATACTCCGAAAATCGACGAAGTAATCTAGCAAGTAACTGAGCCCACTTTCAAGTTTCCTGTTTATTCACGTGCTGCTTAAGCCCCGATATTAACGAACAATTCCTGAAGAAGTGGTATATCGTTATCTTTGAAAACTATAAACCAATGCTTCTTAATTTCGAGTCAATCGCTTATCAGCCAAAGATCTCAAGGGTCTCGAGAATCGCAAACACAGCAATTCGGCGGCAATAAAATCCTACTCCCCTATTTCAACAGATCGAAAACCGTCACTATGGGGACCAGCCTCTTCGTCTACCTTTAATAAAGCAATTAAAAAGGATTACGCGATTAGGCGCGTTTACAAAGCGTTAAAGCAGAGTTTCGAAAGCTCAACCGTAGTTGCAAGTCACCACGAGATTTCCGAGCTCGGGGATGCCTTCTCTCGCGTTTAACGAAGCGAATATTTTCTCGATCAATTCGGCACGACGTGCGAAGATCCCGTTATCAGATAACGAGTTATTTGCTCGTCGTACAACTTTGATGGCCCGATTTATCCGGACAAGTAGAAGCGACGTCGATTGCCATCGTCGTTTGTCAAGGAATTCGCTAAGCTATCTTCTAATCATTTTCTTTGAATCGAGTACTCGAGCTACGTACAATGGATCGGCAGATGACGGTAAGTAAATAACAATTTTTTATTAAATTCAGTAAAATAAGTTATTAAAATAAGCAACTAATTAAATAGAGACTTCTTTAATTCCTTGCTTCGCGCTGCAAATATAATTTTATAACAGAGTAAAACTAGGTAATACGCCCCATCTGACAAAATGCCCTACCATTGTTTTACGCACACAAATAAGGATACATCAACGCTATCGTCAGATTTGAACTTGCCTCAGTCGCCTACAACTGCCGCAATAATAATACGAGAAAATATTACGGCTTTTACAAGAATATACCATAATTTATATGTTCTGCTTTCGGACAATTTTTCTACGTCACTATTGTTTATGCGATAAATTCACACATATGCTTCGAAAGTAGACAAACTACTCCATAGTTTTATACTCCAGAATTTACAATATGCCCGAGCAAAGAATTTACAATACGCCCCACCTCAAAATCATATTGTTCACGAATAACGTACCTATTTCTTCTTTTTTTTCGTTGATAACAGAAATGCCACGTGAATGTGTAAGGAGTAAGGTAAATGTCCCAATTTCTGCTCATGTCCCTATTTCTGCTCATTTCGTATTTTTCTTATTATTATTAGCGTTACGTTTGTACTATAGTTGCAACAAAATAATTATAAATTATTTGAACATTTACGCGCGTGTTGCACGAGGTTGGGGCTAAACAAGTACAGCATAAGCAACGAAAAACTTTCAAAACGAGAGACTCATGATTTTTCGATCGTATTCTAGCTGGTTGTGCTAAGGAACAGCGTCCCTATTGGTATTCAATAATTGGGCAGAAAATAGATTTTGCAGTAAAAGTTTTTATTTAATAACAAAAACAGATACTGTATTGTGCTCTGGATTCCGATTTTTTTTTGTATTTTTAGTATTTTTAAGTAGAAAATAGGTGAGCAGGTTTAGGGTCAAGTGAATCACTGTCATGTCCGCATTTCTACTCACCACACTTATAGTAATATAACTTCACTATTCAATGTATGCTGTAACCCCTATTTCTATTCGAAGGCACTTTATTTTTTGTTTATCATTATTTTATGCTTTACTGTTGTATTATAAAACCTCTCCATAAAAGATGTAACTTATTTTAACGTGAAAAGGCAACATATTATGTGAGCAGAAATTGGTACAAATGGTGAGTAGAAATACGTACATCGCTATTTTTCGTGAGCAGAAATACGGACATTTAGAGCATTGTATATAAATACAAATTACTAATAGTTAAACATCTTGAAATATCTTTCACAAATAATTTTTGAATTGGTTGATTTATTATTAAAGAATTAATCAATTACTCTGCAAATTTTGATCATAAACAAATTTTTTACACCTTCTTTATGACGAGTAACCTCTTAAATGAGCAGAAATTGGGACATTCACCTTACGTTACAATTTTTTTTCATATTCTCTAAACATTGACAAATGAAGCCACAAAGCTGGAAGAAAATATATTTAATGGTTTCGTTTTAAAAAATCCCCGAAGTTCGCATCATCTTTCGTCCGTCAAGGTAGAGAGACCCCTTAAGTGTTCATTTATTGTTGCGTTTACTCTACTTCTGAAAAGATATTCTTTCGGGCCGCTGCATTCCAAGCATCTTGGTTAATCATTGGCAATCAGAAAAATTCCACGCAATAGTATACGAGAACCAACGAAAACAGAACGTGGAACTGCTCGACTGGATCGTTGCAGGAAAAGAAGCAAGCCAAAGAGCAGACAAGGCGAGGCGCGGTCACAAAAATAGGCGCTGAAATGGTTAACCATTCGAGGACAGGGAAGTATGGAAATCGGGGAGCGGAAGCGGGCCTCGAGAGGCTTGGGAAAGAAACACGTTTCTCGTGGGCGGGAAAAGGAGGGAAAACGGTCTCGACCCGCGCGAGTGCAAGCGTGTTGCACGTATATTGGCGGCGGTGATGATGGTATCTGTGCCCGATGACGCAGTGGCCTTGCATGATAAAAGACACGTTGTGTGTGACACACACATACGTAGGCCTTTACGGTAATTTAGCTCGATTCATTTTTTCGAGTTGCACACGTAGCACGAGAGCACAGCGACGGTCCAACGAGAAGAACGTCCCCGCACGAGACCAGATCCACGGATCGCGGAAGACTTCCTCCTTCGCTCCGTTCGATCGACTGTGCGACAGGATAAAATAGCCCTCGCGTACATCTCCGGTCTAATTATAGTAGATATTATTTGCGGAAGATTCGGGGGAAGGCTCACGTGCAGCGGGTCTAGTACGCTGCTACAAACGATTGGGCAATCACGTTTTTTAAGAGCTTGGAAGTAAACCGGGACACCTCGAACATCGGAGATAAAAATTGTTGTACATTTGTTGGATACCTAAGTGGACAATAAAGGCATTCAGTTAGCTCGAATCCCCTGGTTAATACGAACAGTTTATCTACTCCACGTGCAGCCCAGATACTACTCTCACCGAAAACACAGGACGACCGTTTGACGCGCTGCCAGAGGTGAATATCAATCGAATTTAAATGGACAAAGTGCTGGCTAGTCGCACAGCGGCCCCAACGGTCGACGAAAGTTCGCAGAGAGTGGAAATGCTATCGTCCATTATTATCGATAGGTCGAGCCCAGAGAACCATCGCGAAGATTACGAGATCTGACGTAACTGCTCGGGCACACACCTACCATAAAGTTTATCATCCAGTTAAACAAAGAATAAAACGACCTTAAGGAAGGCTCACGGCGAGCGCCGGCTTGAAACGTACGCATCACCGTTTTACAGACGGACGAATTAACTTCGTGACGATGCATAAATGTCGCGGAATAGCAAACCGCCCGCCCCTCCTCCTCTGACGCAGGGGAAATCGAAGATATTAAAAACGGAGTCATTGAGCCGCTATCGAACGTTGAAAACAGCGACTTCACTAAAAATGATTACCCACGATTCACGTTTATTGCTGAGGTCAGCTGTAATTAGCATGGCCGATGTTACCATTTAATTGTCCGCCGCTATTATTACGTTCTTTTTAACAGCGTAAGCGCCTCGTTTCAAAACAGGTCGTTTAATCGAGGAATTGCTCGTTTTCAGCGCGATACCGCCTCTGCTGGACCTTCGCACGCCGATTCCGAATATTTCGGCAGCATGGCAATTTAATTCCCCAAAAGGATTTGTACGCCCGACAAATTACAATCGAATATATCGATAAGATACCGAAAATTTATCAGCGACACGTACGCGAATGATTCAGATGACTCGCCACGGAACCTCCTCCCCGATTATTCCGTTAGAGTATCTACGACACAAACGTTACTTAACTAATCCGCGAGGGGAACTACAGTAACTACTATCGCGATGCTTGAAGAGCCCAAGAAAGTGCGATCTTATTGTCGCATTTCCTGATGGGCACTGTAAACGAAATTTACGAGCCTGTTGTTCAGGATAGACGTTTACGTTGCGTCACTGAGACAATAATATCTTTCCTCTGCCGGCAGATAAATATATATACGCCTTTTCAGTTCGCGCGTCCAATTGCAGTTCCGACATAAATCATCATCAATTGATTAACCCGTTCATCGCGAAGGCGGAACAATAAGCGTGCAACGTTATCGGCGGAATTACGATATCAGTTCATTTATTATCCAATCTTGATAATAGTTCCAATACACCTCCCCGGTTCCTCGCGTTTACTCCGAATCTCAAGTACCTACGGCGACTGAACGAACCGAGGCGCTAGATGACGCGGTGCTTCTCCTCGTAAACATCTGAACCATACACAAACTGTTAGCCCACGTTAATTGCTAAATACTTGACTAATCAGACGGGCGTACCGTAAATGAAGAAGAGTAGCCGCGATTGTTCGAGCAGCCTTGAAAGTTGAGAATCTGTTCGCACGTGCCTCGTTCACGGGCAAAGGTGGCTCTCGATCCTTTCGTATTATCGTGTAACGAAATCAGATAACCGGCGTCATCGCGCGATAACCGTATTACAACGACCTGAACACATATTGTTGGTCCGACGGGATCGATTCTGGTATGGCTACGAATTCAAATAGATAGATACTTTACGAGGTTCCTATAATTAAGTTCACGTGTGCGGAGCAAACACATCTGTTCGCCTAGTCAGGCCCCCTTCCGCGCGTGTTTTCCCGGCGAACTCGATACTCGTACGACTCCAGCGCGAAAAATTTCGTTACAGATAAATGCCCAGCCAATACACATTTATTTATAACCACGGGGCGGAGATATTCGGCATCTGACCGATTCGATGTTAAAAATACTCCAAGACGGAGTGTCGCGGTTGATTAAATTACTGGCAGCAGACTGTTTGCGGAGCCTCGATATATAGGCGCGTGCGCGCGAGCCGATTGTTTCCAGCGCGAATAACGGATCGGGAGCGTTCTTCGCGATAAAGGGAAATCGAAACGGAAAAATAGAGTGGAAAAACGTGGAGATAAGCTACTCGTTAACCGCTATCTTTACGAAACGCCACCCGCTGTAACCCGGCGGCGTAAAATCGATCGGAAGCAGTGAAATTCTTAACGATCGAGATCGGTAGACGAAGCCGTTACGGCGGGACGTTCAATTAGAGTAGAATAAACGCGAGAAGACATTGAAGCGTCGGTACGAAAGAAGGTTTAAAGAGAAAACGGAAATTGCGGCGCAGGCACGAAGCCGAGGACGAGCTTAATTGCGATGTTGTCGTTTGGTTCTACGGCCTCTTCTCCATTAATTCAATTGTCTCTTATCAGCCGGAATGCCGGCGGCGCGGCATTTGTTTGGTTGCTCAAAATACACTTGGAATCTGCGCTGGCCTACTGATATATTATCTGAAATGCGTGGGTCGCGAGTGGGCTGGAGTACTGTCGCGTTCACCAGGTGCATGTATATATCACCTTCGTCTCTATTCCGCGAATAAAATAAGATCGGAGAGCAATGCGTGCTCCTCGTATGGTCCGAGCGACCACCGACTTGTTGCGCCTCCGATCGATCTTCCCGATCCATAAGCGCCCGCGCGGTGTCTCGCGAGCAACAGGCAACCTGGAAACTGGACATCGAGGTTCCTCCGCGTGGATTTCATCTACGATCACGATTTCTCCGACGCGCGTCGATCGGGGGAGCAACGAAATGGTATATTATCGGCGAATGAAAACCGAGGGAAAAGAGAAACTCACCTGTAGGCGAGGGACATGCATTGGAACAGCTTGTTCAAGGACGTCTCGATGCTGAGCTGCTGAGAAGTCTTGTCCGCGCAGGAGATGCTGATGAATTTCTCGTAGGAGAAGCCGGTGGCCGCGATGATCGCCACCTTGGCGGCCTCCTCGTCCGGCACCGGGACCGCCAGCTCGTCCTCGTCGTCCTGGGCCTCCGCCTCGAAATCGGAGACCATAAAGTGGCCGGAGTGGATGGACTCCCTCGCGTCCTTGCCGCCCATCTCCTTCTTTCCCGCGCCGGGACGATGGAAGCTCGGGCTCATCGTGGTCATCGCCGTCATCATCAACGGTTTTCTGTACATCAGCTCGGTCTGCATCCCTCTGTTTGGCGCCACTCTGCGGAGCACAGTCGCGGTCGGAACGTATTCCCACGCGTGGTCGAGCTTTCTTTGCCGTTTACGACCGCGCGTCGTGTTTCTCTTTGTACGTTCCCGATCGTCCATGCCGGGGGTTCTCGGGCACGACCTCCGAGCCTGACGGAACAGGAGCGCGGCGGATGGCGAAGCAGCAGAATCGTAAACGACGGTGGTAGCCCCGAAGCTTCTGCCCCCGGAGGTCTATTATGAAAACGGCACAAAGGAACCGATGCGTCACGCGCGTACGATTTCCAACGGCCTGATATCTTCGCGCTTTGGTCATCCAGAAAGCGATCGCGGGATTTTACACCGCGGGACGGGGCCCGCTCGTGGAACGCAGAACGAGGTCGCTTGCGCGTGGAATTTAATGGTATTAGTCGACCCCGTTTCGCGAAATCGCTAGGCGGCAAAGTCTACACTCGATTCCAATAGAATAAGTACTTGTTTCCAGACACAACAAGCCGCCTTTATCGAATGCCCGATAAGGTTAGAGAATATACTCTGTTGGGTGCTTTCCTATCGTCACGTTCGTTAATCTCAACTTCGTTTCCGCCCGACTCTTTCGTTCACTTCCATGGTGCCGGGCGGCCGAGCCGCGCTCCCGTTTTCCTCGATGCGCTCCTTTTCTGAACACGATAGAGGAGTAGGCGCGACCCGCGGGACACTTTCTATGCCGACGAAAGAATTCATAACATGTAAACAACCTTGCTCGGCTCGGTTCAATAACCCGGCGCGTCGTTAAAATCGTCGTTTTGCTGGATACGTTTCCATGAAAATGCAGTTGCGCGCCAGGATCCCCGATGGTCAGTGACTCCTCCGCGAGGAGCGTGGGTAAAATTCCGGCTAAAATTAAACGCGATGCGCATTTTGTCATCAATTTCGGAGGAGCAAATGGAATAAGAAATTTCCGCCTCGCCGGGAGAGCGTAAGGCTTTGTTTGTAACAGCGCGGCTTCTCCGATATTTCTATTGACAAGTTGCCCTGCTCGTAAGAAGCTCCGATAGCGATTAGAAAGTTTCCGAGCCTGGATACCAATGGCAGAATTAATTAACGCGTCGGGTGACAGCGTGAAAAAGCTGTACGCGTATTTGTCCGCGTCGCGAAGAAGCTAGGAGAAACATAATCTATATCGAAACGACCGTGCGTACTTTCCAAATCTATTCCTATTTGTTCTACGCAGTCGCTGGAAGAAAATATCGCATGATCTATGCGAACGAGCCGCGTGGAAATGAAACTTTCCATGGGTCTTGGGAGCTAAAGATTGATCGCCCGATTAATATGGAACCTACTCAAGGACCTTCGAAAGGCAACCCACGTGTGGCTCGTCGATTTTAATATGTGGCACATGTTACACACTTCTAACGCGTCTACGCACAAACCTTCGCCGAGGCACACGTTACGAAAACGTGTAACGGAAATTGAAGACCACCGTAACAGGCATCGAGCACAGTGAATTAGAAACAAATCCATTACAACCGGTTTCGGGCATTCAAGATTTTCTCAAGCTATCGACCGTACACGGTCGTAGTACCTATACGACTCTTGTACTACGTACTAAACAACCTTTAAGATACTAATTTTCGCGCAGTGAAATGGCCCACTTGGAAACACGTGCTTGGAAGTAAATATACTTAGTCGACGTGGCTACTAACATTATTCACAGGAATCGCATAGTTTTTCTCAGAAAACTGCTTTTATCGAAGCGGATTTCCTCTGCAACCGTTCGGTTTCATACATGCTCTTAACACTGCACGACATTATTATCTCAAAAGTGTATTGCCCTTTAACCCCGGAGTCAGTTCGTATCGGTGAGGTTAGCCGCCTTATCCAATTCGTTCACCAGCGTTTTTTCCTTTCCTATGTGATTTTCGAGACGCGGTTACGTTTTCAGAAAGGGAAATACGGTTCGGAGCACGTCCCCTCTATGAGTTCCTTTCAGCGTGTTTCGCGATTGCGGGCTCTATCGATAAAAACCATCTCCATCGATAAATTAGGAGAGCAGAAAATCACGCGATCGTAGAGAAAGATAGCAGACATCGCGCCGTGACGTAATCGAAAATAGCGCGCGTTTCCTCCGTCAATCGTGCCACCATAATTATATTTTCTTTCGAAGATCGCCCGATTCTCTACGCTGCAGGAATTACACATCGTACATCTGAAGAAAAGAGACGGAGCACACGCTCCGTCCTCTCTTTGCTTTTTCTAATCGGACTCGATCGCGACCTGGCAAAGCCTCGGAGATAAAAGCAGGCTTAGATTGTTTTCTTTACGAAACGCCAGAACCCTTTTCGAGCGGGCACACCACGATCTCTCTTATGCAACTGTCGAGTCGTATTTAGGAGCTCGTCACGGCGCAAACAAAAACATTCTGCTTCGCCCACACGTGCGCGCGTACGACCGCGTGAAACGTGTTTTTCAGTTGAGGGTGGAAGAACATGGCCGTCTCAATTGCGCGATAACAACGACATATTTAAACAGCCTGTCAGAATAACGGAATCAGAGAAAAATTTCCATGAAACGCGATAAGGAAACTTCTAATCGTCGCAAACGATAAATGAAAGTGTATTCCCAATCGCAGATACGCGTGTCCAGTGACGAAACGGCGACTGGTAAATACCAGGCGTTTAGAACGCCAGGCACAGGGGAATTACGAATCTAGACAGCTAATCCCCGTGAAAACATTGCACGGGACGATTATAACGTTCCAAGGCGACACGATGGATTTGGCAATGGTGCACGCATGGGCACCTGTCACGATGCAGCGTACGATCTAAGCTCAACCAGCCCCGACTACCGTACTACGCTATATGTATACCTCTCCTTTCCCTTTTCCACGTATTTATCCAGCCTGCTCGATAAGTCACTTAAAACTCTGCCTGAATCCTGGCTTGTCTTCCCCTCGTACCCTTCCAGCACTCGTGGAAACTTGGTGAAACTCTTCGCGTCGTATAATGAACGCGAGGGACTGCGGAATATACGAGATTACCATTGGTTTACTAAACGATTTCTGGACGATCGAGAACGTGGGGCTTGCACCGCGTCATCGGTTATATCTTTCCTTCGATTCCGCGAAATACGCTCGCGTACGCGTGTAACACGGCACTTCTCGCGACGGTCGCGAGTCGCCTCCTGGCCGACTCGTTTTCTATCTGGCACTCACCTCTCTTTCTCACTGCGTGTCACCACTCGTCGTCGATACGTACACACCGTCGCAACGTCGACGTCGATTTTAACGATCCCCTTGTATTATGTTATTTGTTGGATCGAGGCTTAATATCGTCGCACACACGCTCTCGCCGTCAGTCTGGGCCGCGCGGCGCCGCGCCCGGACGAGGCCCGTACGCGTTATTAGACAGCATACGCTCGCTCATACTGGCAGCGACGCCATTTGCACGAATCCGCGTCTACAGACGGACGACGGCCGACTCTGCCGCACAGCTGACAGAGGCACGATGAGTTCGACCAATCACTGAACGATCACGAGCACAGCGCCGCCAAATGACCGAATAGACGAGCGCGCCCGAGTCCCGTCCCCTGTTTCCGCCGTTTTTGAAATGCCGCGGCATTTTCCTGCCTTGCTTATCCTAACTTCTTTCCCCTCATCCTCAAGGGAAATCGCATCAGATAGAATCAATTGATGGCAAAACTTTCAAATCCGTCGAAATGGATATCAACGAGGAACGATCGCAAATGGAAAGTGAGAATATGTTTCAAGAAGACGAATTGTCTAGCAGGGATCTTAAAGAAAATAATTTACATATATAGAAGCGGTAGTCAAATTGTAGTTTTTCGTCAGATTACCGAATTATAGATGAGATATACATAGAATTATGATTATGTGGAGAATAGATTTTTTGTCAGATAAGAACAGAGTCACGTCGAACGTTATCGATTCGCGATGGAATAACATTGCCGCCTATATAGATTCATAGTTGCGTCCAGAGGTCGTGTCTTGAGGAAAATCTTGTTCAAATAAGTAAATCCTTGTATGACGTCACACGTGTCAAAAGAGGCAATAAAACGAGGTTATATTTTCAAGACAACGTTTTAGATATATATCTTGAGACGCTCTTGAGACTAGCCCGTACGTCATTATTTGCGTAAAGGAAGCGAAAATGACGTGAATGAAAATGAATTTTAATAGAGACATCGATATTAATATTGATATTAGCAATATTGATGATGATGACAATATAGCGGATAATAGAGTTATTAGAAGATATATTCGTGACGTGCAAAATCATGTGAGATTCTACGATATTAACCTACTTAACCTGCAAGTAGGTTTTCATTCACGTTTTTATTTCACAATTGAAATATTAATATGGTTAATCGATTATGTGACTGATTACCACTCCATTTCACAGCCCAGAGCTTGTAATTAAAAAAGGTATTGTGACAGAAATAACAAGAAAACTTGAAATTTAGGTGGAATAATTAGGGCGACACTTATTATAAAACCTGGCTGAACTTCCAAAAGGCACCGGTGGCCGATCGAGAAACTACTTGGTGGATATTACGCGGATTTGCTTATTCTATATAAGTAAATGCTGAAGATCATCTTCAGCAACGACTATCTTCAGGGAAATAAGATCGTCTTCTAGAAGATGATCTCAAGCATTTGCACAATCCGCGACTGTGAATACCACCCTAGCAAGGTAGGTTTAGGTTCAGATTTATTTTTTTCTTTGGTACAGTCGCATATCTAATTACACACCAATTTCCAAAGATGGCGTTTCGAGATTCACATTCTCATACTGCCCAACGAACTATAGTCTAGTCCTAGCACGGTAAACACGAGCATTTGTGGACAGTGGACTAAATCTATTAATAAATGGAATTATGCAACATCTTTCTTGAAATTAGTTGTTCAGATCGTTTTAGACTTTAAATATTTTCGATAACATTTAATTTTAATTCCTACCACTCGCAGCATTGTAATTTTATTTTAGGCTGAATCGATAACGTTGGGTGTTACACGAAAATGGTAACAGAGCTCGCGAGCCCCCCGAGCGCGTGACACAATAGTACATTACGTGATAAGTCTATCCTGTATGATTCTATCACAGATCAGGTATAGAACAGACCTCTCATTCTATTGTCTTCAGTGTCACCATCGACGAAGTATAGAATAGACCTATCACCTTATGGGACTTCGTGTCACCACCCAAACTGTACTACCGACCCATAACTCGAGGACTGAATTTAGCGGCCTCTGCTCATGAACAGCGTCCAACTCAGCAACTACTCTGAAATGTGTTGAAATGCTGAAAGTTGTGTGCATGCTTGTATACGTGTGACTTGTTTAGAGGGAGAGTTTAACATAGAGGGTGTGCTTTTGCTAAGCTACGCTTTGGCTCGGTTTGTCAACGATTAAAATATTATATTATAGGAGAAATATTTAGAATCGAATCTGGACGGATGGAATAGAGATTAACGAAAATAGATAATCGCAGCCAATCGGCTCGTATTACTTGACATGTAATTAATAATTGAATTACAATGTTACTTGTGATACGATTAGCAATTACTTCAAATAATACAGATTTCCCAGGTCTCACCACGTGGAGGCGCTGCGAGTGGAGACCCGCCCTAACCGCGGCCCATCCGCCCTCCTTTTATGCAAAATTTTATTTTCATTTCCATCGAGCCCCCTGATGCACGATTGCAGAACGATCCTTGATCGCTCCACAAGCGGGCAAAAGAAGGTGTTACCTATTCTGTAAAAAGCTACCGCGATGAAACTAAGCAGAATTTAAAACATTTTTTGTTTCTTTCTGTTTTAAATTTGAAGAATTTTCTGGTATATTTCTACCATTATAATTGAAGGGTTGAATGCAATAAGGGGACTAGCGCTCGAAAATGTGAAAACGTATTATTTAATCGCTAAAAAAAATTGGAAAATTAAATGTCGTTAAACTGTATTTTAAAGAATATAGCGTTGTAAAGCTCGCCACGGCACATATTTTTTCTATTTACAGTTTTTTCATCGAATCATTAGTATTCGAGATAAAAATTATAAACAAAAAAAATCGGTCAACCGAAATCATTATTTTTTTAAACATAAATTGCGATAACTTGAGTAAATATTAACGGAGCGTTATGAGACTTCAAACATAAAGCTCAGAAATCTCTTGCGAAGCCGTAAAATGTATGCACAAAACCCTTATGTTAAAAAATATAATAATACTTAATTAAAAAGTAATACTGAACATAACCCATGGTTTTCAAAGTTCGCCGTTAAAAGGTATCGAACCAATTTTGAGGTACATATAACTTGCAGTGACAATGTTTTTCCTTAATATACAAGGAAGTTTTTTACGAATTTTCATACTGATTAATAAATAATTGTAGAAGATATGACGATATATATAATTTTCGCACGCCGCCAACTGTCAACGCAAGTGCCTAAAACTGCTAAATAGCGCATTACATATGCGTGGCGGTTGACTGATGGAGGCGCGTAAGATTTATATACATTGTCATATCTTCTACAATTATTTATTAATTAGTGTGAAATTTTTTGAAAAACTTCCTTGTATATTAAGGAAAAACTTTGTCGCTGCAAGTTATATGTACCTCAAAATTGCCTCGATACTTTTTAATGGCGAACGTTGAAAAATATGGGTTATGTCCAGTGTTATTTTTAATTAAATATTATTACATTTTTTAATATAAGAATTTTGTGCATACATTTTACGGCTTCGCTACAATTTTCTGAGTTTTATGTTTCAAGTCTCATAACGATCCGTTAATATTTACCCAAGTTATCGCAAGTTATGTTTAAAAAGATACTGACTTTGGTCAACGAAGTTTTGTTGTTTATAATTTTTATCTCGAATACTAATGATTCGATAAAAAAATCTGTAAATAGAAAAAATATGTGCCGTGGCGATCTTTACAACACTATATATTTTAAAATACATTTTAGCAACATTTAATTTTCTAATTTTTCTTAGCGATCGGACAATACTTTTTCACATTTTCAAGCGCTAGTCCCCTTATTGCATCCAACCCTTCAATTATTCACTAATTGGGAATGAAGAAAAGAATAAGGGCGGGCGCACACGAGCGACTTTTTGTCGGGCAACTGTTTCGTCTCTTCCACAACATCTGTACAGTCTTATGTAGGTGCGCACACCGAGCGACGCAACAGCGACGCGACATTTCAGTTGCTCTGGCAGCCGACAGAAGAGCGACGCAACTGTCTCCGTCCTGTCTCCTCTCCCATAGTTTGGTACCTACGTGCGCACACGGACGACATTATAGTTGCCGTCTCATTATTTTTCAATGACGGCCGGACAAGACGTCGCAATCGAAATGGCTGTTGTAATAAGGGATGAAGACATAGACAGTGAATTATTAATAAATGAAGTAGAGAAGAGACCAGCATTGTTCAATAAAACTTTAAAAGATTATTCAGATTTTCTGTTGATTTTTCTTGTGCCGAATGATAAGAGCAGAAACCACTGCAGTCTCCAAAAAATCCATTATACATGTACCAAACAATGTTCACGTGCATTTGTCGAATGTACTACAAAAACACGTGAAAATGAATTCGTTTTCAGGAAACAGTTGCCAACGTGTGCGCGCTCTCAAAAACCGAAGCAACTGGAGAGCGACAAAGACGAAACAGTTGCCCGACAAAAAGTCGCTCGTGTGCGCCCGCCCTTAAGGGGCAATATTTGAAACATTCGCAAAAGTATTAATAAAAATTCCATGAGATTGCGTTTCTCAAGGATAATGAACCTGACATCCTATTTTTAGTAGATAATCAAAAACTTTTATGCAAATGTTGAAGATTGGAATAATTGCACTTTACTGCACAGTAATCAAAGTTACTTTCATACAGAAAGTTGCAACAACGAGCACGCGTTAATATTGACTATCACTATCACTTTGCACTAACACGTTTCACTATTACTTTTCACTATCACTTTTATTTTTAAATATATTATTTTATTAAGTCTCTTCACCGCGAAGGTATAACTAAGTTATGTTAGTAATAGTGAGACCAGTCTACAGGACATAAAATAAATCACGCAAAACCATAATCGAAATACATGAAATAGAACAAATTACGCAAATTAGCAATTGATATTCATAATATTAAGCACATTAGGTGCTATAATTCATTAAGGTGCTGTATATAATTCATTATATTCAGTAGGTAATCAAAAACATTTACCAGCCTGGAAGGAAATTAAATAAACACAATAAAACAGGACATAAAATAAATCACGCAAAACCATAGACAAAATACATGAAATAGAACAAATTATGCAAATTAGCAATTGATATTCATAATATGAAGCACATTGGGTGCTTTGTTACATCAACTCAATAATTTCCTTGTAGTTTCTCATTAATTGGCATTTTTTGCAAAATATGAATATACTTTCAAAACAATATTTCCAGTGACAAACACTCGATTCAAGAGCGGGTAGGTGGTGGGAGTAGAAGGAGGATGGTGCAGCCACTTAGGGCTGCTCCATGATCATTGTCCACTCATTAATGCAAGAAAACCGTGAGTGGACCGTTTCTTTCTTTCGCAACGCTAGCTTATTGCAGACTAAAATCAACTCCCGAACATAGTCACTAGGACTTTAGACTACTCGCAGCACTAATTTCTCAAACAACTTCAAAATTCCCGAATGGTGCTTCATTACTGAAAATTCTACTATACTTAATACTCTCAAGCAGCTACACTACTCTAACAAGTATAAAAAGCTACAGAGAACCACCACGTGGGTGGTTTGATTTTTCGCAACACTAATAAAAATTCAATGCACCTGTGTCTCGTAATACGCAACTCTAACTTTAAATCGTTGCAGCCTTTCTGAAGGCTGTGTAGAGTCCCATGCGCAGCAAATCCAGCTGCTCGGGACCCTTTTTCCCCAGGAACATGTCTCTGGACATGTCCCAGGACAGTTTTGGGGCATTGGGGGCTGGGGGTCGCAACTCTAATTACAAACGCGATCAGTCATCATCGCAACATTAACTCAAACAAATATTTAGAATCAAACTAGAACGAGTAATTAAAAAAACGCGTTCAGTCGCATCGCAACTCTAATAAAAAGAATACAATGAATCAAAATTAATGCTATAAATCAAACTCTAGTAACTTTACTTCAAAATACAAGAACAATCTCAAAAACAATCGCGACTCTTTTTTCGAAATACTACAAGCAATCACGTTCGATATTTATTCGCAACGCTATGCTGGTACCAAACGCGGGGAATACTCGATTCGCAACGCTAATTGAAACCGTGATCAACATTTAGTCGCAACACTAACTGGCCGCGTAATCTTCTTCGCAACCCTAATTGAAAACGCGGTGTGCTCAATTTCAGGGGAGGGGGTATCGATGGGTCAGCCTATGGCCATCCAAACTACTACTACTACTACAACTACTGACGAGCATAATGGCAAAGTAATACCTACGAAGAATGACCCTGCACACGAGGATGCAGGGCCATTCTTGGTAGCCCACATGATGTGGCCGTTTTACTGGCCGGGCTATCTTCGGCTCTTTGGCCACTTCTTTGCTTCGGGCGGTCCGCCCTTCTGAAAGTTAAGGGGGTACTCCACAGTGAACGGATTTTTTTCTCAGTAAATACAACATATAATGAAATAAATCTTTTTGGTGTTTATAAAGCTACTCTTATATTATATAAAAAAAAATTAAAAAAATATTTTAATTTGTTTTACTTGTTTTTTTTTACAAAGCGTCAATATGGCAACTAAACAAAAACGTGGTGCAGGTGATTTTCTGGCTTAGGCTTATCTGAAACAAAAAATCCGAAAACATTCTTAATCTATATGAGTGTCGCTATCGCCCGTAGCTCAATTAACAATTTTTGTTGAAAAATAACAAAATGGCACCTGTTTGAAGGAAAAAGTTTTCCAAATAATGGTGTTTCTCGAATGTTCCCCGAGAAAAACCTCGGTTATTTTTCGGAAAAAATTGTTAATTGAGGAACGGACGATAGAGACACCTTATACACATTAAGAATCTCTTGGAATTTTTAGTTTTGGATCAGTCTAAGCTGGGAAATCGCCTGCACCGCGAACATACCGTTTTTAATAAATACTTAATAAATACCAAAAAGATTTATTTCATTATATGTTGTATTTACTGAGAAAAAATCTTTAAAAATAGCTTGATTTTTCGACGGTTCACAGTGGAGTACCCCCTTAATAGCGTGCCCAAGCCCGTCCTGCCGACCGCGACCAGCGACAATGTGCAATGTCCCACTGGCGTCAAAAAGTCGACATAGCGGGGCTAGAAGCGAGGGCATACCCCACTCGCGCTAGTCTGGCCGTCGACTTTTCTCACAAATTTCCTGAAAGCAGGTCATCGCAGGGGGGAACATGCGATCAGAGAATACGATGACCTGCCCCGGCCCTACCTACTTATATTTAAGTTACACATTCGTACCAGAAGGTAAGTTACCTATCCTCCCAAACAGCTAGGTTACCCATCCTACCGAACAGCTGTTACCTATTCTACCGAATAGCTAAGTTACCCATCCTACCTAACAGCTATGTATATTTAAAATATGGCAAAGCAGTCTCTCACACACAATCACACTCTAATAAGTACGTACCAGTTTTCACTGAAATCGGCTAGCAAAGGCAGTGACCATTGCGTATAAGTATGATTTACAAAACAATTAACTATTTTCAATTTCAAACAATGGATTACTTGATAATGTCATTGTACATATGTATTATGTACATACATGAATCGTTATTACTATCTGATTTGATTGTACGAGATTGATTAAATTTCATATTCCCAGATTATTTACTAGAATGATCATCGTGTGCAACAAGGAATATGAAACATTGATATCGGTATTGCAACGTTATAGTTTCGTTAAGATGGTCTTTAATGAAAATCTTTCACCGACGCAAATTCCACCGCCTAACCACACAAACACACAGGTGGAAAATGCGGCGTGCACGATACACTAACACAATGCTAGCCGCCGACATGTAATTATTTAATAAAGAAAGTCATCGTGCCCCATTGCCTTCACCCACCCAAGTAGCACCTGGGCACGTGGATGAGTTAAAAGGCAATGAGTACGGAAAGATATCCTAAAAATCCTCAACTAGAAAGTATCATTAGTTTCTATAGTGTCTAGCAGGCTAATATTCTTTTATTTTACATTATTAAGCAAAGTGGCTCGACTTTCAAGTTGTGAATAGTTTAAAGTGAAGATAAATAAGAAAGGACTCTACTTTAGATCAAGAAAAAGGACTCTACTCGACATTCATTTAGCGAGAAGAAAGACTCTAAAATTGAATTGTTTAAGAAAATCAATCTAAATCACGAAGAATTTACTTTAAGAATCTAAAACGGGCTATTCCATCGTCAAAGTAAATTTCATAAAACAAGAAAGTGTGATCTCATGCTAATTACTTTGAATCTGAAATTTCCCCACCCTTAATTGTCTTCTTGCACATGGAAATTAATTATTCTATTGTGTACGCAAACGAGTGACCTTTTTAAGAAAGGAATTACACTTTTATGTATATTATCATCATTTAGAAATCAAGTTACTTTTGAACACGTAGTATCAGAAAAATAAAAGAAATTCAAGTCATTATAATCGTTCCACTACATATTAAATCAAAATGATCGTAGCTGTGGTGTCTGAGAGTATCAGACTTCTTCGCTACATAAAAATTAGCATTCAATCGTATTGATATTCGTACCAATACCTTCCGAGCTGCTATGCACCTTTATGTGCATTATTTAATAAATATCTACATCAATGTATGATCAATGAAAAATATTCGCGTTAGGAACCGTTCATCTTGGAAATTATGATTATAATGTGATTCTATTGAAAAGGCGCGGCGTACAAGAAGACCCTAGCCTCGTCTAATAAATACATACACAGACAAAAATGTTACAATTCACGGGCATGATTATCATACCCGTGGTCATTATGCTCGTTAAATATACAACCGGTCACTCGTGTCGATCCGGACCAAACGTCCTACGACATGATTGAGTGACCAGAGGAACCATAATGCATGCGCACTCACATTTCGCTGTGCCCCGGTGCCGGAGACGCCAACACCCCTGCTACTGCTCAGGAGAAGTCACCAAGCTGCTCAGCTGCGCCCAAACTGTAACGAAGGAACAGAACACGATTATAATTTCTTTCTAAAGTTACGATTGTTTCAACTCTAATGTAGAACCACAAAGCAATTCAAAACTAACGAAACTTTTTATCATTTAGACATTTTAAGAAAAAAATTAAATAAATGAAATGTTAAAAATTAAAATTAACAAAAGTTTTTTCTTATAATGTCTAAATAATAAAAAGTTTCATTAGTTTTGAATTTCTTGGTGATTCTATTCTAAAAATTAATTTGTTTAAAATTGTTTTCTTTCTAAAATTTTGAAGAATGAACTCTACTTTAAAAGAATTAAATCAAATACATAGATACTTACATCATTCCATTAATATTCTGCGCACAAATCTCCTCTTCAGCTGACGCACTGACTCTAATTTCCGACAACGAGTTTCTCTTTCAAAAGTAAAAAAAAAAAAGAAATAGTAGACTACAAACGCGCCCCAAAGATCATAATCGGCGAACAAAGCAGTGAATCTATTCTCACGATTCGAAAGTCAGAGCCGCGACGCTCGTGAAAGAATATAAATTACGTAGAAAACACTGGCTCTACCCTCGCGTATCCCGAAATTGTTAACGAAACTCTACTATGAGCAACTGTGCTCTTCAAAACGAAAAACTTCGTACGTCATAAACACTGACTCTATTTGGCCGCATTGCACGCGGCCACAATCTCTGAAAAATAAGTAGGATAGGAGGGTGGGGTGGATGTGGTTTTATCGAGTGTTTGTCACGAGGAAATATTGTTTGTCGTGAAACCAGCCAAGGGACTTTCGCTCCTTGTTATTTAGAATACAAGGTATGTTACGAAAATACAGAATGCTCGCTCGATAGGAGCAGCTTTGTATTTCAGTAACACGATATTATCTAGAATATATAACTGCAGATATAATTAGTAGTGGCTTTCGTCATTAAAATTGTAAGCAAGTTCGTGTTATTCGAATAATACTTCAAAATATATCACGATCTTTATAAATATATAAAATTCATGGCAAGAATCAAAATTCCTTAATTATTCATGCTTGAATAGCATGTTCTCGATCAACTACGCAGTTTCTGAACATAAAGAATAAAACTTGCATCCAAAACCGAACGTAAATGCAATTACAACAGCGTCATAGAGATAGATTCTTAAAAATCATTGAAATATCATTGAATTCTACGTAAACGCGACCGAAATGCAATAGAATTCAATCATTCCAATATTTCATAAACATCTAAAGACGCCATTTTCAAACTTTTAAACAAATCTGATTAAAATTATTCACTTTATCATAATTCAATCACAGCCAACAATGATTCAATAAAATAATGAGAAAAATATGTATACCACACGTATTATCATCTCCTTTTTCCAAGAAATGACCAGACTCCATCCAAGCATCGTTCAAATTAACCGCCAAGTGTCATGGCGTTGCCTGCCCTTTGCTTTCGATTTCCGCCTGAACGTCTGTTTGAAACAAAAGCATTAAAACATTCGTAAGACAATTAAACAAGAAATAAACTTGAAATATGCTCGAAAAGTGATGTATTTGAATACCGAGACACGATATGTGTGCACTAAATGTGCAGAAATATCGGCACGAAGGCAACGAAGGGAATACGTGACGAATATCTAATACTTTTCTCGCGATATTTAATCAATTTCGGGACAAAAGTGTATTAATAGCAGCAGCAAGTGACGATAGAGAGTAAAGAAGAAGGCTAATAATGAATAGAAGTAATTATGTGACGATAGATAATGTACGCGTACCATTTACGTACGCAGCTATCGAAACGTCTTAACTCGGCGCTGTCCACGAAACGAATGACCCCCGCGTCACGTCGCTGTACCTCGGCGAATATGGGCTTTAGTGGGGGGAGAGCGGGCAGGCCTCGCGCGGCAATACACGTCTCTTATCGCACGCCGCGTGACGTAAACATCACGGCTCGTGGCCTAGCCGCCTGAATCGAGCTACCGGTAGAATAGAAATATTACGCGTAATATATTTCCTTCGTTTATAAAATATCTAGCATTTACATACAGCAGTGTGCTTTAATTAAGTTTGTAAAACGTCTTAGTAAGTATGTATATATTCATAAATTGAAGGATTGGATGCAATAAAAATTGGAAAATTAAATGTTGTTAAACTGTATTTTAAAAAATATAGTCTTGTAAAGCTCGTCACGGCACACATTTTTTCTATTTACAGTTTTTTTATCGAATTGTTAGTATTCGAGATAAAAATTATAAACTGAAAAAATTTCTCCGACCAAAATCATTATTTCTTTAAACATAAATTGCGATAACTTGAGTAAATATTAACGGATCGTTATGAAACTTGAAACATAAAACTCAGAAAACTCTAGCGGAGCCGTATAATGTATGCACAAAACCCTTATGTTAAAAAATGTAGTAATATTTAATTAAAAACTAACACTGGACATAACTCATGTTTTTCAACATTCGCCGTTAAAAAGTATCGAGGCAATTTTGACGTACAGATAACTTGCAGCGACAAAGTTTTTCCTTAATATACAAGGAAGTTTTTCACCAATTTTCACAGTGATTAATAAATAATTGTAGAAGATATGACGAGGTATATAAATCTCGCGCGCCTCCATCAGTTAACCGCCACGTATAATGTGCTATTTAGCAGTTTTAGGCACTCGCGTTGACAGTTGGCGCCGTGCGAGAATTATACATATACTTGGCGCGAGACACTACCGTGTCTCTTCATTTATCAAAAAACACAAGAAAATTTTTGTTCATTACTGTCCACTTTGCACACAACTTGTATAAATGAAAGAACAGATATTAAATATAATTGATTATTTATTAAGTGCAAAATTTGTGCAAAGTGAAACATTACTTTTTTGTTGTAAAATAGTTTTTAATCTATTTCGTTCCTTCTTTCTTTTTTGGGATAAAATCTGTAGCTGTAGAAAATTTTCTTTCGTTTTGATTGGACGTTGACTTGATCGTATGTAGCACATTCAAAAGTTATGGTAAATTGGGTGTCCTTCCAGTGGACTGAAAAATATGAAATTCCTTAATTAAAGTCGAGAATTTATCTTTTTCTATGTTGAAACTAAATTTTTGGAATTGTTTTCTTAATTGTAATTCCTCATATTGAGGAACCGTAAGTTACTGTTATATTTTCCGAAAAGTCTAGCTACTTAGAATTTGCTTTGCCGTTTTATACATATTTGTCTTGGAATTAAATGAAAAAACGCGTCTTTTGAATCTTTTTAAAGAGGTTCTGGATTACCTGTGCAAACATTTTCTAAGGGAGACAATAGTTTTGTCTCTTCTTTTCGATACTTTTCCTTTCGTAGCCACAAGAAACTCATTACTTAAGGGGGTAGACACGGGTAATGCAGCGCGCTGTATACCGACATAATCTGACCCGAAACATGGGTTTAGTAGAATACGTTGTTTGTCCTTATATGAGCGAATTTTGGGCTGGGCGAGGTCTCATTCGAAAGAGAAAGGTTCAGTGCAGTGCGCTCTGCTCATGGTTCGACGAGCTTGTGTTGATATCTAATAATATGAGTGTTGAAAGTAGAGCAAAAGTCGACAAAATACACCCGCAAGAATCCAAGTATTTTTAAGTCACTAAAAGAGTTTTGTGACTCAAACGAGGAGCAGAGCGCACTGCACTGAACCTTTCTCTTTCGAATGAGACCTCACCCAGCTCAAAATCTGCTCATATAAGGACAAACAACGTATTCTCGTAATTGCATTCCCAAATACGAGTTCCGCCATATTGGCGATAATACAGAGCAAGTCACGTGACAAATTTAGTTGAGCTAGTGCACACGAGATGGCGCCTACTCGGGAGGACTGCCAACGTGGAATCGTAGCAAAACTGAAGCGTTAGCTGGATACACGAGCCACAGTAAAAGCGTGATGCAGTCAATGCATGCATTTTCGGACGATTATAGGTTAGGTTATATGCATTTTAGGCATACATTGATTATGAACTGCTGGGAATATATACATTTACTAAAGCTTTTATCGTAACACATATATCATTTGAAATCCCTGTCGTATTTATGTTATAGTAATCGAGACAGTTAGAGCAACAACGAAATAACCTGCAAATAAATTTTTCCTATTGCACATTGATGGCTTAGCGCACACATATTGTATGTCCACTTTTAGCGTTTTTTGAGAAAAACAGGTTCAAACATTCAATGGTACTTTATAAATAAATACTTTTTGCATTATTGTATTATCATATATATGTAATATAGGTATCACTGAAACTATGTAATTAGTAGTATAAGTTAGAATCTGCAAAATTATAATAATAATTCGATAGTAATACTTGGAAGATGGACATGCTATATGTGTAACCAAGTACAGAGGAGGACATACTATACCGAAGGATATTGTATAAAAATGAACGAAAGGAATAATACTGGCAATAATCTCACTTGAATATTATATTTATTTTGAAAGTAATAGGAATAAAAAAGTAATTATTCGTTTTCATTTTCGCAGTTCTCATTTCCGTAGTTTTCATTTTTGTCAATGTCCATGGGGATTGGAATTACATTACGTTGTGATTTTGCTAATGGTATGCTATTGATAACTACTAATTCCTTTGGAAGATACAGAAGATCTTTTTTGTTCCCGATAGCTATAGGAAGACTTTTTTAAAAAAAATTATTTATTGTCACATTTTCCAAGAATATTTTCGTCCTCTAGCATGGACATATAATAAACAAAAATATTATTTTTGATCAATTTATAGAAAAGATAGAAATGTGATTTTTTTACAGAATAAAGAAACAGTCAAGCACTATTTGTTGCATATAAAAAATCAAATTTCATAAAAAGTGGACATACAATATATGTGTGCACTAAGCCATCGATATGATTAGTAGAGTCTATTGGAATACGTTATTGCTACTAACTCAATTTCGAAAAAAATGTCGGTTAGTCCATTGTTGCTCTATATAGACAGGAAGATTAAAAGAATTGAAGCATCTTCAACAAATAAAAGAGTACTAAACTCCGTAAACATCGTGTTTCATAATTATTTACATCCAGTTTAGAATCCGTTCATGAAATCCGCTACTGAAAATGCGCAGGCTGGATGCGCGTGATTATTCTATGGTCAGCTCCTCGAAGTGACAGGAAACGTAACCTAAGTATGTGC
The DNA here is from genome assembly GCA_963971345.1 of Andrena flavipes. Lineage (NCBI taxonomy): Eukaryota > Metazoa > Arthropoda > Insecta > Hymenoptera > Andrenidae > Andrena > Andrena flavipes. Next base: position 43,379,300 of record OZ020482.1, read on the forward strand.
TATATGACAACAAATGTTAGTGGGTATTTCGTTCTTTTACGAAACATTTGTGAACTTTTTATCATCCTTCCAAAAGATTATTATTATGCCGCAACAGCATCATTAGGAAATTCAGAATAGCAATTAGGTTATGTTTTCTGTCACTTCGAGGACAGAAAATCCGTTCGTGAAATCTGCTGCTGAAAATGCGCAGGCTGGATGCGCGTGATTATTCTATGGTCAGCTCCTCGAAGTGACAGAAAACGTAACCTAAATATGTGCTATATGACAACAAATGTTTCGTGGGTATTTCGTTCTTTTACGAAACATTTGTGAACTTTTTATCATCCTTCCAAAAGATTATTATTATGCCATAACCGTATCTTTAGGAAATCAGGTATAGCATATAGGTTATATTTTCTGTCACTTCGAGGAGCCGACCACATAATAATCACGCGCATCCAGCCTGCGCATTTTCAGCAGCAGATTTCACGAACGGATTTTCTGTCCTCGAAGTGCTGAAGCCAAAATGGCAACACTGCGGGAGTTGTATATCCTATGTCGAAACCGGACTCCCGCGGTGTTGCTATTTTGCCTTCAGCACGGCTAGTAGTAGAGTCGGCTGTGGCAGCAGATTTCACAAACGGATTTTCTGTCCTCGAAGTGACAGAAAACATAACCTAATTGCTATTCTGAATTTCCTAAAGATGCTGTTGCGGCATAATAATAATCTTTTGGAAGGATGATAAAAAGTTCACAAATGTTTCGTAAAAGAACGAAATAGCCACGAAACATTTGTTGTCATATAGCACATATTTAGGTTACGTTTTCTGTCACTTCGAGGAGCTGACCATAGAATAATCACGCGCATCCAGCCTGCGCATTTTCAGCAGCAGATTTCACGAACGGATTTTCTGTCCTCGAAGTGACAGAAAACATAACCTAATTGCTATTCTGAATTTCCTAATGATGCTGTTGCGGCATAATAATAATCTTTTGGAAGGATGATAAAAAGTTCACAAATGTTTCGTAAAAGAACGAAATACCCACGAAACATTTGTTGTCATATAGCACATATTTAGGTTACGTTTTCTGTCACTTCGAGGAGCTGACCATAGAATAATCACGCGCATCCAGCCTGCGCATTTTCAGCAGCAGATTTCACGAACGGATTTTCTGTCCTCGAAGTGACAGAAAACAACCTAATTGCTATTCTGAATTTCCTAATGATGCTGTTGCGGCATAATAATAATCTTTTGGAAGGATGATAAAAAGTTCACAAATGTTTCGTAAAAGAACGAAATAGCCACGAAACATTTGTTGTCATATAGCATATACTTAGGTTATATTTTCTGTCACTTTGAGGAGCCGACCACATAATAATCACGCGTTGGATTCAACATCCAACACATCTTTATATATGTTTGTTCATAACTGCTTTCTGCATAGGATGTGTATTTCATGTTCTGTTTCAGTGTTTTGCTAATTAAAAAATGTCTATCCTAACAAACTTCATTTTCTGGGGACATGCCCTCATCTATTTTTCCTTTTCACTTATAATTCCTTACTGCCAACGTAGAAAATTGCAGCAGAAGCACATTTCAAGTAATGTAGAATGAATTTTCCACGTTTGCAGTACCAGCAGACTTTCCGTTTAAATTTTTACAAGTTCAACGCAACAGCTGACAATTTCTTTCCACATTCAAAATAAAATATGGAAATAGCAAACAGCTCCCTCTCGCGTGCACAGGTAGCCGCGTATCTATGGGTATTACCATTTCTGTGCAGGAAAACTCTGCTGTAATACCGACCGACCAAATCGGCCAGACCACGTGACGTGTCTACCCCCTTAATTCAGTAGGTATACAATTTTTCTAAATTGTTAAATAAGAATTTAAGAGTTCTGCAGTTAAGAATTTTGCAGTCAATAATGTAGAATCTTCTCTACTGACATTTTCTATTGTAATACATATAGGTTCTAATGTTACTAATAAAATTTATTATAAATTGTACATGTGTTTATACGTTCGCGATTTGATAGACTAAAATTTCTCGAGAAAAACAGTATTTCTCGAGAAATAAGAAATAAGCAATTATAATATTTCTCGAGAAATTCTCGAGAAAGAATTCTCGAAATGGCCGATCAACCTGGCTAATTTTTGACAACCAACTCACATTCGGTGAGCTTAGTTCGGTCTGGACATCTATTCAAAAATGCACTTGCGTAAAAGTTGCTACTCCTTTTTCGAATTAGAGCCACCCCTATATACCCCGCGGCGTGTATACACTTATTAACCCTTTGGACTTTAAATTAAAATCTTTTGAAAGAACATAGTAGCCTTTTCTCTCTAAATATTGCAACCAAAGTTCAAAGGGTTCATATATTTTCGCAAGATTTTCAGGAAATCGTGCGTTTAAATTTAAGTAAGAGAATTGTAAAGACCTACGTACGTACAGAGACATAGACGAGAATGGAAAGTGTATATCTCTTTCGCGTCCGCGACACATCAATTTGTTGAAAAACCAAGGTTTCTTGTCGCTTAAGTAATAATTTTCAAAGAAGATTGCACCCTTAATTGTTGCCTGGTCCTTCCATTTCTCCTCGGATAGTAGATAACTTTTTTGCTTTATGTGCTCCAAACAGTCTGTTTGTGGCACAGACAATAGTTGATCACTGGTAGATTCAGCAGCACGTTTAGCTTCTGTGTCCGCAGCCTCGTTTCCTTTGATTCCCTTATGTGATGGGACCCACATTATAGTTATGCTATTGTTTGGTGTACTTTCCCTGAAATTCTGTAGGCCTTTTTTTATATTAATGATGTGACGACTGGTTGTAGCGTTGAGCGGGCAGATTTGCAAACATTGTACAAGGCTCAGAGAATCAGTACAGATTAAATATGACCTAGAGGAGTCGGTATTAGCATAAAAATTTAATTCATTCATGAACACAAATGCTAGCGGCGCCTAGCGGCGAAGTGCGTGAACTAAACTGGGCGTTAAAACACGCCCAGTTTAGTTTAGCTTTTTTGTTGAGATTATGGACACACAAATGCTAGCGGCGCCTAGCGGCGAAGTGTATGACCTAAAATGGGCGTTAAAACACGCCCAGTATCTCAACATAATCTCAACAAAAAAGCTAAACTAAACTGGGCGTGTTTTAACGCCCAGTTTAGTTCACGCACTTCGCCGCTAGGCGCCGCTAGCATTTGTGTGTCCATAATCTCAACAAAAAAGCTAAACTAAACTGGGCGTGTTTTAACGCCCAGTTTAGTTCACGCACTTCGCCGCTAGGCGCCGCTAGCATTTGTGTGTCCATAATCTCAACAAATATTCAAAGAATCTAGAGACGCGGTAGCGTCTCGACGCCAAATACATGAAAAAGACATCCTGTATATGTCGACTGTCGCTACCGCTATCATTTACTCGTCCCCGGGCTACTCCAACCTAACTTTTAAACTTATGTCATTAATTATGTCATGACGCCTGCAATATTTTCTAAATTTAAAGGCATTTTTCTTATGTAAACCGCATATCAGCTTTCGAATAAGACCAATTTTAATAAAATCGGTCCACACATGACCGAGATATCATAATATCGTCTCGATGGAACTGTCAAAAACGGTCAATTTTAAGATTTTTCTTCTTCTCCTGATTCTCCAAGAAATTTTTCGTCAACCATAATACGTATATACGCGATACACGCACACGTTCAACCAAAACGAAACTACACATGTTTCGTTCTTCTACGTATATACGCGTTACACGCACACCTTCAGCCAAAACGAAACTAACACATGTTTCGTTCGTCGACTCTTGGTACGTGTTACACGCACACCTTCAGCCAACAGAAACTAACTCATATTTCGTTCGTCAATCGCTATCTTCACTATGCAATCTCCTCCAAATTTTGACAGTTTACCGTCAAGTTATAACCAAGTTATAAACGTGTTTTTACAAGTATGTATCGTTGTGCCATTGAATTGCAATCAAAATGCAGTCTCAAACACAAGGTAAGTTGTCGAAATTTGAATTGCGCCATGTGTAAATATCATCAAACTGTTTTTTATTTGTAAATAAACTGAGGATTTTATGTATATATAGATAACACTAGTTTACAGTCATTTCTGTAGACTCCGCTATGAAATTCTTATGTAAGGTGGTCCCCTAAACGCAAAAATCGACACGAGATAAAATCCTATGGATACGTTTTTGAGATATTATTAGAAATTTTTAGAAAAATAGCCGTATTTTTAACCTTAAAATTATTATTATTATATTAATTAATAAATGAGTTTCTTCAGCTTCGATCCTCTGTTTCCTTCTTGTATGTGCTTGCTTTATATCTGAAAATTCAAATTTAAATAAACCAATTCCATCAATCCCAATTATCCGAAGTTTATTTGTAGTTTACACATATATAGGTAGTAATATAATCAGTGAAAATAAATTTAAATGTATTGTGTGGTGTGCTCGGTCCCTTGGTAACGTTTCCCGAGCATTGAGACTTTCGAAACGGAATCAAGCTAAAGCCTACGATCTAGTTTAAGGGTCCAGATCAAGCCAAACTCACATTCGGTGAGCTTGGTTCGGTCTGGACATCTATTCAAAAATGCACTTGCGTAAAAGTTGCTACTCCTTTTTCGAATTAGTTGCTACTCCTATTAAAAAATGCACTTGCGTGATTCGAGCGATAAGCTTCTGTTCCGTCTCGTTCTTTTTACATATAAAAGTGCCAAACGCACTTTTCTAGAAATACAATTCGCCTTCAACCACTGATTTCGATTTCGCGCAAGGTGGCTCGACTTCTGAAGCACGACAGACTGTGCTGGTATTACGGCTTTTCACAGCTGTCTAAAGTCGTAATAATTACAGATCTGCCTTGTAGAAACGAAAATTCGGTGCATCGAGGGTGAATATCGCGTCGCGTCGCGTCTGATCATTGTTAGTCGATGATGTGCGCCAGTTCATGACCATTCTGAGTTCTATATCCTGTCGAATACCAGGCTTCTATACCGGGCTTCCAAGTCGATGCGCTCTGTAGTCTCAGATGGCTCGTTCTCGGCCACGCACGCCGTGGCTGTTTAAAGTCGTAATATGTAGAAACGAAAATTCGGTATATCGAGGGTGAATGCCGCGTTTAGTCTCCTTTGCAATCTCAATCGGGAGATTCTTAGCTTTCGCATATCCCTCGAAAGTTACGCAAGTGCGTTTGTCAATTATTTTCTATCTCTGCAATGAGATATTTAGAATCTGTTTGTCACTCGAAAGCATTGAGCAAAGCAAACAGATCGACGAGAACCTCTCGTCTATTTCTCTCACGTGTGTATGTTAACCCTCTAGACATTAAAGTAAAGTCTTTTGAAAGAATTTTAGTAGCCTTTTACCGTATATTGCAATCACAGTCCGAAGGGTTAATATACCGAAGCATAGTCTGTTAAGACTATGAAATTGTAAAAACTCTTTCGCGTCCGCGGATCTTTTTTTAAATAGTAGAGTAAGATTGCCGCTTCCCTCATTGCTTGCAATGCGTGACGCGATGAGTTGATTATAATCGAGGGTGGATGGGATTAGAGTTTTTTTTCGGGATGAACTTTTTGTTGGTTCCTCATCTCCGATTCGATATCTGAACCGAAGGGATCGATGGATCTTTGTTTACATCCATCTCTTTGGTTTAGTAGGCTAAGGGTTTCATGTACAGGGAGATCGACGGAACTATGATTCCATCTATCTCTCTACGGGTCTCCAAGCGCAGCAACCTCCTCGCGGTGAGACCTGGTAATCGGTGAGAACCGAGCCGATAGCTGCGATTGTATAAGAATTTCTTTCAGTTGCAATACTTTGGTGAAATGTGAGAATAAAATATGTAACTTGAAATGTTATTCGATTGTTCCTACCCGACTCAAAAGCACGCGTATAATGTTGTTTATATAAATTTTTATGTTAAAATAATTTGTTTTGCTTTAAATAAAGTCGAATAGGACGGCGTGGTTAAAAGGTGTATATGTTCTTGTTTTGTTGTGATCCTTCTTTCTCTGATGTTGCACGGAATGAGTTTATAAAACGATTTTTATATTGGTACTCTAACAGAATCATTTGTAAATCGCGGGTTTCGAATGACCTAGTTTTACACGTGTTGTATTCTACTTCCTACCACGCGTAGCGTTACCATCTGTTTCGAGACTTCACCGGTAACGTTGCATGCGACACTAAAATGGTAGGGGGGTCCTAAGACCCCCAAAACCGGTGACAGAAAAATACATTGGTTGATAGGTCTATCCTATACCTCGTCTGTGACACTATACCTGGTCTGTGCTGGGACCCCCAAACCGGTGACTGCCGGTGACAGAAAAATACATTGGTTGATAGGTCTATCCTATACGATAATGAAATCAATAAAGTAGAATTCGTTGTTCGATAATTTCGCAAGTCATTCCCATGTGGTCGTTTCGACTTCGATGCAAAGGTTAGGTCGAGTAGGTCTATATATATATATAGGTATGGCTATAATGCCTCGAGATCAGTTCTTATCGTGATAAATATTTACTAATATTACTAATTACTGCATACGCATCAGCAATTAAAAGTGTCCAGAATGACGAAACCAGACACAATGAAAGGTTGGCGTATTATATGGTGGTTGTTCAAGTTATTTGGATTTCCAATAACTATTCCATGGTTGATATATCATTTTGTTGACATTATGCAACACAAACGAAGGAAAACTACGCTTGGTGGAAAAGTAAATCACACTTTGTCTCAGTCTTCCTTCATTAAAGCTTTTATTTCGTAAATTAAAAACATGTCGCCGTTTAATCGAAATTCGCAATTCAGGTTGTAATGATAACTGGGGCTAGTTCAGGATTGGGAGAAGCATTAGCTCATGTTTTCTACGATTGTGGTTGTAAAGTTATTCTAATATCTAGAAGAAAGGAAGAACTGGAAAGAGTGAAGAATGCTCTAATGAACACTTATCATGTATGTCTGGATACAATGACAGAACTATTCTTTAATCTTTGTCATTGGTTGACCAGTTTATTTTATAGACAATACCAACTCATCCTCCTATAATTTTGCCACTGGATATAACTAACATTAATTCTCTACAATCCGAAGTAGGGAAAATAATTGAAATTCATGGACAAGTTGATATCTTGATCAACAATGCTGGTATTTCTTATAGAGGGGAAGTTCTTAACACTAATGTGGATGTGGATATAAAAATAATGCTCACAAATTATTTTGCGCAAATTGCGTTAGCGAAGGGTAAATATCGATGAATTATTTACCGAAGAATATTTACTTCTTGTTTAAAAATTTATAAATTTCACAGCTGTTCTTCCATTTATGATCAAACAAAAGTCTGGTCATATAGTATGTGTAAGCAGTGTGCAGGGCAAAATTTCTATTCCATATAGGTTGGCATATTCCCCACTTGTATTTACACTAAGTTCCTTGTATCCAAAGCACTTTTTGTAATGTGATAATTATTATATCAGGTCCGCGTATGCTGCGTCCAAGCATGCGTTGCAAGCATGGTGCGATAGTTGTAGAGCAGAATTGGCTGATCAAAATATAAAAGTCACTGTTGTTAGTCCTGGTTATGTTCAAACTGCTCTTTCTCTTAATGCATTAACAGGCAGTGGACAGGTTTATGGAGGTCAGTAAATTGGGAAACTTAGCTTCGAGTAAATGTAAATATTCTCATAAAACATTGTATTACAGTAATGGATAAAAACACAGAAGAAGGATACTCGCCAGAATATGTAGCAGATTGTATTTTGAAAGCAGTATTAAAACAGGAAAAAGATGTACTAGTGTCCTCGTTTACTCCAAAGGTTGCGATATATTTGCGAACGCTATGTCCATCTCTGTACTTCTGGATCATGTATAAACGGGCAAAAAGAGCGGAAAAAGAAGAGTAATTTTTTTCACATTATCTTATCATGCGGTGTTTGTACCAGTTATTTTTATATTTTTTATATTATTTTTACGAAATACTCCACTTTTTTTATTATATTAGTAATGATATTACTGTTGTTGATCTTAAATCTATTGTAAATAGATTAAAACTAACATTATAATAAATTATGTTGATATAGTTGTAATAGCATTTATGACATATATTATTTTTAATTACATTTCTCCAAAACAGAGCGACTATAGTAAATGAATTAAACATAGTTATATCCAAATTATATTTTATTATTATGCCACTCAACAGTGGAATATGTTTACATTATATACATTTTAATACTACTAACATTTTAATGGAATCGAGGCTGAAGCACTTTCAAGTACATGTGCCATCTATTACTTGAAGAGTCATGGAATATTCTATAGCAAAAAGGAAATAGTTGATATTCGATGAAAGTTTGCTTTATCAATATAATGCTACTTTAAGAGGATAGAAATATAATAGATGTTAATGACACTGTTTCAAGTGATAAATGACACACAATGCATCTGTTTAACAAACAGTTCGTCAGAAGTAAAGCTGTACTTATTGTTGGTACTTTATTATGTATCCTCTCATATGTTACAACTATATAATCACTGTTATGTCATACCAAATATTTGGCTAGTAGTTCTGACAATTAGTGTCATACATAATGTACAACGATAGTATGAATTTCCTTTGTCATGGCAGGAATAGTAACAGTTACAATTTTTATGTAGTTTCTTTTATATTGGCGTAGTAAAAATTAATTGACGTTAATTCAATTAAAAATAAATCTAACAGAAACGCATACCTTTTTATATAAACATAATAAAGTATGTGTTTGTAATGCATATGGAACAATAGACAACGTGCGATAATAATATAGATTAGTTTAATTTTTAAATTCCTTAGTAAACAAAATACGCAAAACAAACGCTTAAATTCTACTTATAGTATTCTACTAAAGTGTTGCCGACTTTATCCCCCTCCATTCTTGTTTTACACCGTAGTTCGCTCCCTTAACATCAGTATTAAATAAAGCAAATGAGCATTAGGAAACACAATTTCTTAAATAAACTTTTATATTTTTTGTGTCTTAAAAAAATGTGTACATTACTTAACGTCTTTAAAGCAGTAGATTCCTTTATTCGTGATGTAAGTGGCAAGCGGGGCTATCTTTTGTGCTATGGCTGTTGTATAGCAACAGAATAATTCTAAAAGATGTTGCTTAGCTTTCATGTTTCTTTGAGATCACCGGACTAAAGCTTGAAATGCATTATTCCTTATATATCAATGGCTTTAATGACATATGTACACGCACGCGCAAGAATTTCTTTGCATACTAATGGACTGCGAGTTCTTCCAGAAATTTTTATTCAGCCGGATGTACATTATACGTATTATAACTGTTCATTTACAGGAATGTTTGTGACATTTATTTTTAGTATCCTGTATGTTTGTACATTGCCTGATAAGGGTTTCATAAATAATAAAAATTATGTGGATTATGCTAATTAACGTGTTTGCCAAATAAGAATATGATTAAAGTAGTACGCTTCTGAAAGGTGCATTCTTTTCAATGCGGGCGATACCTTTGGGTGAGAAAATCTAGGCAACATTCTCTTTAGTATATCATATGCAGTGTATTCTATCTACTTTATTTACAATCTAAAAATATATAATTCTAAATCCAACTTTCCAAATGTACGGTTGCAATTTTGTATAACTCTAAGAACACTTATACCGGTAGTTGTTTTACTTAAGTGATTGCGTGATTATGGCTGTGTCTTTCTTTTTCCATTGAAGTTAACGCGTGATAGTATAATCAACAAGATGGAGATCATAGAGTAACAATGTGAAGCCTTAAAAGACAGTATGGTTTACGTTGAAAACGTTTAAAGAACACGTCGCTTTTACTTCCTTCCATTACATATTTTCTTTCTTCTTGTAAAATCAACATCCACCCTACGAGGTAGTGTCAAAACATAAAAAGAACTTAAGCATCGAATGAAAACAGATCCTTCGTGTGGCTCGACAATCTCCATTAATATATGTGAAAACGTATCTGTATTTTTCTTTGTAATTCACAGACTGCTATGCTAGGCCTTATTACGATCATATACAGTACATCGTACGGCCTACCTTACTGCTTTTTACAATTTAGATTCTTTTTTTCCAGATAGCAATCATTTCACTTAAATGCCTGATAAACCCTCCAGGCGCTAATGCTCAGTGCTACCAACGTAATAGTTGTGTGAAGGATTCTTCTTCTCGTGTCATCTTTCCTTACAAGAAACGTTGGAGACGACGGTCCTAAAACGGCTAACAACTCTACGTGCGGTAGCTTACTTGTGTCAGTCTCAACTTGGTACTGGCAACACGGATCAAACTGCCAAGAAACTGTATAGAGCCCACAGGATATTACGGATATGAAACCTAGCGAGCCGCAAATGTAGGGCCGGTCGCCCCAAAGAATACCTAAAACAAACGCAACGATCCATTATAAATAAACAATAACGCTTACGTGCACGGAATATAAAATGTTCTCTCTAAGAACCTGTGGTTATGGCTGTGAGCCCTGCCAATGCCGCAGTCTTGTGAAGACAGTTTCCCACTGCTATCCATCTGGACGTTTCATCACCCAATTTGGATGGTTCTATAACGATTAAACTGCATTCAGATTCCAACGCCCTCTCTAACTCATATTCAAATGTTTCATGTGCATTCTCATTATCGTACACCTCCCGTATGATGGCGACATTCGAGGAATCATCCCTGTAAGAAGTCGATGTTCAATTTTCAAATAAGTGTTTTCCATAAATTACATAATTCATAATCATAATTACAATCGCATATACAAGGATAGCTGTTACACCGGTTAATCGTTTACAAGACAAAAAGCTTCGTTCCAATCATTTATATATATATCTGGATCGGGTTTGTTATTCAAAATTTATGGCACATCTGTGTGTATCTTTCGAACGATCTACACGCTTCTTTATGATCTTAATCACAAACAAATGCTTCTGTGTTATGTAAGATGTCCGTTACATCTAACCAGCGTCAGATTTGTTTAAACACAAATGCATGTATAAACGGGGATCAAACTATTATTTCTAATGTCACACATTTAAATAGCAATTTACCGAATTGGTACGAAATGCTGTACATAGTAAATACAATGCAGGTACAACAGTCGAGAAATCGTAGTGAAACTGACAGGAGATATGGAAAATTTATAAAAACAGTGGACGTAACATGCAAAAACAACTCGCTGCCGATAAGAAATCGTTTTCAGTCTCACATTCAGGGAATTTACGAGTTAGTAAGATATTCATGGTCATGTAAGAGAGATTATGAAAGATTAATCTTTCGTAAACGAAGGAATAAATACGTAGATTAATTTTGTTTCGGCGTGAACATTGTGCCACCCTAATGAATTCCCTTACGTATGTTGGTGCTAGGTAGATGCATGAGATTCGTGCAAAAAATTGAAAATAATTTCGCCTACGAACCTGTCACCAGCTTCATCTACCATCTTTACAGTCAATCTTCCAAGCGCTGGAACGTTGGTCTGGATGAACCGGAAGAGGAATCGCGAACATCGAACCGGATGTGAAAATCAGCTGATCCGTTCAGCCATTCGCATGACTCGAGTTGTACTTTAATATTCTGGTCCTATTCGAACGTGCTCCTTTTATCGAAACACGAAATAGTTTTTAATAGTTTCTACCACAATTTCCTAGAAATTGAAAACAGCCGCGAACGGAACAATAATCGCGAAGGTGCGTGGAATTATTTAGCAATTAAACTACACGGACAGATTCATCCATTTTGTCATATTTCCTATGAGGTCAGTAACGAGAAATGTTCTCCCACTCGTTACTGATTTCTTGGCATCTATAATCAGTGAAGTTTAATCTCAATGTAACTACCAACATACATGCCATCCGAATTCTTACGTTCGCTCTATCGACCAGTGTGGCGTAACAGTTGATTCGTGTTCAAATATTTTCGCGCCTTGGCTTAGCTAATGGATACAGTCGTATTTACCAAACGCAAGTGATATCGAGGAAGGAGGCAGCATTTTATATGCTTCGATCTAATAATACGAGAATTACGGAGAAAAGGGAGACGCGAAATTGTGACTTAGAATTGTTACGCCGGCGTTTTGCGTGTACAGTTCGTAGGTGGAGCAGGGACTAGTTTTGTGGCGGCGTAGGAGCTCGGCGGTATTGCGCGCTGCGGTCGATCGAGCGAGAGTGAGCGCTGCGAACGGCACAGGGGCCGAGTTAAACGGGCCAGATCGCAGATGGACGTCCGCGGGAGCGTTCTGTCATGGAGAGCAGAACGCGACGTGTTGTGAGCGTGCTCGAGTGTCGTTGTCGTCGCCGTACTCGTGGTCGTAGTCGTTGCCGTAGTCGTCGCGTGTGCCGCGTATTCGGCCTGGCCGTGGTATTATCGCAGTGACAGTCTACGGAGGAACAGACGTGCGCGAGGATCGGGTGGTGCTCTCGTGGTGCTACTATCGATACGCATCGTGAACCGTGGCAGCCGAATAATTACATAGCAGCCACGTCCCCGTGGATCCGTGGCGGGTTCTCTTCTGCCAGCAGCAGTGGCCTATTCCCATCGATCGATCGATCGATCGATCGCACCCACACGTGCGCTCGACGGTTTGCCTTCGTCGAGCGATCGATAGATCGGTGAACGGTGCTGTGACACGGCAACCAAGGTACACGCGAGTGCGTCTGTTAATAGATCGTTGTGATTCGAAGTGTCGCCTTTAATCCACGTGCGTCCCCCGAGGAGAAAAACAGTTACAGAGGAGAGCTAGCTCGTTCGTCGCGAAGAAGAAACGGAGCAGTGGCTCGCCAGAGGGAAACGGGGACAGAATACGCTCACCTGCCGTCAGACTCGGGAGAGCGTGGCTCGCCAACAGTTCGTGTCAATGTCGACAACCTGGCTGACATAGACGCATCAACGTAAGTAAACACGCGCCGCGCACTCGCCTGTTTTCACGAAATTCCTGTAGAATCATCCAGTATATTCTTCTCAGTACTCGCCTATGTAAACAAGGCCTACTGCGACGGTGGATTCCTCCGAGGTAATCGATCATCGCGCTGATCTCGATTACAACTGGAACTCGGAGCTACGATAGACATATCGATTGGTGGATCTCGCGGTATTCAGGCGGAAGGACTGTAGCTGAAAGTGCGATATCCGTCGGGGAAGGAGAATACGAAATCCTGTTAACTCGATCCGTTAAACGTAACGGGCACGAACGAGTTGGTCGAGGACTGGTGCTCGGGTTGCGCGTGTGCCCTCTCCGAACGAAAATCGCGCGTGAATACGGAACTGTCGGTTCCCGGGGTAACGGCGCGGTGTTCCGCGCGCGAGCGCGTGTAAAGCTGAACGCTTCTGAAACGAAGCAGCAGGAAGAATAATCGAACGTTCGGCGGAGGAGGTTGATTGCCGGGGTTGCTGACGGCGTGGCGGACGTAAAGGAGGCGTGAGAGGCGAACGATGCTGTCCGGTCGTCGCGGTTAATTCGCACGTGTCGCGATGTCGGGCGGCACGGCGGGCGTCCGTGGCACCGGCGCCGAGTGCAGGAAGTTCGCGCCGAACATATTCAACAAGAGCAAGTGCAGCAGCTGCTTCAAGCAGAAGGAGGAGCACAGCGCGGAGGCTCTGGAATGCAACAGGGTGAGTTTTGCTTGATGGACTATCTCTGTCTTTCTCTTCCTTTATCCGCGTGTGTGCGCCTTCGCACGCGCGCGCGCGCGCGCGTCTCACTCTCTCTTCCCTCGTTTATGGCGGGACCGCGCGCACGCCCTCTATCCTTGCCTTTCGTATCGTCGCGCATCTATCGCTGCCTCGGTCCCTCTCACGTGTGCGTACGCGCTCGGTCCATCTCGCGACCGGGCATTTTCTCTTTCCTGCTCGCCCCTTCGAATTCCTTGCTGCGTCCGTCCGCGATCGGGACCGGGTGGAGAAGGACGAAGGTCCTGTCCGAGAGGGACGTCGATGTTATGTAAGACGAGAGCGTACCGGTGAAGGCGATTAGTACGTACGAGCAGAGGAATGAATGGTTTTCGGTCGTCTTTCTTTTTCCAATCCCTCACTCGTGTACGTCGTTACGGCTGCCCATTGCGATGGAATTCCTTTCCTTTGTGTTATTCATCATGGACGATTAACGTTCTGTATTATGAACGCTTGTCTATGTCGAAATATAGATCGCGCACCGTGTCCGTATCGATTCTGTTAATAAAATCTTCTCAAGAATGTCCGGTCTTAATGCGTATGTACATTAATGTATCTAAGACAAGCGTACGTCACACTGCCGAGGCAAGTGGAGTACGTAGATGTTGCCGGAGGTGGTAGGAGTCGTTATCAGTAGGTGGAGATGTCGAGGACGTTTCGACGCCGACTACCATTTCTTTTCTAAACTGAGATTTATAAATAAGCGTGTTAAAAATAGCCCCGCTTGGCCAGGGACATAAATATGGGTCGCGGTATAATTTAGGGAACACCGAGAAGGGAACAGGAATCTTTATCGCACGGTTCCCTTTCGTCCTTCGCGGTTTTTATTTACAACAGGGCTCGGAGTGCCCGTCGATTAGTAGAATTGCCTCGTAAAAGGCAGAGGGTCGCGAAATAAAAGCATTAAAAATCGATTCACGCTGTGGATCCGTACGGTACCGCCGCACGGCAGTACGAGAATATAATATACGTATGTTAGTGTACCGCGTAGCGGTTCTCCGCATAAAGTTCACCCACGATAAGACAAGATAGTGTTCTTTGTCTCATCTCAGTTGCTTTGATCTTCTGGAGATTCTCATTTTCCTAGCAGCCCTTTTAGAGTTTGTTATTAAAGACGATTCTTAAAAGCAGCCACTCCGAAAGACTGGTACCTGTATACCGATGTACATAGAGGCCTCGGTATTAAGCGGGAGGAAGTTACGTAAGTTTGAATTCCGAGGTTCCTTCTTCTTTCGAAACTGCGGCTTATCGCGTTGCATAGTCACGCAACGGTGTCTCGAAGGAGAATGATAGTAATCACGTGGGATATAGGAAACGCAGAACGGCAGAGAAATATAGGTAGACACTGAGATATTCGAGCGCACGTAACTACGAAGCGTTTCCAAGGTTGGGATCGCTGGAAAAAGGTGCGGTTGGTCAGAAAATTTTGCCGCGGGGAGGGCCAGGTCGATTTGGCGGGCGCACAATGGGATACGCTCTTCCCTGTGGTTACCACCGTCGCAAATTTCGGAATGTCGGCAGCCTTGCGACCTGTTCTCGGTGCATTCCAGCCGTCTTCTCTCCCAGCACCCCTACAGCAGGCCCTTTCGAGAGTTGTTGGCTTGTCGGCTTTCGCCCGGACGCGGTATCTCTGTATCGGTTTATTCTCCTCCTCTCTTTCCCTCGCGCTCCGTCCCCGCCGACTTTCTCTGTCCCTCTCCCGTCCCCCTTTCTCTCTTCCCCTTTGCTGTCCACCGTGTAACCGCAAATAACGAATGCATACGCAATCCAACCTTTCTTTGCCCGGTCGCGTTGCGTCGCGTCGCGTCGGTCGCACGGTTCTTCGTCTCGCGGCTCGTAATTTGACGAGGAGAGCCTCGAATCGAAGGAATTTGACCTTTCGCAATGTTTCTCGCGGCCGCGGCTCTCGCGAGATCGTTTATAAGTTTATACTGTACACTCGGGGAATAGCGTTCTCGCGGAAGTTGCGAACGTCTGCGGGGAGAGCCTCGAAACGCGAGTTCCAGGACTTCCAGACAACTTTATCCGCGATAGATTCGCTTGTCGCAACTATGAGGAACAGGAGCGCAGTCGGTAGAGTTCGTAATCCCCCCGTCTCTATTCCATAAGAACAGTGGCTCCGCAATCGTGCGCTGAATACTTTCGAGTCACTCTCGAAACGACAAACGTTTGCTATCATAAATATCCCTGGGAGTGTAATCACGTTGCATCGCGAATGCAGCCACGGAGGGTTAAACACTACCCTTGGCCCCAAGAATCTCGTACCAGGAACGACCGAAGCCCGAATTCACTCGTACAAGTTTAATTACGATTTTCGCGCCACTCGAGCCCCCGAACTCGATTCCCACTTTAATGCCCGTAATCAGCGGGCCACGGGGCCCGGCTCCGTTCCGCGTTGCAACGTGAGAAAGTGATCAAAAGTAGCCGTGCGCGGGATCGAACGAGCAACGATCGATAAAAGCAACGCTCTGCGTACGCGTCGCGTTGTTTCTGAGCTGGAGGATCGAGGCCCTCGGGGGCCAAGCTGTGCCTGACCAACCATTATCGGTCCGCGGCTCCGTATTTTCTGTCCGATTACTTCTTCGTGAGCGCCTCGGTAAAGTGGCCTTCGAGAAATAATTTCCTGGGCCCCGGCGGTGGGGGTCCCGAGGGGGGGGACTCGAGCCCCTGAAATTTTGATCTGGCGAAACGATCCCCAGGATGCCTTACGGTACCCTCCTTTCCTCCCTCTTTCCTTCGGCGAGCACGTTCCATCGCGAGCTTCGCGTACCCGTGTTTTCGCTGTCGATTACGAGCCTCCGCGGTCACGCGAGCCCTCGCGAATCATCCAGCAGCCGTTTCCTCTCGTACGTCTCAATTTTGGAATATTTCTGCCTCGACGAGAGGCGAGAACTCTCTGACGCGCGACCTTGGGTCGAGCGCGAGAATTTCAATGGGGGGAAAAAAGGACCAAGGGCCGAGTGAGTTTCAGGCTTCGCGGTGGTTCGATGCTGAGAGTCTTTGTTGGCAAGTTGTATACGGCAGCGGTCTTCGTTCTGTATCATTCAGAATTTTGAGAGTTTCGAACCAGCGACTGGTCGCTTCTCCTTATCTGTTGTTACTCATTTTCTTATACATCTGCCCGTATTGCGTCATTGCTCCCCTCGTTACACACGCGTGATAAGCGCGCCTGTTATCTGTTGTGCGAATCTGTGAGTCAGAGCGTCGGGTTAGGCGAATATTCTCGCCTAATGTGGGCATTACGAAGGGAATTATAGCGGTGAGTAAAGGTTGACCGCTTATTGTTCCGCTGATTCATTATAATAATCTCTTCTAACGGCTCGAAATGGAGCGAGACACGGACCCAAGCTTCCTCTGCACAGAAGCATAACGCTACTGTTCTGTTATAGCTGGGCCAGGTGATACGTTGTCCTGCGCGTGCATTCAATTAATTAACGTTATTCACGAGCGCTAGGTACTTTCCCATTCCTCGATTCGACCATTAGTAATTAACGTTTGCTATTGCGCAACCATTAAACACGGTATCTGTAACGATAATTTCCTCCCACTTCTCGTTGTCCGATGAAATCCCTCGATCACGCTGGACAATGGGGGGACAGTCGCGCGTACAGGGCACCATGATTATTTCGCAATTGTGCCGGCATAGTTGTTGCAAACGGGAGAAAGTGCACTCTCGCAGCAAGTTCGCAAAGTCTGCTGTATCTTGAAACTGAGAATGAACTCGAAATGAAATTTCAGCAGCCGAGATGAATGGATCGCGGTTTCTAAAGGGGCAAGGAGGCCTTGGGTCGTCCCATCGACGGTTATTGTTCGGATTTACTCAAGGAGATGTAAACGCACGGCTCGAGAAGCTCGACAAGACAAGACACGCGGACGTACACGTGTGCGCTTAGTCCGAGACAATTTATAATTCGATGATTATCTGTACAGACGCGGCTGCGCGGTTTGCGCGATGTCGATAACGCGCGGATCTGCGTGCCGCGAGGGCATAAATTTCGCGTTAAAAGAGGTCCGGCTGCTTTCTTTCCGGAGTCACGACAAATTATTGATGATCTTATGGACAGGCAATAGAGATGGCTATCGGGCTCGCTTCACAGAAAGGTCGTGTCGTGCCACACGACATTGCAAAAAGCATTAAATACCTGTTGCTCGCGTTGTGCTCCACTCGTGGAAGAAACCTGCGAGATAGTAGGAGGACGAGGAGCTGTGGATCGTTTCTTCCGTTGCTCCAATGCGTTCGGTGTAACTCTGTATTAATCCTCGATGTTAATCCAAGCGTAACTTCCAGCTTGGATTGAAACTTGTAGGTGATATTATTAATATGGTGAAAAGTGTATGTATGTTTGAGGGAATGGTAGTTTAAACGAGAAGAGAACTTGTCGAGATTGGGTCCGAAGGGTTTTCGCCAGCGTGAAAGGTAGCTTTCACACACGTTTGCAAATATCGCGCGGCGCTGAAAGAGATAAAGCATCGGTTTAAAGAGCATCAGTATGCAGAAGGTCACCGCGACAAGAATTTTGGGCCCGTCCCATGGGCGAGCAACTTTTGTCCTCTCCTCCAAGTTCTCTGGTCTTCTTCGGACGTGGACAATACATATACCCACTCGACAGAGCCGTAACCTGTCCATTGTTAGCCGCATATATTTACTTTGCTTACGACGTCGTGCCATAAGCGAGAAGTACTGTTATCCACGGTGGTGCGCGTATGACGTATCGCTCGGTTCATCTTCATATTTCTTTCTCGCGCACGACGATGCAGTCTCACTTTTTCATATCGCTTCTCTGGTATATCGCCGCGAAACACCCTGGCTATTAGCCCTCAAGCTGGGTCCATATCCTCTGCTAAAGAAAGAAGCAGAGGTGCAGAGTTCGAAGAAAACGTTCGAAAAAAGATTGTGGTGCATAGAAAGTCTTGATTGCGAATTATAGAGGAAGTGCAGCATATTTGGAATACTCTTGGTAGTTTGGAATACCGAAGTATCTAATAAGCTACTAACGCTATTTAATTTGTAACACTGTAGATTATAGGAGCTAATGTTCTGTTCACTAATGACATTTTCGACTTAATCTGCAGAAGAAGAAAACGTTAATCTGCAAAACTTTCTTAGCGGGTATGCAATCGTTCCAATCATAGTTAAAATATGTAAAAACTTCAGAGTGAAACACTTAATCTACTCATTTGCATGTTCGTTCCATGGTTCCGTGCCGGTTTCGCGATAATTTCGAGAATACAAAGTGTGACATGAAATTTTCGGTTTCAATGCCATGTTGCTAATTCGGAATACCGAAGGTGAATGTAATTTGGAATAAGTATTCCAAAGTACAGGACACAGGAATTTATATCTGTGATTATTGCAAGTAAATTTTAAGATTTTGAATTTATATTTACATAAAATTGTTCCCTCGTTGTGATTTCTTAGTCTGATTACGTCATAAAATAAACTAAATCTTATCATCTACGTGTTTCGTTTAAGTTTATAAAGTGAAGGTAAATTGGAATACCGGTATTCCAAATTACCTGCACCTGAACGAAATCGATACTTCTTGTCATTTTTCATTCAAACCAAAGTTTTAGTTACTATTAGTTTTTTATTATTACTGAGACTGTGAAATATGAAAGTTTATTACTTTCCCTATGATATAATGCAGTTTTATTTGTTCCTATCTTCTGCTGTAATTTTTTATTCGTCTTAAAGAAACTGGTATTTCAAGTATTTCTTCACTTCCTCTAATGGTGACTCTGGGTTCAGCTGAGCTCTTTTAAAAAATCCAAGCGTGGTTCGGGAAAAGTGAACGCCCTTACACCTGGGCGAGATCAATAAAAGTCGCCTTCCTCATCCAAGAACCTCCGTTCACGCATCCATCCATGCCACTACTAACCGCGCTGCAATTCTTCTGTATTCCCACCTACCTATCCGCAGAATTCCTCCAGTTGCGACGAGCCCGGTCTACCCTCGCGATTCCCTCCATTCTAATCAGCAATTTCACGATGCAGGCCGGCAGCGTGATGCCCCAATTAGAGTTAACGCGGGCCCCGTCCAGTTTTCCCGGGACTATCGTGGCCGTCCGATCGGCGGGTCGTCGCGAATCGTTGTGTATCGCGATCGTCGATCTCGATCGTCGATCCTGCCGGACGAAGCCGAGTGAGACGCGCCGCTGCAAAAAGATCGCGAGGCGCAGAAAATCGTAAAGACTGGGCATATCCAGTTGTAACGGTATACCCGTACGCGTGCACCACCGACAGAAGGAGAAAGAAGCCTTCTGCTGGTACTGCTGGTAGCTGAAGGCGACGCTAAACGAAAGCTCCTAGTGAATGGAGCACCGTCGGTGGCCTCCCTTGCGGTGCATTCATCCCGGATCGATAGCCCCGCGGCGATTAATCGAATCTGGGAAGCCGGAGGAGAGGCCACTCTTCTCCTTTCCTTCGAATCGAAGGTTTTTCCTCCGTCCTACCAGCACGCTTCGTACCTTTATAAGGACTTGATTGAAAACGCGCTCGTCGCGTCGCCTCGCGTTGCCTCCATGCCGCAGGCGGTTGTTGCCGATAGCCGGGGCCTTCGATTCTCGTTATCGAGGGAATCAGATTGTTATCGATCGGTTGGAGAAAGATTGGAAAGTACCGTTCGCCGGGGAGTAACCTTCGAATTTCTCGAAGCTCGATTCCTCGAGTGCCACTGCGATCAGATTTCAGAAAAGGGGAAGATCGAGTGCTTTGTTCCCTAGACGATCGACTTCTGTGCTGATCTAGCGCTCGAGTCTCCCGTCCACTCCACCCCCCTTTCCCTCGTAAGCAGCAGAAGGAAACTGATCGACGAGCGTGTCCATTAAGTTCGCCCGTACCCCGACGAGGATCAGGGATCATTATCTCGTCAGTGGTGATTTTTCCGCCAGCGAAACGGTTGGCTCTTAATAGAAAAATAAAACGGCTGAATGGACGGCGTTTGGCGTGGCCGGTTGCCAGTCGTTCTCAGCAAGATCTAGATGGGCTCTGCCATCAATGAGCGATACCAGTCGACTTTACGTTTACGGAGTTCCTCTTAACGAGAACTTCTCCCGTTCCTGGTAACGCGAATTCTGCGTAACCGCGTCTTCGAAGGAGAACGCCAGCCTACCTGGCCGTACCTCCGAGTTACTTCTTGCCCCGTCAAACAAACATTCTGCTTATGATTTCCCCGCGAGTTCCTTCGATGGGTTGCGGGTAAAATGTGCAACCGAACGCTCAGAATTCTGACACAATAGCCGCAACCTCGACAGAGGAATACGAGAGAACTTGCCTCTCCAGTCTCGTAACGCGGCTGGTGCCCGTTGCCGACCGATTTAGAAAAATCCCTTGATGCACAGCGAAGAAATGGAGTGAAAAAGTCGGCTGGCTTCGAGTCATCTATCTTTCCCAGAAGGCTTATAAGCGTCTCGGCCGAGAGACGTCCTTTCGGAGGACCCGCGATGATGGATGGTGATGCCACGATGAAAATAAAGCAGCTGGACGCCCCTCCCTCCCTCGCCCCCTGATCCCAGTCGGTTCGGGCGACATCCACCTTCGGAATCAGCGTGATATTTCGCCTTCGCCTTGTGCGTCGTCACCACCATCGCCGCTATTTATCCTCTGCCAACGTTCGTTCTCCTGCTGACCACCGGCAATTAGCCTCACGGTCACGACAAGGACATCCACTTCGTGATAGGCTAAACACAGGTCCGCTGCTCTATGAGATATTGCCTACCGATCAGCCCCTTCGAACCGGACGGATAATTTGTGATCGTCGCGATCGCGGTGTTCGGGTCCCCTCGCGGCTTTCCTTCGCCCGCAGAAAGCTTCTTGGCGGAACGCTGATTGCTTTCGATCGCTAGGAGCAAAGTGATTCTTGCTCCGCGACGTTAGATTCGAAGTTGACGGGGCCACCTATTAGCTTTAGAGTATTTAATTTGAGGTGGAATTGTTGGTGCTTCAGTCGTATACAATGGATACACGAACGGCTACTTGCTACTAAACATGTATCTGCCATTTAGAAACGAGCGGTGGTTTTATACACCGGGGCTGATAGGGCGCGATAGATCACGCGGAATCGAAGGGAAAGGGTTTTTATTTGCAGAGGAGACACGGCTCTCACTTAGGCCTTAGACGATCACTTCTCTCCCCCTCGATACAGAACGGCGAATCGAATTCGCCGTGCTCCGTGTCGAATAGCAGTTTATCGAATAGCAGAACAGCAGTGGTATCTCGCGATTAACGCGTTCTTTACGATCTCGATCTCGCGGTTTCATAGATCCCCCGAACACGTGCGCAGTTCCGAGGAATAATCGCACGTTTATGCCCGCCGCGATTGGATAACTCATCAGAGCAGAGAGCGCCGCTACTATAACCGCGATTCCCCTAGCCCGATTTATAGGTCGATGAAGTCCGATCGCGGGCTGATTATCTGTAATCGAACGAGCATAACGTAGTGCCAGATCTTATTTTCTCGATACCGCGCACCTCTTCTTCCCTCTCCCGGCCAGGCTCGCACTCTGCTCACTTCGCTGGAGATGCGCTGCAAACGTCCGGTGTTTATGTTACGGCGTAACAGCCACGAGTGCTTCTTCCTGCGCTACGAGTTTTCACGTCTCCCTGGCCCGCGTTTCTGCTCTGTTTAATTTTCAATGCTGAAGTGGACTTTGGAGCCGCGCCGTGGATCTCCTTTCCTCCCGCTTTTCAGGGATGTGTACACAGTTTTATGGGAACTTTTACAGCTTCCAGGAGTGCTCGAAGAAGAAGAAGGCTTCTTTTGTGTAATTTCGAGCAGCACCTCGGCCTCTTCTGCTCCACTTTTCCTTCCTCTAGTGGAACAAGCTTTGATAGCAGTAGCTCTAGGCAACGTAGCTCCTCCATCGTCGACTTTGTAAACGATTAGAGCGAGCCTCTCTCCGGCAGTTTCTTCTCTAAAGACTTTCCCTCGCGATAGGTCACTCCGAGGATCATAAAAGCCCGGCTGTATCTCTGTTTCCCGCGGACCTTAGATCTTATCCGACCTTGCCGTTGGCGCATAAACGATTTATAAATAATGTATGGGCGTTTATTTATACACACGCGTAGTCCTGCGCGAAGTGGGCCGTGGAAGGAGCGATCGAGGAAAAAGGAGCACGGCGAAGCACGCGGCTTCGATGCAGAGGAAGGGGGCACACGCGATTGCCCGTATTCGTTTTGGTTGAACGTGATTCATTCAGATGTTACGTCCGCGAGACTCTCTTCAAACGAGTCGAACGGTTTTACAAGCAGAAATCTTGAAGGGCTGCGCTCGCAGACTCGCAATTAACACGATCCCTTCCCTGGTTACCTCTGAAATCTTCATCCGCATAATTTTAACCGCGTCAAGGACACTCTGTCGAGAAATCTGTTATCCTCAAGTTTTCGCCACGTCTGGCCACGCACAAAATGGGGTTGGGAAGCAACGGCAGGGAAAGGGAGGCGCTGTTTACAGCGCAGAGGAGTCCAGGCGCGGAATCGGCGCGCGGCCGCACTCGCATTTCCAATGGTCAATCGTCCAAGACGGGGGCAATTTTTACGGCAAAAAGCGTTGCACGGTACGATGTGCTCCGATCGAGAGACGTCTTCCCTCTTTCGCGGGACGGTTTTTCGCGTCATTTGCGGTTCGATGTGAGCTACTACCTCGCCGTAATGACTCATCCTGCCCCGGCGAAAAGTTGATTCCCCGCCGTCTCCTCCGGGCCGCCGAGTAACAGACGACAATCCAGCTCCTCGGGTACCGTAATGCACGCAAGAAAGGGACACAGACTCGATTTTGTGCGAGGCGATGGCTTCGCGAGCATGGACCCGACCGAAATCATCAATGAGCCGCCCTGGGATCGGTTTGACCTGGCCTGGCTCCTCCCGGGGAACTGCAAACGGAGAAAAAGAGAGGCGGGGAGGCAGACAGGAAGAGGATAATGGCAAGTACGGCGATGTCAGCGGAGGAGAGGTTCATCTCCTGGATGGGAAGAGATCGCAGGAAATCGATGAGTAATCGAATTTCGGAGCGCACGGCGTCCGTAGTGGACAGTACGATCGTCGGATTCATTCACGAGACTGTGCTGGAGAGGAGATAGGAGTCGATCGAGGTAGAAGTACGTACAGGTTTAGTGAACTGCTCGGGAATCGTTACTCGGGAGGTATCGACCTCAGGTATCGACCTCAACCGCTCGTCTTCGTTTTCTCAATAAACTTGCCATCGAAGGTATGGATGAAAAACCGGATACCCGAGAAATAACGTGACCCAAACGCTTGATCACCGCTGATAATCGAAGATAATTCGTGGATCGCCTCAATGTGGCCACCCGAACGAGACACATCGGCTCCGAGTAAAAACGCTGATTGCATTCTTCAGCGGTGTGGAACGGAGAAAAGATTTTTTCCCCCCGTTGTTACGCGAGGCGAAAGCAAGAAGATAACGCTCGGGACAGGTTCCTCTTTCCTTCTACTCCGGGAGGCTCGATACTTTTCTGAAGCATCGACCCAGTTTTCGCGCCGGGTTATTCTCACGTTCCTCTTTCCTTGGGCTTTCGATCCCGACAGGGCGCGACCATTCCTAATTCTAATCCCTCTGACCCATCGAGTCCCAGCTCGAGCCGCCGGAACGCGGTGAAACACGGAGTCGCGTGGGAGCTCCGAGAGCTTTCCACCTGTCCTCGATCTTATCTCAGGGAGCGAGGAGACGCGCGATGCTCACGGGTGCACGTGCATCGCTATGAATGGCGCGGTGCATGCACCTCGGAGCGTGCAGCTAATTTCGAAGCTTCGAGGCGATCTCGGTTGGCTCTGGCGATACGAAAACCTTGTTTCCCGGTATGATTCAAGTGGAAATAGTTCTAACGCGAGATGATGCTTGCCACAGAAATATCCTCGAAGAGCTTGCTGAACCGTACGGACTTTCCACCTGCTCTGGATCTTATCTCGAGCGATGAAACGCGAGCGTTGCATAGGTGCATAGGCAGAGGCGCGCACGTGTGCGAGCCCTGGATGCATCCCGCGGCGTGAATGGAGGGCGAGCGTTGCGCGTGTGCCGCCGCGGAAGATTAATTAATATCGCAATATCGCTGGGCCGTGCGCCAATGACAAATTGGAGAAAGTGAGCGGCCCTCGCGGTGGCCGTGGCTCCTCCGGCTAGGAACGTCATCGTGATAAAGGAACCATGAAGGGATTCCGCTCCAGGGAAACCTTGAGCCTCGCTCCTCTTCTACTGGCTGCTACAGAAACAGGTGGCCAATGTTATCCTACGCTCCGTACCCTCGTAAAGTTTGCCAATCTGGCTCGGTTGGAAAAATCCGCGTGTAATGGCAGACCTCGAATGGATACGTTGCCTCGCGAGGAATTTAGTTTACACGGCAGCGCGCTGGTAAAGGCTAGACTAATCTGTATTCAACAGGAAACGATTATGTTAGGATTCCCGGCTCTGGAAACTGGTTCAGGAGTTTTATCGTAATTGGGTTTATCTCCGCGGAGACGGTTGATTATCGTGCCGTCCGGGAGCGCGTTTTAAACAGTCAGGGTTACGAGGGAATTCAGTGGCAATCGTAACGAAGCGTTTCTGGTACGGTGCCGTGTAATTCCTCCAGTCACGTATGATCGGTTTAGACGGGCTCTCTGGTCTCTCTTTCTCGTCGTTTTGCCATAGGATGCAGGCTCGATCCTCGCCTACGATCCGCGTTCCCACGTGAGATTTCACGCACACGCACACGCACGTTGCGTAACTTGCACGCGGGACGAACAATCGTGCCTGTGTGCGAAGTAGTGGTGTGTGGCTGCTGTTGTTGCTTGATTCTCTGCGTAGGAAGAGGAGTGCACCGTGTCGAGCGGAAATATCGATTCGTGCGTGACTTTTGTCACGTTTTCTGTGTCGCCTTAAACGGGACTTTGTGGGGGGAATTAATATCAGGCATTGAAATCTGAAACCCTCGAGATATCCTGAGCTCTGGTGATTCCAAGCTACTAGGCTACCGAGTTCTCGAGATCGCAGGCTCTTGAAGTCTGAAAACCACGATATAGGTTTCTACTAGACTTTTCAGAACACTGGACTTGTGAATTTTTCAGATTCCAGGGTCTGAAAATCTAAAAATCTCAAAACCTCAAAAGATTGCAAGATGATACCCCTACTTACTTACTCGGTGCTGTGCCAAAGTATGGCAAGTTTTAAGATCGTTTCGATTAGTCGAGAAACAACGCCCGGGGTTCAATTACTGATGCAAACGTTCCGATCGCGCACACTTAGCTGGAATTTCGAATCGCGAGAAGCGAGAACGGGCCAGCCCGTTAACGTCACGGTGGAAATTCGCAACAGCTGGTCGCGGTATCTCGTCGGGTAGCTCGTCGTTGCGAAATTCGCGTTCTTCGGAAACCGATAAGAATCGCGAGCGGCGTCGAGGCAATTGGATTTGCCGGGGCCTCTCGCAGAAAATTATTCGCAGTCTCTCGAGGGGCAGGAAACTCTTGGGTAAACGGTTCTCAGGCTCCACGGAGGCACTTCCTGCTCCACTTCATCGCCTGCAACTCTTAAATGGAGACAAGAGAAAGGCGTGGAGGAGATTTCTTTGGAAATTATTAAGACCTGCATAATCCTGGCGATCGAATGGTGACGCCGAGTCCTGGAACGTACCATCCACTGTCTCCAGAAAAGAAAAATCACTCTGGATCTTTGGGAAGTGATCCACGCGTTGGAAAGACCACCAAATTTCGCGCTGTACTCGATGCTACTCCTTCGACAGGCGTTCCTTTCGGCTGTTGTTCCTCCCGAATAACGATAACCGTAGCTGGAACATTCACGAGTGACTTTACGACGCGCGAGCAGCGGTGCAGCACGCCTACGTCGCTTCCTCGTCCGAGCGTTCGACGAAATTACGCAATCCTCGCGTTTCCAGAGGAGGCGAATTAGCCCCGCGTGGAAACGAGCATGTAAATTAGCGGCACGGTGACTTTTATCGGTTCCGTCAACTGTCGTCGAGGCGTTCACCGCGATGTCGGTCCGACTCCGCTGCAAATTGGGGCTGGAATTCAAACGAACGATGCTGAATTATCGTCGCCATTAACAGAGATACTACTCGTCGCAGGACTTTTGTAGGTAATTAGTTCCACTCGATCCTACCAATTGCTGATCACGGTTGGTTACACGGGCGTCTTAGATAACCGTTACTTCAAATGCCTGGTTTCATGGACAGGTGATTCAACTAATTCAGCGGTATCACAGCGTTCCCCAGATGCAACTCAATCGGAGAACCGTACCACCGATCATTTCACTGTCTCGCCATCTGGGATATACAATCATCCTTCTCAGAATCGTTTCTCGGTCTCTCGGGACCACGCGATAACTCGCCAACAAACTAACGTGTCGTTCGAAGCATTACCTCGAATTGTCCGATCCCCAGTCCCTTTGCACGGGACACAGCGGAACGACGATAATGGTAGCGGAACAGGACAGAATGTTGTCGACTTGAGACATTAATTTCGATGCTCGGTTTACGGGGCGCGGGCTCCGCCGAAGAATAATAACGGCGAACAGTCGGTCGAAATTGCCGGGCGAATAAAATCACCGCTATTACGCGTGTTCCGCGTCGTTCGGTTTTCTCCTCGCGGCGATTTATCCGGCCGCGACACACTGTCGTGTCTCCCTGTTTGGACAGTAGCCTAATTGTAGTTTACCGTAATTGCGGCCAGAAGCGTTGCGCAAGGCCTCCGCTTCCTGCGACCGTGCACCAAACGAACACGCGATAATTCAGCCAGAACCAATCACGAAATCGGCCGCCGTTTTACAAGCGGAGGCTTGTTCCGCCTCTGACAGCCGGCGCGGCCGAGGGATTTCGTTTCTCAAGATTGCCCGTCCTTTTTTCCCCGGACGCGCTCGCTATCATCACCTCCCGCCATTATTATCGCCAGCACGCTCTGGGTCGCGCGTGTGTCGCGCCCCTGCTGAAAATTAATCGTCGTTTTCTCGCCGCTCGTTCCTTCGCCATCGGCACGCGTTTCGTTCGCCCTGCGTACGCACAATAAGTTGTGCCTTCCCTTGTGTTTCGCGCGCGAGGTTTCGAAGCGGACTTGCTAGTGAATTTCATCGGCCAAAGGCAACGTTCGGCGGACATCCTTCGGTTAACCCTCGGAATCTTTCTCTGTTCACTCTGTTGCTACTTTACCGCGCGTCGGCGATAGTCAGTGGATATCAGACGCGACGGTTTTATGGGCAGGACAGTCGGAATGGTAATAGCGGTTAAGCGAGTTCCGTACGCGCGGTTTCGAGCTGGCAAAAACGAGCCGCGCGTCGAATGTGAAACGAGCAGCGAAGTTTATTTACGTTTCGGTGCGTTGCCTTCTCGCTGGGATTATGAAAGAAGTGGAAATAGTCTAGGCAGGCTGCTGGAACGGTTTTACGCGGAGAAATATTTAATTAAACCCGCGACGCCGTTGGGGGACCGGAGATAGTGGAAAAATGTTTAATCCTTCGCGATAGAGGTGCGTTTACCTTGATTTTTCTGCGTTCGAATATCTGTCTGTTAATCGAACGATTATGGTTACCTACCATCGCGAGAAGGTTCAACGATTTGTCGCGGTGTTCGTCGTCTCCTTAGCATAGGTACTGATTGTTAATCGAACTTCACTGGAACCCGCTCTCCTCGCAAAGCGTAGATATATTCCATTGATAAAACGTCCCACACTTGGCTATCGCATGCTTCTCTCTGTCAAAGCTTTTGCAACGTTTCTCTGGGAATGCACCGGACTGCTATCGCCACCGATCTACTTTCTATTTCACCGTAAGGACGCCTCTCTTTCTCCTGGCCATTTTCGGCGCGTTTTTCGCCGAACAACCGTCACCACTCAATAATGCCTCGACGGAGAGAGGCTCTCTCCGAGTATTTATCGGATGATTCAGGCCTCGTCCCGGGGATCGGAATGTTCGAGGCAGAATTTTCGAGTCGTGACTTGAGAGAGTATCGTGGACAATCGGCGTCGACGGAATACGGAATCCTGACGTTCTATAAATACGCGTTTTCCGCTGGGCAAGATGGCAGTCGAAAGGCCTTAAAACGAACGCTCGAACAGGAGAGTGACGAGAGCTCGGTTACACGAAAAAGGTTCCTCGCGTCGTCGATGCGCCGATCGAGCGAAATCGCTTTCGTGGAAGCTGCTCTATTGTTAGAGGCGCTTACGTTCCGATCCGGCTCGATCGTAGCCGGGCTCCAGGAGGGAAACGGAACTTTCCCCGTCGCGTCCAGCCAAGTGTCATCGCTCGTTTATGCGACAACGCCCGAACAGATTAGCGAACGCAACGATTTCGCGGCCACGTAACTTGCACGCAGCCTGTTCTTTATGAGTTAATCCCGGCGCGATGCTGTCCCCTGCCGGTAATACAATATTGGCCATAGATACAGGATCTGATCGGTAATCGATAGGCCTGGCAGCGAGTACGTGTTGACCGGCGACTGGATTTTAGTCGAACACGATTGCGTTTCTCGGCTGTTTAAAGTCCACAGTTTTGTACTTCATTCGACACCGCCTCTCGGCGATATCCCCTCCGCTTTTTTTTCGCGATTAGGTGGCTGAAGCATTTTCTTCGGGACGATCGCGCCACGTTTTTGGCAGAGGCGCTAGCGATCCCTGGACGTTGTTGGTCGCTCAGTTCCTTGCACCTCGGACTCGTTGGTGAATCGACGGGAATGAAGGAAGAGGGGCGGCAGCGGTGTCGGGAGAAATAACCTTTGGGTAACACGAGGTAGCTGGCTGCTGCGACGTGTCTGCTGAGTGGACGAGGGAGAGGCGAGGACGAAGAAGGTGGATCATAGGAGGGCGAGGAGGAGACAGCGAGATAGAAGGCGTCCTTGATAGACAGGATGCCCCTGCCCGCCGCTTCGTACCGTGTAATCTTCTCTCTCATCTTATTCGGCCCCCTTGCACGGGGTGTCGGGCAACGATTTGCACCCATGCCTTGTCGGGGGCACAAGTTGGCCTGCTGCTCGAATCCCAGCGCACCGGTGGGGAACCATTCGCGGGCTCTTTCGCGGTGTCTGCTCGTTCGAAACGCCTGACGAACCGAGTCGATTAGCCCGTTAACAGGACAAACGCTACGGGGACGCGTGAATTTTCTTTAAAAAATTAGAGCGACCCTTCGATCCTCCACTGATTAACATTGGGTGGGTCTTTTGGATCGTGCGCTTCGAAGGAACAAAGGGAAAATTGAGCCTGGAAGAGAAGAATAATTGTAAAAAGGTGGAAAGTGATCTGGAAGGTTCAGCGACAGGAACTGTGGACTGGTTCGGGATCTATCTTATAGACTCGTAAACGATGCCCATACGGAGAAACTTAGTGGACGTCGTAAGCAACGTTTGCAACACTTTCATTTGAATTAACAGCCCGTAGAAGTTCGCAATTTGTTCGCATTTGTAGTAGAGTTATCCAGCACCGATCGAAGGCATCTTGCTCTGTCGCGTCTGCAGGTGGACTGTTTTTGCAGGGAAACGGGAATCAGTTACGACGCTGTGTTACCGTTATTAATGTTATTGGCGAGTCACGTTACGAGAAATTCTCCGCTCGTAGCAGCCCAGGCGAAACCTGCTTTCGACTCGTATCGTAGAATAATGAAGCTTTATCAGCCACGCCCACGGCTTGGATCCGAGTGATCAATCTGCGATTCGGTCGCCGCCGTTTATGTTTGCTTAACAGAGGAAAATGTCTCCGGTTCTTGTTTGCGAATCATTGCGGCAACACTTGGAAACGTGTCATGGAAAGCGGGCAGCATAAGTAGACTCGAGGATGTATTTTTTACGGGACGGATCTAACTGTTTGCACGATCGGGGTTGATTGATAGCGGATCCTAGATTTCGCTTCTATCTCGCGATTGTGTTTGCCGGTTACACGTCCTTGTCTCTAGCCAGAGCCTGGTGTACCCCTTGCTCAGCGCACGGAAACGCGTGTCCCTCATTCTGCTTCCTCCTTGTTAGGTATTTCCAAGTTTGATGCACTCCGGTTATCCACGCGATATCATTGGAGGCAATTAAAAAAAGGCAGCCACGGCAGCCATGCACAGTTAGGTGCTAATTACTGACACCGTAACAGCTCCTCCTCCTCTTCCCAGCGACGAGGTATGCAGCGATCGCGGGCAGCAATAAATCCTCGTATCTCCCCGGCGCCGTAATCCGAATTGATCGGAAGGATGGATTTCACGTGCTGAATAATCTCGGACTTTAGACTCCGCTGGCTGGTTGTATCGAATTATGGAATCCACGCGAAATGGCTGGCTCGTGTCTGTTGCTCGTTTTTCCCCAGCATCGAACGTTTCCATCGATGTCGCTGGCGGTTCCTCGATCGCAGCTCCGCCAGGCGGAATTCCATCTTCCGTCCAACACCAGATCGCTCGATCTGAAAGCCCGGGCCTCTTGATTACAATCTCCCGGCCACTATGGCGGCATGCAATCTGAAACTCGGCGGAGAAGCATGTCACTCGGCTGTTCGCAGCTGCCAAGGCCTATGGTTATCCCATCGTCGGGCATCCTGTTCCTTTTGCTGGCCGCGGACCCGCGGAATCCCGATCCCCGTGGATCGGCAGCCAGCCACCCCGGCTCTAGCTCGTAGATCGCGCCGATCGATAGATCCCCCTCGCCGCTCAGTAGCTCGGATCACTGTAATATCGACCCTTGCCTCCCGTATTCACGGTCTGAAAAAGGGGCGAGGGGTGCGGTGGCAGGGGGGTGGTGGGATGGGAGCTGCAACCAGACGGATACCCTCGGGGTGTACTGAACTCGATCCCTCGTTTCATCATCGATAGACACGTAGCTGATAAATTATTCGATTCGACGTGCTTCGCACTGTCTTTGATCGTTCACGAGCAGCCAAACACGGGGATTAATTGGCGCCTCCGTTAGAGAACGCTGATCTAGAGAGATCCCGCTCGAAGCTTTTCCGTGGAAACCAGTCGGATCCGTGTTACCTAGGACCTACGGTAACTCTGTGGCGCGGAGGTTGCACTCGAGGCAACTGCTTGTCTTGTTTACACAAAGCATAAAGCCAAAGGCTATTATCGTATAAATAACCACGCGGGATACTTGTCGGGCAGCCACGGTTAATACCTGACCTATAAAACGCTCCGTTTCGAGATGTTTACACTGGGCGATTTTCGCGCCAGCGCTCCAGGAAGGTTCTAGCCTACCCCGATTGGCAATAAACAGTGGCACGAAGCCAAACCGAGGGAACAAAGGACCCGAGAGCTATCGGTTTCCACCGGGATGCTCTGGAAAGGTGCCATTGGCAGGGGAGGGTTTTTAGCCACGAGACGTCGCGTTCGCGCGTCCCCCCCATCGATCGCACGGTCTTCTGGGAGATTAAAAGCGGGGACTGTGGGTACGGTTAGAACCTTTTAAACGAGATTAACACCGGAGCTCTAGAGTAGTCTAGAGCCTCTCGAGCACCTGTGCCTCGAGGAGAAGCTCGATCGAGGGAGCTTGACTCGGGGGGCTTGACTTTCATCGTTGAAAACACACTTCCACTTTATGACTGAGTAATATATGCATCTTCGATTTCTCGGATGTTGACAGTCGAGGCGTTCGAGAATCATGACTCCGGCACTCTGTCGAGTATTTGTCAAGAGGTATCGGTAATATTCGATGACGGGGCCATTTCCGATAGTCGTCAGACGCGAAAGGGATTGCGGTTGTTACCTTTGCCAGAGAAAAACCGTGCCTAGAAGAAAAAATTCTTCTAGACCGGAATAATTCATTTTATGCGATAGAGGTTTTCTTTAGGTAGTATGATTTCGCCATCACTTCCTACTAACGTCGGCGTGTTTTTGACGCTCAAATGGCACTTTCATTTTCATTTTTCAATAATACATTTTAAGCACTAGGCACATACGAAAACATATATTTGTTTGATTTTTATGTAAATCAGAATCTCCATTTAATAATAACATATTTTTGTACATTTTTTTATACGTTATGTTTTTATTACATAACATAAATAAAGTGGCAGTAATTGGGACATCTACCCTACACAGCGCGCCTCGGGTAAAAACACGAGACAGAACGGTTTAACGGAGCCGTTGCAGAACCCTGGTTTCGTGAGGATTTCCAATCGGGCAGCACGGCGAGTCGCGCAATTCTGCGCTGCTTTAATCTCGCCATCAGCAAAAGTATCCCAGCCCTTTCTCTGGATTCCCTTTCACGAATCCTTGCCCCGCTATTTTTCTCTGCCTACGGCATCGCGCGTGATCGGACATGGCCCTCTGGGTCACCCTAGCCACTAACCATCTCCACGAATTCCGTAACAGTGATAGCTAATCATTGATAGAGATCTCTGCCTGTTCTTAAACCTTTCCGCGACCACCACGGACACACACCTACACCGAATTACAGCCCGATCGGGCTGCACGTGTTCTTCTGGCAACGGGCACACGAGCCAGCTTTCCGTGATCGTTGCGCGCGATGCACGATCACGTATCAGTTCGATAAAGGCGCGACAAAAGCGCGGAACGACGATAAAACGAGATCTCCCTTCCCCGGTGACCCCGACATTGTCGTGGCACGATGTAAATGCAGTTATTCGGCCTGGCCGCGATACAGTTTTAATAGGGGCCCGCCCGCGACTAACCGTCCTCCGTATCCACGATTCTGCTTTTATCCCCGAGCCTGTTGCTGCTTCTCTTTCCCGTGGTCTGCGTTAGGCACGCCAGGTCGTTTACACTGGCATTAGAGGCGGATAAGATAGCCATTGCCAGAGAGAAACCTTCATTTACGTTGCCATGCAACGCGCGACGATTTCCCTTACTCGCGCTGATTGTTACCCCTGTCGATATCTAATCTGGACTCTGCGCGGTGTCAGGCTGACGAGCAGGTATATATACGTACCGCTCCGCGCGTCCCTCGAGCCTGTCCGGCAAACGGTATCACTCGAATCCTCCGAACGAGTGCTTTCCAAAGGTGTACCTCGGAAACCTCACCACTGTCCTCCGCCGCCTCGATCCCGTTCGATAACACTCGAGCTGACCGATAACCCATCTTCAGACGGCGTGTCATTGCCGTGAATCTGCCCCGGGCAACGTCCAGCCGAGAGTCCCTGTATCGTTATCGAGCGTTCGTTTTTGCCCCGCGATCATCCTAACGAGGAGTCCGGCTCCGCGTACTTACGTGTAATACGTATGTAGGTATGTATACACGCGCGCATTTTGGTACTCTGTTGCGTGTTATCGGGGCGATTTAATAGATCGTAAATGTTTATCGTCGGGTCTAATCTCCCGTTTGGCCGGGGCATCGGGGATCCTCGTAAATAGGGGGAGATCGCGGAACGAGATCGCTCGGGGAGGAATTTCTCAGGCGGGGCCGTTTTTTCCCACGTGCCGCGGATAGAGGAGGCGGATCAGCGCGATAAGACACGGCTGATTTGCTGGTGTGGCCGCGATGATGCCAGCCCGCGACAGACGGGCTGCATCGGTCGCCTCGCGGTTCGCCGGAGTGTCGCGAGGACTCTCGCGGCGCAAACGTCGGCGACGAAGCGGTGCAACGCGTCTAATCGCAAGGCAACCCGATGGCCAAGCCTGCTATTCCTGTACCCTCTATACTAGACGGCGTAGCACAGGGCAATGACACTCGCTCGTCCCTAGCTCGACTGGCTTCTTCGCGCGCCCGTTGCAGGTGCGCCTCCGCCTCTTGCGTGCAACCGACCACGCTAATTTAATCAATCCCCGAACGAACCGACCACGGAACACGAGTCTGATCTGGCCACTTGCACGCGCAGAAACTGTCGTCGTTCTGCACGGCTACCGTAGACCGTAGAACGAACGGGGCCATTTCGGGGATTTCGTAATCGGCGGGGATCGTAGACGTGGATCATAGAACTTCAGGCATATTTCTGTGATCGAAGGTGAAGTCATTATCGTTGAAACGATGTTTTTGCGTCCCGAGTTGGTTTTAAAATCACAAGATAGCCTTGGCTTCCTCCACACTTTTTTTTTGCGAAGCTGCCTTCGAATTTGATTCAAGGTGAGAGTTAGAACTCGCCGTTGATCACCGGTGTCTGTTACGAGGGGAGCAAAAAGTCTAGTAAAATTAATGTGGCGAGAAGCTAGATGAAGAGGAAGGCGATGATCGGTTGTTCACGTGCTTGTTGGCCAGGCGGAGTTTCCGCTTGCAATTTCACGCGTTCGCTCGTTCGCTAACGGGCGGTGCGTGTCCGCTCGCGGGGACGCTTGGATTTTTTTTCAATCCCTCCACGTGACAAATCTCTAATTAATGTAGTCGACCGCTCGGCGTTATTGAATTTCCGCCAGCGTGCGATTTTCCACGCGGGGATACCTTTCTGCTCGCGCGACAGTTGGGTAAATGGAAATTGGAGCGGATCCAATGCTTCTAATTTTTTTCTGATTCGTCGTTGAGGTGAATCAACGATTATCGGTGTTCCTGACGCATCGTCCTAAACCATGCTTTGAGCAGAGCGCGAAAAAAATATTATTAACTATTATTAGGAGGACAAAAGGACAAAAATATAAAGTTGTAATTTTGTTTATTTATGAAAAGTAGTTTTAACTTTAATTTTATTTTAATTGCTATCTATAACTACAAAGAATTATCTTTTGTTGATATTCTATTGTTTTATAACTGTTTAGTGAGTCTAATAAATCAAGCTTATCTACGGGAATCTCTTCTTTTTCGCGAAATAAAAAGTTTCGTAATTCCAGAAAATGCAGAGATATGCAAATTCTTTTTACACCAATAATTTCTCAAATATATTTGTTATTTTACACAAAAAGCACTATACATTCAAACACGTGTAATTTTTTGTACACTTTGATATATGTAGTTAGAGTATCTGCTGACAGAAAGTGTGAGAAGAACTTGAACAAATTTAAATAATATAAATTGAATTTCGACCGCAAAAATTGTTCTAATTAAAGGAGAAATGATTTCTATGAGGTCTATACAGCTCTAATAAATACCCAAAAGTAATATGGGAAGACCATTTTTTTGTTTACTTCTTTCGCGTTCGAAGCATGCTTACCCTACTGTGCGAAGTATCGCGATAGTTTCGCGGATCGAACGGCTTCTATTTTTATTCCGCCTCATGAATGCAGTATTAACGCGAGTGGGTACAGAATGATTCACCCCGGTATACTGTCGCGAATTTTGGCAGAGGTAGCCTTCGAAAATACCCTTCTCGCCCGATATACAATCATTTAAAATTACAGACTCCGAATAGAGTCGCTGGAGATCGAAGCAAATCTTGCCCACCGGTCGAAAGTCGAAACTTTGATCATCCATCATAAAAGGAGAACGGTGACACAGGACGCTTCCTTCGCTTGATTACTCGATTGGCGATCTCGCGTGACCCTGTGTCAGAGGTTATTTGTCATCGATCCACGACTGTACAACGTTCCACTTGGACAGTCGAAGCTGACCTTGAGATGTCCTCAAGGTGGACGTCTCCTAGAAAATTAATCGTTTCCATGGTGCCACCAGTCTCGTCCAATTTTCTCCATTTCCTTCGGGGGCCAAACTTGATCTTGATTTTTGATCGGCCTGTACGCCCGCGGCGTTGGCAGAATTGGCAGGGGATTTCTTTTTCTCTGGCTGGCTGGTCCAAGAATACGTGAGGCGGGGAGCAGTCGGCCATCGGGGAAAACCAACGTGTCAAGCCTCCCTTCTGGCCGCACGTGGGCGTCTCTTGGCCGTTTATACTTAGTTTCGTCATTTGGGTCGCGCCGAATTGCAACGGGCGCAGCCGTGCACTCTACCACGTTCGCCACCAGCGCTCTGGGTGCAATAAACTTTGCAACCTTACGTCACAGCGCCGTGACTCTGCAACAACGAGCCGTTCACCCCCTAGTCGCTGCCAGAATGCCCCTTCTGAACGCTACCTTTGTTCCTCGGTGGTTCCACTGTCTCTTGTCAATGGAAATTGAAAATATTCTCCTTATCCTCGCATGTAAATCTTTCAAAGCTACTTGCAAGTCTAGCACCCAATAGAAAACTCTCTCTCGTACTCGGAAGAAACGGCTCACAATACGGGGTGCAGCTACCGGAAATTGGTTTCTCATGGTCGGTGTCCCGCGTACACGGTGTATCGAGATCGCTACCGCATGCATTATCGTAGTCATCGTGCGAAGCTGGTAGCAAATTGAAGGGTAGTCCGGAGCTCAGTTCGTTTGGCGATCCGTCGTACCAGCAGCCTGCTATTTCTGCGTCACGGAGCGTGATTATCGATCTCTTTTGTTGTCTGGTTTGTATCGCGTAAGAGGCAGCGTTGATGCAGCATCTCTCGCGAGCCCCCTCGAGACACCGTCGCGTGAATAAACCACCGTGACTTTGACGGCCCCTGTCCGTTTGAAATCCGCTTGAAATCCGCTTGAAATCCGCTAGCGACGCCGATTCAATGAACCGTGCCGGAAGGAACGCTATCATTTGACTTTCCTCCAGCAGTCGAGGCTCCAGCCGTAACGCCATATGGCAACGTCTCGTTGTTCCCGGGCTCGACGCCAAGATACGCGCGTCTCTACATCAACATCGTTTAGAGATCATCCCAGTAGATACTAGGATGGCACGCTGTTAACTGGCAATTTCGCCAACAGCCGTCCCCATTAAACCTCTGAAAAATCTCTGGCCAACTACCGGCTTTCGATGTCTCGAGCAACGGACTTGCGCGCGGACTTTTCCCGCCGCATCACGCTCTTGCATCGCGGCAATCGCGAGAATTGGGACCGTTCTGCTCGCTGTGCCGAGAGTCTCCCAGCATTTTATATTCCACGGTGGTTTTTAGGAGCGACGGTTATCCAGCCGCCAGTCAAGGGATCAGTGTACAATCTCGTGCTCTCTGCTCTGCTAGATGTATTTAAGATAAACAGATATTTGCGTACTCCGAGGCGCGCCACTCTACGCGGGTAGCTTTTTCGAACGTAATTTCAGCCGGCGCGGTAATGAACGCGTGGACGAAACTTACCACCGCGGAGCGTTAAATGAAGCTGAGAGAAGAGGCGCCGCAATTGCCTGGGCGGAACGAAAAACGCATCGTCTTCAGAATTAGACAATCGCTTAATAAGCCTTCCTGCGGAGTTTCGAGAGTCTAATTCCAGCTGGAGGAAGCCTCTCGGTTCGTTGCTCAATTCTTCATTTCGTCGAGGCTCCTCCTCTTAATAGCTCCGCCGAACATCATCGTCGCTGATGATACAACCGTCGTGCAATCGAGGGAACGTTGCTCAATGAGAGATCCGTCGCGCAGGCTCGTTTCGCCACCAGGCCTTCCTCGGTCCGTGACGGTGCGTTGACACCGTGCAAGTCGCGAGAAAAAATCCACGCTGTTTCGTGCGCTCGGCTCCCATGGCGATTACCATTTCGCGAGGTGTCATTGCCGGCCGTTCGTCCGGTTTCGTATCGCGAGGTGTCGGAGGCGTGGTATCGTACAGGTGCTTTCGAGAATAGCGAGCCGGTTGAGGCCGGGTCTTAAGCGTGCCACTGTGTCAGTAACAGTACTCCTCGTAAAAGAGAGGCTCGACCTCGGAGGTCGCGCGACCTACGACCCGCGCACGTGATACCCCTTAACGCGTAACGAGCTTTAAACAGTCCTCGAAAGCACCTGCCTTGCGAGGCCTATTAAAACGTCGCTAATAAGCCGGTCTGCTTAAGGAGGCCTCGTTTCGAGATCCAGTCTGCGGTGCCACGACTCGCTCCGAGGTATATACCTACTTAGTATTATCGCGGAACGGAGGGTTGAATTTCTCATTTCTAACTCGTTGACTGGTCGCTAAGGAGCTTCTAGCTCTTCCAGTTTCAACGGTACGGGACTCGTAGAATCATCGACAAGAAAGTAAGAGTGCGTGGCTCTCGGGCACCGTTCGCTTTCGAAATTTCGCGGCAGGCTGCGATCTTATCGTCGAATTTTCTCCCCACGGCAGCTTGAAACGTGTCAATTATCCGCGGAACCGCGTTTCCTCGGGCCAGACGTTTCTCAGAGTCGAGCGGCCCCGGGTTCGATGGCTTTTCCCTCGCCTCCGCTGCCCGTGGTGCCAGCGATTTCCATCGGCAAAGTCTGCCTAGAAGACTGGTAAGGTTCAGTGACGAAATCGGGGATACCGTATTAGACAGGAATCCGTGCAGGCCGTGTTTCGAGGTCCGCGTCTTTCAGGTGAAAGGCCCAACGCGTCGTGAAACCCGCAGAAGGGAGAGAGGGGCACGATGGGAGACCGTGGTTGCTTAACTTTGACGGCCGATACTGAAACTGAAATTCGAGAAACTGCCGTGAGAAATTGGACGTGAATCCTGGCTAAGCCAAGTCGTCGGCCTCTATGGCGCTCGTTTCCCTGGCAGCAGGTTCGTGGTGGCAAAATTCAATTCGACCCGATTCATTGACCCCCAAGAACCGTCACGACCCGTCGCGACACTGTTAACCGGTTAACGGTCGACGCTAACTGCCCGTGGAATCAGAGCTTAAACGATTCTATTCATGGCCGCCCTGGTGCATCGGGTTCTAGAGTGTTCGAGCGCTTTTTCTACGTTGGTGGTCGTAGAAAAGTTCGTGAACTAGAGGCTTTGTACAGACGCTAGGGACACGAGCTGCAAGGCACTTCGTATCTGGAGTGCCAGAAGTATCGATTTGGAATTTCAAGTCATCTGTCTCTAATTTGTCTCGGATGGTGCATTATCGCTCTACAGCACGAGGGTTGTTGCATGTACAAGAAAAATTAGCGCACCGATCGACGAACGCCTGCTAAAGGCGAGTCGAGGCACGCTCGAGACCATTTTTGGAGCCGAAACGCATCTCGCGTGCTGTTTCCTTTCAAGGTTAACCTAATTCGACCTGCCTAATTACTATTTCTGTCTCGGTCGAGCGGCGAACTCGTCGACGTCAACTTTCCTTTCGGGCTCGTTTCAAACGCCCACGTGGCGCGCGCGTGACTTTATGCGGTGTCGGTCGCGTGAATATCGATATATTGTAACATATTAATTTGGAGTAACGGGAGATTCTTTTGTCCCCGATACAAAGGCTGATCGTTTTACGACGCGTGCGGTCGTTGGCCATTGAATCGGTATGCAAGAGAGTCGTGCGGGTCATAACGTTACTTATAAAATATTCATGCTTAGAAATCATGTTAGTCGATTTCATCTTTGCACTCTCTCGTCGCCCAGTCGAAACCCTCTAAGATGAGCGTGTTGGAAACGATTTTTGAAGGGGTTGTAAGGACTAGGATAAGCACTGAGCGGTCTATCACAGTTCGCATACAAGAAGGCATAGACTTCCCCTTCCGTGGCCGGATCCTCCAGGAACAGAGTCCCTATTCTTTGACAGTACGTCGCCAGGCCATAACGAAACTCTCTCTTTCTCTACGTTCAAACAAGCAATCCTTCGACACCCGATAGTTGGAAGACCCAGAGCGGTCGCCAGCCACCGCCTGACGCCAAGACTGTTTATTCTCACGCACCCCATTTAGGAACACACAGCCCAAGTCACAGTCATAAACCACCGAAAGCAGTACAGCGTGGAGCTATCCGTCCTCGACCTTGCCCTTAAATTTGGTGACGCTAACAAGCGAAAGTTTGTTATCTCCTTGGTCTCAAGACGGATCTGAAGAGTGAACCGCAACTGCCGATGCATACGGAACGCATACAGATTCGCGTTTTCGAAACACTTCTTTGCGCGAATTCCAGTGAAAGTCCCCCCGTGGAGCTGCCGTGAGATCTGCCCGGAATGCCAAGTGGCGAGAACAGCCGCGGAAGACATTAAATCGCGGCCTACCTTCTATGACGGTCCAACAAACGCGCGCCTAACGATCGCCATGTACAGGGAAACCGAACGCCCCGTGTCGATCGATCCTTCCAGCTTCCCTCCGCCGTGTACTTTCCTCGTCGTCTAAAAGGGAATATCCCGGCGTCACATTACTCGTAATCCAGCTCCGGCTAACGAATTCAACTGTCGAGTTAAGGTGAACGGGCATGTAACGCTGCTAACGGTACCACGGCGGTTCACGCATATCGTACGTAGAACGCTAGCCTCTATACGAGCTACCGGTTCGATTGTTTCCGTATCGATTTCCATTTCTCTCTTATGCCGACCCTTAGGCTAATGACAATGAAACGTATTGCCCGGCCGGGGCCGTACACACCGTCAGCGGGACTCTATTGCGACATTTTAGGGCTCGTTACCCGTGGCAGAGCGAGAGATATAGGCGCGTGTATAGGGAAACGAGAGATCGCCGCGTGGTAGCGCGCCAGACAATAAGGAACACGAAAAATAGAATAGGCGCAGGCCAGCTTCGCAGATGGAACACAGATTACACGCCGCGATATCGCGGCCGTTCCATTCGACGGCTGTTAGCGGTTGAAAGTCGGCTGCATTATCGTGCGACTGGAGCTCCGCAAGTAAGCCAGGCAGACGAAAGTGATACCACCCCCGCTACAACCGTGGAAAGTACACGCTCGCGGTGCCCGGTATGTTTCGACGATTATACCACGGTCTTATTAGGATTCCAGCGACCGGGTGACCGTGAAATCCAAGTTACGCCGGTGAAAGAAAGCGCGCTGGGCATTGTCGCGATCCGCTCCGGTCAATGAAGGATCTGTTTTCACCCGGTACTCGGGGACTCGGTGCGTTTGCTATTCGAGGGACGTCGGATGAAAGCAAGAAACCAGCCACTCTCTTATGCGCGCACGCCAGACTACTCCCGATTTTCTTGTCCACCGTTGAAATCGTAGTCAAGGCACGTTCGCGTTTCACGGTGTCCCTCGTCGTTACTCTTTCCCCCCACTTTCGCGAATCTCGTCGCCATTTCCTTGGAAGCTCCCATTCCTTCGTCGCGTCCGGCAGACCCGGTCTACGTCGATTTCTTAATCAGCGGCGTGTCGCGGTGTCTTTGCGCTCGGGCCATCTCGCGCTGTCCAGTTGGCTGCGATCGTGAGATCGGTGCCGTGACCGATAGCACGGTTCAACGATTCTCAGCGGTCGCTTTGGGTTTCGATTCTCCTCGGGGTAGATAGCAGCGGGTTCGCAGCACCGTGCACGCTCCCCTCCAGACACCGTAGTGCCTACAGTTGCACATTATGCCCGTGGATTGCCCGAGGCAACCACGAGCGGGAGGCTCGGCCAGTCATTCTCGACAAG
Organism: Andrena flavipes; assembly: GCA_963971345.1. NCBI lineage: Eukaryota > Metazoa > Arthropoda > Insecta > Hymenoptera > Andrenidae > Andrena > Andrena flavipes. Next base: position 43,421,058 of record OZ020482.1, read on the forward strand.
TGCGCATCACGACATCGGTCTACCTTATATCCACCTACGTTTACATCCACCCACGTTTTCCACCTTATTCACCTCAACCCGCGGCCGCTTTCGGGATCTCTCTCACGGCGTGCCTCTAACTCTGGCCGCATGGCCTGTGGGTCAGGTCAAGAAACCGTCTCGTCCCGCGCTCGGTCAACGATATATCGGTCGCGACGATACAACCGTCGATCGTCCTTGACACGATTCCAACGACCCCTTCGACGCTCTTCCTTGGTCCACCTGGGGAGCAGGCAACGCTGCTACTAAAAACCCAGGGCTCGTCCGGTATCGGCTTCTGCTCCGTTTCGAACATTCGAAGAAGAAGCGGGAAAAGTGGGGGGCCAGGGAAAAGAACGTTCGTCTTCGTTGGAGGAACGGTTGCTAGTTAGCACAAAGAGCACGTAACGTCGCAACGCGGAGGAGAGGCCAGTAATATCCGTGAAATGTCAATAACCGACACAACTACACCGTTTACATTTTACATAATGAGCCGCCGCGTAGACGGGCACGGCTGTTCATTCTCGATTGATATTTTCGTCCATCCGCGTCCTTCCTGCTCGTTATTTTTTTCCCTTTCACGCGACGGAGCACGCACCGTGGCGCATTCTCACCTCTTGGAGTAGCTCGTTAGCGATTTGCGTGGCAACAATGGTCGACGGGAGTCTGGGTAATTATTCTGTACACATGCACACGTCCCGATCCCTCTACGCTCTCTTTGTCGCTCTGCTTGGCTATCTGGCTCTCCGCTTCTCTCTCCCCTCCCCCCCCCCCTCTCTCTCTCTTCCTCTCCCTCGTTCCCCTCGAAACAGCCTGTTCGATCCCACGTCTTCGACCTCCAACGCTCTTCTCTCTTGGGTAATTCTTTCGATGCCCGGCTAACCAGTCGGGGTTATTTGTATGCATTTGTATGCACAGCTGTATTGTTGTTGCAAAACATGCGAGCCAGTAATCGACGTAACACGCCGAGAGGGGCCAGTGTCTGGGAAGAGAGGCGGGTTAATCTTGCGTAACGTAATGATTCTCTTCTCTCTGTACGACGCTGCTGCTGCTGTAGCTTTTCCATCTCTCCCGTCCAGGGTATGATCGATGACGGTAAATCGTACGAATGCTTCACGACGATAATGATACGTTACGATTCTACGCCTGCCTTCTGCGTCTCGAGAAATCGCAGGATTTCTCTGTTTCGACGGGGGACACCACGGAATAGGTAATCACTCCTCTACGCTGATGGGGGGACCCGATTCGATCGGCCGTTGATTCGCTTTTTTTCTCACTGCCGCCTTGCGTCACGTTTCTATCGTAAAAACCGGCGACCCTTGATGGGGATTATCGTTGTTACGTCTGACGTGGCAATGGAGGAACACTTTGGTTACCTCTTGGCCTTCTTTTCTCTTTTATGCTAAACGAGCAAGAAACAACGTTTCAGCGGTTCAAATGTTACGGTAATAGTTCTCGAGGCCTTTCAATGTCTTGATCTTCAACTTCGACAGAATCCTAATAGCAACGTAAACCAATCATCATCGAGTCCACTCTCTCTCTCTCTTTCTCGCGATCCCCTCGCCGCGTCCTCGTTCACACCGTTTAAAAACGAGCCACGCACGGTGGTCGCCGATCTTTTGCGCAACCAATGCTCCCCGCGCAGGTGAACGCCATTAACGGCCGCGAGTCGTTTCGTCGAACGACGCTGAAAAGTTTTTCCACCTTTTTTCTCCCGTTTTTTTTTCTCTTTGCCTCTGCTCCATCGACGGGCTTGCCGAGACGTTAACAGAATACCGCGCCCGCTTGTTTAGTCAAGACGGTGCAAGTTCACTTTTCCCGGGCGGAGGTTTAACGACCACTTAATTGTAGGACTCGCGTCACGAACGCTTCGTTAATTGCAGCTCGCGTGGAAACGGAGTATGGTTCCCCTTCGTGGGAAAGAGACGAGCGCACGACCCTCGGGAAAATGAGAAAAGGCCAGCGTCGCGTCGGCCGGGACTCGCTTTTTACGCGATTATCGATGAGCGATCGGAGGAGAGAAGCTTTTGTCCTGTTATCGGCGCCATTCTTACAACCGCCCCCTTGTAATTTCAACAGAATTCCCATTTTCCCATTGTGAACGGATCGAGGCTATCGTCGAGCGCCACTTCCTCGAATCCACCGCTTCGCGATACATAGATATGTTAGTCGGAGGCCGCGGACGGGGCACGCGATGCAAATCAACTCTTGAGACGCGACTGGGTATCGAGGATAAGACAAAGTATTCAGCCTGTTCGTGGAATCCACGGCGGAACAGTAATTCCTTGAGGTTTTCCTCGGCTGTTGCGCGGCCGCGAGGCTAATTGAGTAGAAAGCCACTCGGACTGGAAATCGGTCGTATCAAACGGCAGTGGGTATCGTCGATTTTGGTCGCGACGCGACGCGACGCCTCTACCGCAGGATTCGTTCTATCGATGGAATCGAGGCTGTGGATTTTTCGCGTTCTGCCTAACTGCGGAAGAGAAAGGTTGGAATTATGCCTGCAATGCTGGCGACAAACTCGTTCGCGTCCCTCTCGTCCCGTTTCTTCCATTCGCGGCCTTCGAGCGAGCTGCCCGCTCATTTTTCCTCTCGCGAAAGTGTCAGGATCCGCGATTGAAGGGGATTATCTGCGTCGTTGGGTCTCGGAACGTGTGAAAACGATCATCCGGCAGGGGACAGACTTCGCTTCGATCCTGGACACCCTTGTTACACCAAGGTGGCCCTTATTTATACGCGTCGAATATTTTTTCGTATTTCCTTTGCTCTTATTCCCTGGTATGGTTCCATTTCGTAAAAGAATAATCCCTGACAACGTTCTCAAAAAACGATAAGCCCTATCGAATTTTTGTTCAAATAATAGTAAAAAGGCGTTCAATTTTCTACAATCACTGTATATATAAATTTTTCTTGCTTGCAACCATGCTTTATATAATAGCGTTCGAATATAGAGAGGCGTATCGTCGTTGAAGAATAAAGGACTCGCTGCGAGTGTAGAAACATATTTTGCATATAGTAATACGTTGCCAAGGAGTAGTGTACTTCGCACGGGCGAAAGGGGCCCGGCTCTCTTGCCTTTAATCCTTTCGTCGATCGATTTCTCGACTCGATAACATCTCCGCGGCTAGGCGGGGACAGGTTTGCCGTGGATGGGGGTCCGAGAGGGCCAGCGGACACCGGATGTGGGATATGCAGACGACGAGACGCGTGGGATTCCTGTGTGATGCACGCGAGCGTGGCTGTCCTGGTGTCGGCCGACCAGACCAGGACAGCTCCGACCAGCGTGCTGGTGTTAGGATCCACGTCCGAGCCTCTGGTATTGCCTGGACAAATCGTCGATTGCACCGCAAAGATCTGTGGGAAAGGAGGCTTCGACGAGGAGGTGGCAAATGGCAAGTGGCGCGCTTTCAAGCAATCGTAGCGGTATTACGGGTGGAAGGAATCTACCGTGACACTTGCGGCATATCCGAAACCGTATCCTCGTTCGTGGGGTTGATTTTGGGCAGCGAGTTAGCTGGCCCTTGACAACGGGATCCTGTTATTGGCCTCGCCCACGCCCGGCTCTTGATTGGTTAACAAGGTGGCGAACGAGCCGGATCTTTAATTGCCTTAATAAAGCGCCGAGCTAGGGAGGGACCCTGCAGCTTGTTATGTCAGGCGTCGTAGCCGAGGCGGGCGAGGCACCTACGCCAACGGCGGGGGCACCTTTTGTATCACGACCTTATTAGAGAGATTAGATGCGAGTGGGCCTGCATCTGGGTCGCGTTTAGAGCTTAAGGACTGGCAAGGACTCCCGCCGAACCGTGTCAAGGACGACCGCGAGGAAGCGGGCCGCTCTACCCCGCCCTCCCCACCGGCGATCAACCTGCTCCGTCCAATTATTGCCAATCGCGAGACAAGTGTCTTTGATTGTGCAACGGCGAGCCAGCGGGTTGTTGCGCCGTTCTTTCGGCCTCGGACTAGCGAATCGACGTCTGATCGATCGTCGGCCCACTAGAAGTCGATGGATGTTTAGCACCACGGCCAGAGGAAGCATCCTCGGATGGTCTGTCCGCGGATGATTTATGGGCACCTCGATGGAGATTGCGATATTAATTAGTATCGGTCATGGTTCCCTCGTGGGAGCTCCAGTCAGGCCAGACTGCCGGGATATTGGTCTCTGAATCTGAATTAGATACCACGGCGCTGGTGGGATATACGTAGAAGATGCTGCGTGAATAGTTAAAGCTCTCTCCTGGTTTCGCTTATGGAACGGTTCAAGCTGAAACTCCGTTTCGCAGGAATCCTTAATCCCATTTAAGGCTTGAATTTTTAATTTCCACTCCACGAGTTGTACGTTTCCCATTGTGCTTCCATCAGCACCGGCAATAAAGTCCCGGCGCGATAGCAAGCCCATTGAATCGCCCGGTAGTTTTCCAGCACGCTTTTGTCCAATGGAATATCGTGGCGTATGCGACGGCCGACGGGCCGGAAGTCAATTGTGAACGTGCGACGGGCGACAGGAAATCAGCGGAGCCCGGACGGAAAGCGGTTAAACAGAGCGTAGATTCGACGCAATCGAATCGAACCGACAAAAACCTGCGCCGAGAGCGTTGAATTATCTCCACGGGTGGATCGATCTCTCTCGATCGCTCATTCGTTACACCGTTTTGCTGTGATTCCGCGACAAATGTGATCCTAAACGAGCGATCCCCTAAACGAGATATTTCTCGAAACAATGGCCCTTAGAATCCCTGCACACGCGATCCTTCGACGAAGAAACAAGGAAGTACATATAACGGAGGCTTCTTTCGATGCTAAACACGTACAGCCACAAAATGCATCGTATTTTCCCCGAGACGCGCTATTTCTCCCGCGAGTTCGCCGTCGTTGCACGCGAATTCCGCCGGACGAGCGACACGGGACGGTGAGTCGAATGCGTTTTTCGACGCAGAACCGCCGACAGTAATAATCCCAGGCGATGGTTGATGTATCTCGCAAGTAATTGCGCTCTGTTAGAAGGAAGAATCGCCTCGGTCTCGCCGCGTAAATTAGTTGATCGTGGACAAGGTTTCTGTTAAGAGCGCTCACAATGGAATTGCCTGGGTAGCTCGGTGTTTAGGCATCGGTGGTTTTTGTCGGTGGCTGCGATCTTTTGTTTAGCCCCGTACAAGGGAGCAGCATAATTCCCTCCGAAAGAAAGACGCGCGCTGCTCGAGAGTCGGAGGCTGACTTTATTTCTCCATAAAGCAGAGTGAATTCTCGTTCTTGCCTCGGCCGGGGCAAGGATGATGATCGCCTCGTTTCGTGATTGCCACGCACTGGAAAATGATCGTCGGCAACGAAGACGTATTGCTCTGTTCTTGCGGGCACCACCCTTTTTACCCAAGGCGGAGCGCCAACCACGCGAAACCAGCGCGCTGAAAATATTTCATTTTAGCCAGCGCGATTGCTTTTTCCATCCCGGTGCTTGTATTCTCCCGTGGATATCGCGATTATTCAAAGGTTTTTGCGCCGCCGTTAACAATCCTTCGAACTAGCGCTGCTCCCATGTAGCGTGCCAGCGCTCGTCTTTCTGGGACGACTCGCTCGGCTCGAAAAAGAAATATACGCAGCGCTAGGTCGCGATGAAATTAAAGCCACTCCGCTGTCGTTCGGACGGTAACCAGCGTTGCTCCATTTAGCGTCCTAATTGGGTTTCACGCGTGCCACGCGTGCAGTATTAATTGCGCCGAAATCTGGGTCGTCGAGGAGGCATTATTCTAGGTGAAATTCGCCGGGCCGTCGAACGGAGCCGGGCACACTCGCGGTGATTCCGAGCGTTTAAGCTCGTCGCGGAGCAGATGGGGCAGAGAGGAGGAGAAAAACCTCGCAGGATCGTGTATTCGTGTGCAGCCAGTTCCCTTAGCCCGCAGATGCAGCTTTCGTAACGAGCGAAAGTGACGCGACGTATATCTCTGCGCGATCGTTTTCTTCCCTGCTCGAGAGATGATGCTGGACGCGGGTTTCCTTTGAAATATTTGGAAAGTCCCCGCCACGAAGGAATCTGCCACAGAGCCGCGCGCTCGGCTGCCAGTGGACGTCTACTCCGCGGGAAGTTTCCGTTTTCCGCGCGCAACACTGGAATAATGCATCACGAGAGGAGCATTGCGAACGTCCATTAACATATTTCCAAGGAAAACCGTCGAGTGGCATTCTGTCGGTGAAAGACAGTAAAAATACGCGCGGAGTACGCGTTGACGCGGTGCACGTTTCCTGGTGCGTTTCCAGGCATGGATATTGTGAAATTCCTTAGTTCTCAATGGATTGCTACTGCGAACTATTTGTTCGTGGTATCTTTCTTGGGAAACTTTTGGCGTAAAGTTGTTAGGCTGATTTCGGTGGATTCTTTTTTAAGCTTGTGTTAATAGAGTCCTATGAGAAGTAGTAGTAGTTTTTTTTTAATAATCCTTTCGAACATATGGGAATAATTTACGGTATCCATTGACGAACAACTGGACACGTAAGCCAGACGAGAGAAAACGCTGGTAGGTTTCGTTCGGTGCTCTTGATGAATGGCTGATTTAAGATTCTGGGACGATACGTGCTGGCTCACGTGACTTTCCTTTCCACCTGAATGGCCGACGTATCTGTTTCCCTTTCTCCGTTGCAGCGAAGCCCTTCGGTTCTTCCTCCCCGTTTTCCCTATCCGCTGGTAGCCCCTAAATCTTCCTCCAAACATAATAATAGAGTTTGAAGGGGATCCCTGTGCATAGCTGAGCTGTTGGAAAGTTTGATTAGCCGCTGGTGCACGGGGATGAAGAGGCTCGTAGACGAGACTGGAGATTGCTTTTCGCGGTTGGTGCGCTCCTCGCTACGTTTCCTGTGGAAATTGAAACTTCTTTTTCTCTCGCAATTATTTATTCTATCGTTCAAAGATCGAAGTTATGTAGACGAATGGGTTTGCCGGCTTGAAGAATTGTACATAGGTAGGTAGATCTCGCGGCTGACGAGAAGAGGGGAGACCGAGAAGGTCGTATAGGGGAGAGTAGGGTGAAATGGAACGCTTAAGATTGGAGGGTGATAACATAAAATCGGAAGGAAAAAAAGACAAGGGACTTCAACAGGTGTCTTAAGTGGACCTTAGACAATAAGAAAAATATTTGGCAACAAAGGAAAATGAGATTTACCGGAGATATCGAAATCTGCGTCTCGGGTAAAGCGGAACACTCACTTGAGGATCATATAAACGTACAAAATCTTTATTTTTATGATTTAAAAAGTATTCATTTATGTAAGAAAACTATAAATATATATTTTAGGTATAACTATTACAAATAAAATATAACAGAAATATATATTATACGCATAAGAAGAGATACACCACGCAAAAGTGTTCCGCTTTGCCCCACATATGGTAATTTAATAAACATTTAATATTTACACTTAAGCGCGAGGTAAATAACTGGGTAAAACGTTAAAATGTAGCGTAAGGACTATAGAATCCAACGATGTACTTACCGTTAATAATTTTTTAAATCCAAGTGAAGGAAAGTGGTCGAAACTACAACGCAATATCGAAACTTCGATACCGCACATATTTACAACACTGTTAATCGAAAAGTAACGTGTGCACGTGATACCAACTCATTCGCAGCTCTCGTCTAAGAGAAACATTGATATTCCTTTTCACCCATCCGTTCCGCTTTACCCTACTCTCCCCTATAATCCAGTTTAAACTCGTACCATCTCCACCATCTCGAAAGACTATTGTCTTTTTACCAGTAAACTGGTCGATCGACCAACGTTGAACCGTTTTAATAAAAATTTCCTTTGCTCCGTGTTGCAGGCAACCAGGAAGATATCAAAATGCGGATACCTGTTCGTCGCCCCCGGCTGGGACTTCTCGAATCCCCTGAACCGGACGAAGGTAAGAGAGAGCAACTCTGCTCGCTGCTCACCCTCTTTATCTCTCTCTGTCTGTGGGTTAATTGAAAAGCCCCGGTGTCGTTTATCGTCTCGGTTACACCAGCGTCCGTACCGTTAAGATCCAGTCATAGATCGCTATCCCCGCGGAAGCGTCGTGGTGCGATCGGAGGTGGAGATCGGAAACACTACGTCTGGGCCATCGATCACTTCCGTTCCGATGCCTCGAGCTACGTGGCGCTTTATCGACAGTCTATGATCGCGAGATCGTGTTACAAGATCGATCGAACCGGGCAATTTTCTCATTATCGTGAAAGCGAAGGGGGTATATACCTAACTAACCGCGTGTGCTCGCCCGTATCTTGTGTATCGCGGACGCGCTGAAACGCGATCGAGAACAGATGCCCTTTTTCCCCCCTTTCTCCGATTTTTCCACCCCCATTCTACGCCGCCCTCCCGAGGATCGTTTATTCCGCTCGTCTCCGGTTTTACGGTAAACGCTGCACGCGGAACGTGACTCGTAAAACGTAAACAGTCGATCGTCCGGTTTTTTCCCCCCTCGTTTTATATTTACGACCGCCAGCGGATATCTCGCTCCTTTCTAAACTTTCTCCCGTGTGCGACGTGTACGATGCTTGACGCGCTTCGCTTTTCGTATCGATTTTTTTCACCCCGTCGCGTCGCGTCGCGGATCGATAAGCCGGCCGCCGATCTCCGGTGGCGATCGTGGCGGGAAAAAGCGAGCGCGACGCTCGGTCTCTCTCCTGGTCATTGAAAACGCTGATTTAGATCGATCGCCAGCGTTTTCTAGCAGCCGGAACGGCGAGTGATATTAATTCCCCTTCCGATATCCCGATTATTTTTTTCCCACGGACGTTTATCGATTGGAGAGGAACAGAGAAATCGGCCGGATAACAGGTGTCCTGCGATTCCGAGGAGGGTCCTTGCCGCGTCTAGTGATTTCTTTCCCGTCGAGTTAGCTGGCAGACCGGACGTCCAGACGATCATTTATCGAAACCCATGGTGTTCTTTTAAAGACGCGAGTCCACGCGGCGAGAAACGCACGAATAGAAAGCGGTGTCATGTATGACCGTGTTTGGCCTCGATCAACAGACTCTCCCTTGATTTTCTATGACAGCTGCGACTGGTCTTCCGCGAGTTTTTCTCGCCTTCCACGAAGAACGGGGATTCCTCTTCCGGTTACCTGCGCTTCGTTCCACCAGGCGACATCCAGCGTCGTCATGATCGCGGAGAGGGCGATGAACACGGCGAACACGAGGGATATTTTGGTCATGGGACGACAGTCTTGCGCGCTGAACTTGCAGCCTCCGAGTCGAGTGCTCGTCACAGAGTAGAAAATAGACGTGGCGGACGATGAATAGAGGCTGAACGTCAGAAAATTGATAAATCAGCGGCGAGCAACGCGGAAGCACAGAGGACGCGCGCGGATCGAATCGACAAGAGAGGTTCTCGAGAGTCATTGTCGTTCCCCGCGTCGAAACCGTCATCGAAATTACATCGAGCGAGACGCGAGCCCGTAAATCCCGGCCGTTTCACCGCGAGACGTCGGAGAAAGTGAATAATTAGAAGGCGCCTTAAGGCTGTTGTATTCCGTATTTTCATATTACTTTTTATTTTATTAAATAACTTAATACAATTAACGGAACTAAAGCGATTACAAGATAAATTATAGATTTTAACTTCAGAACTAGATTTTCCTGTTCGGATTATTCGGACTGTTATGCTCAAAGGCTTCTGAAGTTCTGACTGAAAGAATTGCGTGATATATATATATGTACGGTTTTCGGTAAGCTGAAGAGTGGGAGTTGTCCTGAGTTTAACGGTCGTTAAGGGATGAGGCATAGGGATCGAGGTTCAAGGATGAGTAATAAGGAACGGATAAGGTCATACAAGAAAGACTTCGGGATGCTTACTATTGCTATCTGGAAAACTAACGTGTTGACTAATACTTTGCTTAGGATGCTTACTATTGTTATCTAGGAAACTAACGTACTGACTAATACTTTATATACAGAAATAGATTTAAATGACGTTGGTATACAACACCTTCCGCCATAAAATTGTTTAACGGAAAGTTAACAATTACGTATACCATGATTAAGAAAAATAATTACATTTCGTAGATATTGAAAATTAAAAACAAAAGGTAAAATAGTACAACACCTTCCGCCATAAAATTGCTTAACGGAAAGTTAATAATTAAGTATGAACTGTTTACCAATTATTACATAGAGATACAATATGTTTCTTTCTTACTCGTAGACTAAATGATAACAATAAAGACAAGAGTGAAGTATAAAATACTCTAGGATGAGTATACATAGTATTCATTACTATGGGCGCGTTGATTTCCTTATTTCCTAGAGGGGTGTAGTACTTCTACGTGTCCTTTGTCGGGTCGGAATGGGGTTTGCTTCCTCGTCTTCCGAAATCTCAGGTATTGGAGCATTGATGATTGGTGGATTCCGCCTTGGTTGGTAAGTGACTAATTCATTCACCGAAGATGGCATTGATGATGAGTTAAAGACATAATCAAAGAATTTTTTAATTAATGGAGGATTGGTCACTCCATGTCTTGAACTTCTCGTGGTTGAACAACATAAACGTTGTAACCAATAAAAACATCCACAACATTGGCAGCATTTTAAAAGTATAATTAATACAAAGAAGGCTGTGATTATTCCAAGGGCGATCGTGTACCACTTGGTGTGCGTGATGATGAATGGTTGATTTATTTGTTTGGTAATAATCTCATCGAACTCGTTTAATTTCTTACTAGCGTATTTGAGGTCTGTAAGATCGATATTCGTGAGATGTATCGGCTTTAGAGCGGTCGACTCAATTGTTTTTAGATGAGGCAACAAGTTGCAACAATCATCATCTATAATATTCATGTGTGGAATATAATAAGTTGCGTTTCTACTGCTTTCAAATGTTGCGTCGATCATAAACAGATTGGTATATCCTTTGCAGTGAGGTTGGAGATGTATGATTCCGCTTTTTTTTAGAACAATATCTTCCATGTGATCTTGATTTCCTCCGCACATGATGGTTAAAGTAGTTGGCTCGTGGAGGACATAAATCCATTGATTTCTTGCAATATAATTCCAAGTTTCTATGGTTCCTTTAATCGTCTTTGTTGTGCAGGAAAGAGGAATCTTACTGATGTGAGAAGATAACAGTTCAATCTCGCAAATTTCTTGATTTGTTGAAGCCGTGGTATGCAAGTTATAACAGATGTACTCCTCATCTCGATATTCGTTGCAATCAGACAATTCTTTTAGAAAGGTAAATCGGGATTTTGTCTGGGAAAGGAGGAGATACCGACTTTGAGGAATAATGTAAGAAAAGAATTTCGTATCATTATGCTGGATTGGAAGAGGGATAAGTTCAAAGAGATCAAATTTCGTTCGAACAACTAAAGGAATTCGTAATGCAAATATTACATTATCTTTGGTAATAACTACATGGAGTTGAATAAATTTATAAAAATCACGTATATTTTCTAAATCTGGTTTCATAACTAGTTCATGTTCATTTTTATAATCTTTTAATTCTTCGTAAAGCATTTTGGGAGTAATAACGAACGGTGAAACAATGTTATGTTCAGCTAGATTGATAGCTTCAATATATTTTGAGAGTTCACGATTAATCTGCCCTACTAGCACGTTTAAAGTGGTAACCTGTTGGTTCACCACGGATTCCATTTCTAATCGTGAAATAAAAGAATTTGTTTGAACAGTGAAGGAGTTTATTTTTCCTATATTTTCATTCATTGCTTTCTCCTGACTTTGAAGGGAATGAAGAGAACTATTAAAGTTTCTAATAGTATTTGCAATCACTTGAACCTGTGCCTTCAGCAAGGTTTGTGTTTGCTTGTTATTATTTACTAATGTTTTAATACTATCCTCATAAAATTGAGCATCATCGGCGTCGGGAGTACCAAAAGCCCATTTTAATAGATATGACATACCATTTAAAAGACCACGTTTCTTCCTAATAACGTACTTCTCGGTCAATTGTTGGAGGATTTCACGTTTCGTATTAACTTCCAATAATTCTGATTCGATTAACTGGATAGTACGCTCACAATGAAAGCTAGTATCACCTTTTCGAGTTGGATCTTGTAATGTTAAATTGCAGATATTTTTTGTTTTTGTGAAATACTTGTTAATGATCATGAATGCATTGTTTAAATGGGTTCTATTCATATATGAAAGGAGTGTAAGTTTCGAGTTCGCAATTTTTACTGTTCCCTGTTTGACATAAAAGATTCCGCCAGATTTTTTGAAGGGATGGTGAGTAAAAAATTCACTACTCGTTAGAAGCGGGAGTAGGAGAAGGATCAGAATTGTCTGTTTCATCTGGAAAGTAGGGTTTAAGTAAATTAGTATGATATTTAACCAATTTACGATTAATCTGAATTTCAGCAGTTTGATTAGGAAAGAGTCGAATGATTTTATAAGGTCCCTTAGCATTGCTGGAAAGTTTCTTAGATAGTCCCGATGGAATATATTTGTTTTCGATCGTAACCAAATCATTGACTTTAAATATAATTGGATTAATTTTTTTATCGTGATATTCTTTGCTACGAAATTTTGAAACAATAAGGTTTTCACGTGCGATTTGGAACGACGTATTAAGCTTAAATTTAAGTGAACGAATGTAATCGTCATAAGTATAATGGAACTCTGGATTCTGAGTTATAGAAGAAGGCAAGTAGGCCTTCTGTCCGAAAAGAAGTTCGTACGGTGTATAACGAGTTGATTTATGAACAGCTGTATTGTAACTAAACATTGCAAAAGTAATGTAAGTGTCCCAGTCCGTTTGTTTTTTGTTTATGTAATGCTTGAGATAATCCTTTAAGGTAAGATGAGATCTCTCAAGTGCTCCATTCGTTTGGGGATGATATGGTGTCGTTGAAATATGCCTTGTCTTAAAGAGGTTGCTTACTTCCTTGACAAGTTTTGACATAAAATCTGAACCTTGATCGGTCAGAAATGTTTGAGGAATGCCGAAGTAAACGAAAATAAAAAGTAATTTTTCAACAATTGTTTGTGCTTCATGATTTGGAACTGCAAATGCAAACGAATACTTTGTCAGATCATCTTGAGCTGTGATAATAAATCGGTTACCCTGTTCAGTCACGGGTAAAGGTCCTACTATGTCAATGGCTAACTTCTGAAAAGGTTTTTCCGAAGTAGTCGTAATCTCCATAGGTTGTTTAGTAGGTCTAAAATTAGTTTTATTTATCTGACAAGAATGACACGTTTTAATGTAACTCCTAATGTCACTTTTCATTGTAGACCAGTGATATCTTTCTTTGACTCTAGAATAAGTACGATTAAACCCACAATGTCCGGATAATTTACTATCGTGACATTCATTGAGAATGATTCGTATTTCTTCGCGATCTTTGGGAACGATTTTCCTCGTGTCTAAAAATTTAATATTATTAGAAGGAAAAATGAATTTAATCATTTCATTAAAGATTTCAGGTTTAACACCGTTTTTCTTTTTAGGTGGAACCAAAGTAAAATCTCTTGATTTTATTATATCTTGAAGGTTCATAAAACTTTGAAATAAATTACGATAATCAATTTTATCATGATGTAGATTTTTGGGAAATAGAATTAGTAAAGTTTGATTATCATTTTTCAATTTGTATAACCCGTTAGGACTTGATGTTATGTCAGTTGTGTCAAAATTTTCAGTCACGTAATCAGAATATTGATTTTCTTCATCCAAATCTTCGGACCACAATAACACAATTGTGCCCTTTAATTTTGGAAGAAGGGTGTCCTCCTTGGAAAATTCGATTACGCTTAAATTTTGGTAATGGAATTTTGTAAAATCCTGGTATGTTTTAGCGGATTTGTGTACGTGGAACGTAGATTTGGAGAGCTGTTTTGGATCAGGATGTAATCGCGATAAACCGTCTGCGTTAGAATTTACTCTTCCTGGTTTATATTTTATTATATACTTGTATTCATTAAGACGTAACCGCCATCGAACAAGTTTTGAAGAGGGATTTTTACAATTAAAAAGCCATTGCAGGGGTCTGTGATCTGTATAAATTGTAAATTCTCTGCCATAGAGATAAGGTCGGAAGTGTTCAACCGTATTTATGATAGCTAATAATTCCTTCTCAGTCGTGGAATAGTTTTGTTCAGCACTGTTTAATGTTCTTGAGTAATAAGCTATGGGTAAATCCTTATTATCTTTTAATTGCGAGAGAACCCCGCCAATACCCACATTGGAGGCATCACAGGTAACGACAAAGGTTTGAGAGAAATCAGGATACTGCAACAGAGGTTCACTTATCAAAATTGATTTTAATGACTCGAACGCGTTTTGTTGTTGCTCGGACCAAATGAATTCCATGTCATTTTTTAATAGTAATGTTATTGGTTTCGCTATCATTGAAAAGTTTGGAATAAATTTCCGATAGTATCCAACCATTCCGAGAAATTGCTTTATTTGCTTCAAATTTTTTGGAGGATTCATTCCTTGAATACACTCGATTTTCTTAGGATTCGGTCGGACTCCGTCTTTAGAAATTACATGTCCAAGATATTGACAAGATTCGCGTAAAAACTCACACTTATCTGGTTGAAGCTTGAGACTATGTTCACGAAATCTATTGAAAACATTACGTAGCTTTAAATTATGGTCAGAGAGGCTAGATCCGTGAATTACCACGTCATCCAAATAAACAAAACATTGTTTGTTACTAAGTCCAGTTAAAACGTTATGCATCATTCTTTGAAATACAGCAGGTGCATTTTTTAGACCGAAGGGCATTCGTGTAAACTCAAAATGACCTTCTGGAGTTGAGAAAGCAGTTTTTTGGGCATCGTCCGAATGCATGGGAATTTGGTGGAAACCACTTGCTAGATCTAATGTGGTAAAATAATGTGCGTGACCTAATTGATCTAGGATATCCTCTATATGTGGGAGTGGGTAAGCATCTCCGATCGTTTTTTCATTAAGTTTCCTATAGTCAATGACAATACGCCACTTTTGCTCACCAGAAGCATCACTCTTTTTTGGTACAACCCAGAGTGGGCTTGACCAGGGACTCGTTGAAGGTTTTATGATTCCTTGCGCTAACATTTTATCAATTTGTTTCGATACTTCATTTTTGTGCACCTCAGGATATCTATAGGATTTTACATGAATAGGAATATTATCAATTGTTCGAATTTTATTGGTAATTGCATTAGTCACGGTTAATGTATCACCGGGGAAATGGAAAATATCTTCGAATTCGTGACATAATTTTATTATTGAATTTTTCTCCTCAGTATTTAAATGTTCTGTACGTATGTTTTTTTGTATTAACGTAAGTCTTTCATGTTTATTTACTAACCCGTCTTTAGAAGAACAAAAGATATGACTCTGGTTAGAGGGACGTAAGACTGGTAAATTGGGTTTAACGATTGTTTCTTTTTCCAGAGATCGGTTAATAACTGTAATTAAAGCTTCATTTTTATTCATCACTTTCACTAACGTGCTGGGAATAATTAACGATTCTCTTTGATTCAGTGCTTGGCTTAGGATTAATCCTTCTTTTAAATTGAAAGGATTTAAAAGCGGCATTTTAACCACCATTTCCGTTCGAGGTCCAATTGACATTAGAGACGTGTCTGATGGTTGATTTGTATTTCGTTGGAAAGGAATTGAGAATGGAATATCTTTAATTGAAATAGACGAGCTTTGATAGTCAATTTTGCAATTTTGTGAATCAAAAAAGTCCTGTCCTAAAAGACCATCAAAAGGAATACCCGTATTAGAATCAAGGACTTGGAATTTGCAATAAAGAGAATATTTATGGATCGATAATTTAAGTTCTGTTTCTCCGTGAGTTGCAATCGGTGCATCAGCTTTGATACCGTTGAGCATGATTGGTTCAGAGTTAATAATTTTAAAATTACCGAGACTCGATCTTTTAACTAATGACACAGATGCTCCCGTATCAATTAGAAACTTTAGAATTCCGTCAGAGGAATTTGATGATGAAGATTCGAATAGAACGAATATTAATTCGCTGTTGTTCAAATAGGCATTATGATATACAAATGAGCTGAAATTTGTCGTAACGTTAGATGTATCATTACCCGCTGGTTCTTGCACAGGAGGATTAGAGGGTTTTTTTGAGAATTGAGGATTTTGATTGCTCAGATGAACGTTTGAGTGCTGGGCGTTCTGGGGATTCGATCTATTCCCATTATTTTTGTTACGTCGAACGTTTGCAGCAAATCTTTTTATGCAATCATCGATAGAATGGCCCATATTTTTACAATAACGACATTGAATTTGATTTATTGGATGGCGCAAGTTTTGACTTGACCTTGGATCATAGGATCGATTCGAATTTTGCGATTGATTCGTACTTTTATGAGAACTTTGAAAATTATTTTGTCTGAACGTTTGATTTTGTTGCGTAAAGTGGATTGGCTTTGAATGTTGAGGTATTGAAGGATTTGACCTTGAATTTTTAAAGCGACAATCTTTACTTGCATGATTTGTTCTACTGCAGTAAGTACAACTTTGGAAATTATCATAATGAATTCGAAGAGCTTTTTCTTCCGCTGAAGCGGCAGTAAAGGCTTGATTAATCGTTTGGAATTCTCTGTATCGAAGCATTTGTGAAATCTGAGGATGAGTGTGATAAATGAATCGATTAAGGGTCATCTTAGTTATCATTGCGATACTTCCAGGTAAATTACTTTCGTCTTGTTCTGATACATGAACGGCTGCGAGAATTCGAGACGAGAGATCTTCGATTCTTTGGAAGAACTGTGATACGTTTTCATTTTGTTTTTGAGTGATTGAATTTAATTCCTCGAATAATTGATCAAGAGTTTTTTTATCTTGATAGAGACTTAAAAGGAGTTCAGAAACTTCTTCCCAAGTCGTGAGATTGCAATGTATGTCAATTTGTTCTCGTGCTTTGCCAGTAATACGACTTTTCACGTAAAGTAATAAAGCACGTTTTTGACTTTCAGTAGCTAGTTCGAATACTCCGTCAACTTGTTTTACAAAGCTACGAATTTTATATCGATCACCGTCAAATGTTTCAGGAATTAATTTAATTAAGAATGAAACTTCGTACGTAGTCGACACTTGATCAGGCATGATTGTATAGGATTTAGGAAAGATTAAGAGATATAGAAGGACAAGAATCGTCTAGACTGAAGAATATCTATTGAGCAGTACTTACTGTGGAAGTTATCCTTTGCAATTGGTGCTGGCGTTGCTAGGTCCAGTATTTTCCAACCTGATTGCAGAATTTCCTTCAAGTACGCTGCTCTTCTGTATTTCGCCTTGTTCGATGTCCACGTTCTCAGCAATTTGAATGTTGCCACTCGATTCACAGGGTAGAGTTGCTAATTCCACTTATGTTCACTGTGTGTTGAGTGCTGGACATCCCATCCTCGTCGCCAAATTTTATGTTGTATTCCGTATTTTCATATTACTTTTTATTTTATTAAATAACTTAATACAATTAACGGAACTAAAGCGATTACAAGATAAATTATAGATTTTAACTTCAGAACTAGATTTTCCTGTTCGGATTATTCGGACTGTTATGCTCAAAGGCTTCTGAAGTTCTGACTGAAAGAATTGCGTGATATATATATATGTACGGTTTTCGGTAAGCTGAAGAGTGGGAGTTGTCCTGAGTTTAACGGTCGTTAAGGGATGAGGCATAGGGATCGAGGTTCAAGGATGAGTAATAAGGAACGGATAAGGTCATACAAGAAAGACTTCGGGATGCTTACTATTGCTATCTGGAAAACTAACGTGTTGACTAATACTTTGCTTAGGATGCTTACTATTGTTATCTAGGAAACTAACGTACTGACTAATACTTTATATACAGAAATAGATTTAAATGACGTTGGTATACAACAAGGCCTTAAAGGCCTTTAAAGACCGTGCGACGCGAACGGTGCGTAACCAGCCGCCTGGCCTCCTCGCCGCGCGCTACCGACTCCTTAATTAAGTGGACCTTGTTAATTCATGCGTGCCGTGGCGACCATCCAGCATTTTCACTCTATTTTGCCCTGTTTGGCAACGGGTCCCTCTTCTATTCTTGATTTGCTTCGTCGATTCGCGCCGTCCCAACTCTCCCGACGAAATTCTCTTGCTGGAGCGTGCTGCGCTCTTTCAAGAATCCCAGCGCGACTGCTCGGCCGCGGCAACAGGTCATCTGCTCGGGTGACTGTATCGGATACCCCACTGATACGACCGGGGAATGATTCTTTCGATCCGAGACTCTTCGATCGCGACGTTTAAATGCGCGCCAAATATAGGAGCATCGAGTCCACGAATTCTTCGAGCCACTGCGCAATAAAATAAATTAAATGTCCCGTTACAGCGGTTTACACCGTCATCGTAATGCCCGAGGCGATAAGGAGCCACAGCCGCGCCGATAAGGGGCTCTTAACGTGGTCTTTTTCGTCGCTATCCGTTGCATAATAGCAATTAAACCCGAGCCAGAGCTCGCGATTGTTCGTGAGCCGGTATACGCTCGCATACGCTGAACGCAGTACAAACTTTTCACCCAGGAACCGAGTACAGGTAACACCTCCGTGTTGACACACCGAATTTGCCTGTCCGTCGGACTCGGGACGATTAGTTGCATAACGATAATGACGCAGCGTGTACGCGTGCAAGCGAAGTCTCTGCCGCGTCAGCATGTCCGCGGGTTTTGCGTGGTATAGGTGCATACACCAGGTCATCCGAATTGTTGACACGTTTGAACGTTTGTCAACCTGGTTTTTTAGTAGTTTTCTTTCGTGTCTCCGCGGTATCGTTAAACACAATAATATCCTCAATCGTGCCACAGTCACGCTCCGTGTTTCTTTTGGTAACGTTGCTCGAGGTACACTGTTTTATTACACAATCAGCATACGCGTATATACACGCGTTATATTGCGTAACAGACATACATACCTCATTGTTGGCCCGGCTCCGTGTAGCCGAGAAAACAGTCTTATCAGGTGTGGAATGAACGCGCGCTTTCCTTTTGTCGGCTGTCGTTATCCTACGTGCCCAGTGCGCTGTTATGGAGTTTATGTTTTATTAAATCTGACGCTGGGGATGCTTCCTAGCTGGTTTGCGTAGGATAAGCCTAGTCCGGGTTATGCTAACCCTAGTCCAAGATGTGGGAGATTTGGGGAGTGATAAGCTCGGGCTGTGCTGGGAGCAGGGCAGATTATATTTGAAGGGTAAGAGGGAAACAGGGAAATAAGGAAATTATAATTTCCATATTTAAAATGGATGGCGAAAAAACACTCACACCTACAACAACGGAAAGTTTTTTCACAGCAATATCAAGACAGTTTGGACAGGAATCTGTAAAATATCTCAAGGATCTATCAAAGAATAGAATGAGTCAAATTAAGAAAAAAAAACAGGGAATGTCACGAATTAAGTTTTAATACTTTAGTCCACCAGCAAAGACGCGAGGTTCAATGAATTTAATTTGTTATATGCTTTCCATCGTAAATAATTTCTTGCTTCACTTTGACAACAGAAACTTTAAGCTTCTGGCAAAGAGTGGGGACATTTCGTATTTTGTTCCAGTGCAGTGTGGACATTTCCTGTTTTTAATCAGCACCTACACCAAACATTTAACATTATCTTGCGGGGATATCTGAATTTTATAATCCTTTGTGACTCGACAGTTCACAAAGTTAACAGAATATGCTATAATTCGAACGGTGACGAAAAGTGGACATTTCTCCTATTTTCCGCTTATCCGTTATTTGAGTTGTCTGTAAGATAGATTCTAGATTCAGATTTCTATATTCGGGGTGTCAGAATGGAACTGGTTTATATATGGGTTTTGTCAGCTCACGAGCCAGGGGTGATAGGCGATTCGAGGCACCCTAAGTCTACAGCGCGTCCAACTTCCGCCAGATGTAGGCTAGAGCGATTCACATTCGGCCTGCAGCGAGTCTAGCTTGCGATACACTTGGGTTACCCATACTCGCGGACTGTATTTCAACGAAACAAATAAGGAGGCTCGGAGTAGGCTCTCTCACGAACGTTTAGCTATCTTAGATCTCGATTAAGCTCGAATCTGGAAACGCTTGCCTCGAGTTGGAGCCAGAATTTCTATCGTTTCCCGGTGAACGAATGCTTGCAGTATTCCGGATGGCACCTCGCGGACGAGCCACTCGGCCGATCCGATCGAATTTAACGCTGGCGGCGTTGCGCCATGCCCTTCTTTAATTACCCAATTAACGCGTTACACCGGCTTAATTTGTTCTTGAGAATGAAACGCCGCGGCGTCGAGGCCTGAATCGTGCCCGGGGAATTCGCGCACAAAGATATTTTCCCAGACGCGGAGCGAGAAACGCGGGACGCGGCGGGAGTCGGCGATGAAATTGGCACACTCTAATGAACCAGCAACTCGTGGAAAAAAAATCGAGGCCGGCCCTCGCGCGCAAAATTCCACGAGCCGCGTTAATTTGCATCATAATGGGTCGCGCTGGCGTTTGTCCTTTCTATCGTGGCCCGTCGCTTTTAAATCCCCGCCCGTCTGCCCCCCTCCGCTCCTCTCCTTTTTTCGGTTTCGTCGTTCTATCCACCGATGTGTGCCGGTTTTCGATGAAAAATAAGTAGCGCGTCTCTAATGTTATGCTTTCACTGGCTCCAAGATCAAGGCGAGCCACAATGGAGCCCACGATGCATGCGGATAATCACATTAATTCCCGGGGAATCCGGGGCACGATGCATCGGGCCGAGTTTTCATCGCGACGCTCGCAAATTTCATTTCTTTTTTCCGAGCCACTGCCCGCCAATTCGGTGCACGCCGCGCGCGGCACGCTTAAACGCGTACCGAGTGAAAGAAGCTTTCATGACGAACGTTCACTCGCCCGAGGATCCTGTCACGATTATATTTTTCATTCTCCGAAGAAAGTGAGACTCTTCTCTCGCGTTCCATGCATGCATACCTATGCACATCGGTGCGCGGCAAAAGGTTTAGAAAGAGCCAGGCGTCAAAGTTGTTCGCGCTGGGGTGGACCGAAATACATGCGCGGTACCACGAAGGAGGGTGCGCTCCCATCCACGGTTTCGGTGCACGTCGAAACGACGGAATATCGCGAGTGTATCGTTCTGAGATTCTCGTACGATCGGCACTGCAAATTGCCCATCGCGATCCCCGCAAGAAGAGCTGTTCTTTTTCCAACGAGCGGCCGCTGGTCGAGCGAAATTGCTCGCATCACGCGAAATCGTTCGTAATTCCACGGGGATTATCCGGGGCAAAAGGGCGGGTTCCTTCGGCATCCTTTCGCTATCGGGGGACTTTACGAGCTTTTAATTGAACAATATTGAATGAAGACAAGTCGCCGCGCACCCCTCGCGAGTTCTTGTTAAACGTCCCCGCGGATGGACGGGGGCTTGCGGAGGTTCTAGCGCGAGACTTTAACGAGCGTGGTCCGGCGACGTAATCGACGACGAGCGCGCGCATACAGGCACGGCTTAAGGCCCGCGCGCCTTCTGCAAAATGCATTTGCTTACGGCTCGCTCACGTACGCCCGTATAAAACGGCGCATTATTCGCGAGTTATGCCCCGTACGCACGTCGCTGCTTCTTTTTTTTCCCTCCCTCCCCCTCCGCCCGTGCAGACCCTTTGTGAGGAGCCTCTTAAAGCCTTAAGGCGGCCCTTCGTGCACGCGTCCTTCCTTTCTCTCCTTCCTCTCCCTCCTTCTCCTCCACCCTCCTTTCCGTACTTTTTTTTCCCCTTTATTTTTATGCGCCTCGCCGCCCGGGAACGCGCGACACATGCAAATGAGGGCTCGCACCTATCCCACCGACGCGCGTTATCTAATCGATTCGCTGCAGTATTTACTCTTCAAAGTGCCAGGCTGGCGCTGCTAGAGTGGGCAAGTGTTTCTCGGGGCTCGTCCTTTTCTGCCACGAGGGTTTCAACGTTCACGGGGATAAAGGGAAAACTGTACGCTGTAGTGTACACCCACGCATCTTTGTATACGATTGAATTACACGTGTTAAATGGCAGCGTGTCGCCCAGTGCCAGCCAGAGGTGGTTGTAAGTTCTCTGGCCTGTGAATAATTAAAGGTTCGAGGGGCATTTTCTCGGCAATGGTCAGGCGATCGGCGCAGACAGAACAGCGCGGAACAGTCGGCACGTAGCTCCAATCAAAACTGCTTTCTCTCCGTGGCCCGGGATAGGTTGGCATTACTGACCCCGAGCGGAGCGCGTTCCAGAGATTGATTGCCTTATCGATAATTAGCTTACCACGACGAGCGTTCCGTGAACCTTTTGTTTCACTTTCTGACCCTATGCCGCCTTGCCCCGACTTCTGTGACTCCACGGAATTCCACTAGCGATCGGGCAAATGTCAAATTTCGAAACAGTGCCGCCGCTGCTGTTCGATTGCGAAGAATCCACGAAAATGCTTAGATCTCGATGATTCTAAGCCACCGGGACTCACGCGATCGGTCCACGGATGCCACTACTCTGTATTTAAGCAGATCTCCTCTGACAATCATGACGGAGCACGCAACATGGCCCGTTGATTATCCTGCACGGAAAAATGAGGTCAGAGATGATCCTTCTCCCTTCTAACATGTCGAAACGCGGAGATCGCGTGATCGGGCTCATAGTTGGGATCGTATCGAGACACGGGTCGACCTTATTTCCAAGCAACATGCCAGAGAAACCCTCGGAGCTTTCTTTCGAAAAAAAAAAGCAGGCAGAGGAACGATGCGAGAGAACCATAACCGTCGTCGGTTATCCCAATTAGGAAACCCGCGAGCTTTCGATGCAATGATCGAGATACGATCTTAATAAAGTATAACACTTTGAGTATCTTAAATGCAACGTGTTGAAGTATCATCGAGATAACTCGGCGCAAGAGGTACGTTTATTTTTATCACGGCTAAGGAGTTTCCTTTTAGAAGCGCGTTAAGAGGATCGATAGACAGAGCGATCAATATGATTAACGTGATCATTTAACCCGTGACACCATCAACCTCGTTGCTCTACTTCTCGACCACGTGGGTCGAGGCGATATCCCCCCACGCGCAATTAACTTTTCGCGCCGCGATCGAGACAAACTTTCATGCAGAGATCGCCGAGCCCCCCCCCCCCTCCATCCTCGCCCGTTATTGCCTCAATCACCATAATTTTATGCGACATTAATCGCCCGGTGTAAAGATACCCGTGGCCTAATTAACCCCCTCGACGTGGACGTTTAATGGAACTTCCACTCTGCCCCCAGTCGTTTGCCGCGAACATTTTATAAATTTATAATACAGCCGGCAGACGTGTCGCGTTCGTTGTACCCGGCGGTTGTACAGATTTGTAGGACTTTGTCGAGGGCGGTTGTTATCGGGGGCAACGATCTCTGGAAAGTGAAAATGTCGAGCGCTCCCTGAGCCAATTACGAGGACTTTATTCTCATCTGCACGGCTTCGCAACGACTCCCTCTGCCACCGTGGACAATGGGATTACTCGAATCACCGATCCACCCGGGCTATCGATTCTTTGATAGATCAGACATTATACTCCGCTTGGATTAGGTTTCCAGCTCGATCCACTTATCGTTGCAAGCCCGGTACTATCGGAGAGCGTCCTGTCGCGTTTATGAGACAAGAGCACGTCGCTCGTGAATGAACGTTATGCGAATGTCTGTAAGGTTTCTTTCTCGTAGGGTTGATTGGGGTCACGGGATTGACATCCACCGGGGGTCTACTGGCTATCAAGTATTCTCGATAGAAATTAGTAGAGCGCTCGAGAGTTTCCCAGCGTTTTTCCCAGCTGCGAGTTGAGCCTCGTGAATCATGATTCTCGATTCCCAGTGGGACACGGTCCCGAGCAGTTTCTGTCTCGTCGAGAATGGTCATGTTTGGCCGACTCTTTACTCTTTACTCTTTAGCCAAGGTTGTACTCTCGATGCAGGACACCGGCACCGCCTAGTCGCTCGCGAAACGCTCTCGCTAGTCGCTCGAACGCCGCTATTTGGCCGCGGCAAAATGCCCACAATGTTGGAACACGGAGTTGTGTCGTGACTTCATCGTCTGGTACCTCGATGCCGCCTATTGTTCTATGAATAGAGCTCGCCTATCTCTTCCCTTCGCTCTCTCGGCACTGTCGCTCTCTTCGTCCACCTTTCACCGTGATGCTTGCCACGTTTTCGACCATTCGCACGCAGATCGTACGATCCATGCTCCGTTTTTCAATCGTGATGATTGCTCGGTAGACGGCGAGCGTGGCTTCTTCGAGATGCAAGCTCTAAAACGGAGCTCCGTTCCCAGATCGTGCGGGGATAAAATGTTGCGACACGCGAGCCTCTGGCAGCGAGCGCGATGAAAGAAGATCGAATCTGATCTGTGGTAATTCGATCGTGAAAAGAGGGAGACAGGAAGGAATCAGCAGCGAGGTATCGTCCCTCGCGGTGTTTGGCCCTGCCGGGGTATTAAAATTCCTCGCGTGAATTTTCGCCGGACCAGTTCGTTTGATTATCGAGATCTATGCATTAGTCGTCGAAGCAACCGCGCGCGGTCTTTGTAAGTAGTCGCGAGGGACTCGGAGTATTTTTTTCCTAGCGTCGTTCGAGAGACGATTCTCATGCTGTTCTTTGTCTGAGATGACCCGTAACCTTTCGTTGAAACCGGAAACGTGTAGAGGAGGAAGAGCTGGTGGAAGTTGCGTAAGCCGAAGGACGCGTAAACGCCGTGATCGCTGAGAATAGGCGAGTTTTCACCTCTGTTGGTTTCCTCGCCTGTTATGTCGCTTCTGCTCCGAGGATTGTCGCGGGTTTCGTCGAAGAGTGGCAGAAATTTCGTTACACAATCCAAGCCAGATTTCTCTCGGGGCTAACCAGCAAAAACCTCTTCGTTAATACGACACGATGCCGTCGTACTCGGGACTCGGTGACTAGTTCGATCGGTAATTCGAGCCGGGAGAAGTGGCAAGAAGACCCGGAAGAGCCGCAAGAAGAAAACCTTCTGGTAACAGTGCAGGAGGATCGGCTCCGCGGTGAATGGCGTATATACCACGCGATATTATCTCTTTGTTGCATCGGCTGTTAGGGTTGGGCTGTGTTCTAAACTCTAAAGACTCCCCAGAAAATCCAACTGCTTTGGACTGATGATTGCAGAAATATTCCAGCCGAAAGAGAAAAGGGGAAAGGTGTTTAAAACGATCCCACGGGGTAAAATGATTACTGGCTGTTCTGCCGCTATTAATGCTGCTATTTCTTAATATATATATAATATTTCTAAATATCGGGGTCGTGTGTTATAAACAAGAAAAAATCAAAATTACTGCTTTTTATCTAATGTAAGGTCTTCTTCAATGTTGCGTAACTTTTGTCATAAACGGCTTAGCGTGACAGCAATAATTTAATGTATGTTTCGTTACCTAATGTAATAATTTCACGTTATATATTCAACCACTGTATGTGAGTTGGATGTTTGGGGTTATATGATTCCTCTGTAGTAGGGTAATCTCTAATCTCATTTTCTTAACTCACAAAAACTACTTTACTTTTATTTAAATAATGTGCATTTGTATTTTTGTTTTTCAAATTACGCCTTAAGGCTTAAGGGAATCGTTTTAAACACCTTTCACTAGTCACTGCAGAACGGCTAAACTTCTGCAGTCCGAACTTTTCAAATTTGTATAACCTGTTATTCGTAATTACCGTCGTAATGAAATCAGACTCTCATGGGACAAGTTTTCACGATTATTTCCATTTAGATGTTGCTGAGATTTTTGTTTGATGATAAAAAAGTAACATGCAAAATCTCTTCGTAAATTCGCAACTTTAGAAGAAGTTTAACTCGAATCCGAAAACCTAATCCATTGTTTCCCCCTGGATCCAAGCTGGTTGCCTTAATCCCGAGAATCTACACTGTGTATTGTTTTCCTCGGAGCGATTGCTCTTCTCCCTGACGCTTCTTTTAATTGGTGGGATAAGAATCTTCCGAAGGGTTGCGTAAACGGTCACTCCGCTCTAATCCAGGCGAGCAGGCTCGAATAGAACTGGAAACCGAAGAAACCTCCGTCCACCGAATTGCAGTTGACGAGTGCGCACTTGGCACACATTCCCCGGGTGGGCAAAAAAGGCTGGTGGCCTGTGGAATGGGAGAAACGGCGCAGAAGAGGCAGAGAAAAGGTAGCAACTCTGGGGGAGAGCGTGCGAAAGTGTTTCTCGTCAGCTCTGTTTGAAAAAGTGCACGCGATTACCGAGATACGTGCGGCAGGGAGCAGCGCTCGCCCCGCTACGCGTCACCGACCGCGGAAGCACAATAAAAAGGACACGCGCCGATGGAAATGCCGCTACCAGCGAGCACGGTGCTTGTAATTGTCCGTTTCTCGAATTATCGACGCGGCTCGATCTCTCCGGAGCCGCCGCGCCGTTTCCTAGCCGCGAGATCGCGCGATCCATCGTCGTTTGCGCGGGACGATCCAGGCGGTTCGATGCCGGCCACTCCGCCGTCGATTTACGAACTCGACCGACGCAAACCGTAAGGATAAACCGTTGGAAAGCCTTTCCCGTGAGAGACTTTGGCCTGGCTCGTCCGCCAGACCACGGGACGATCGAGTTTTTTTCCCCGCGGACGTCGGTGAAGCGGCGAGGCCAGCTGTATCGCACCGTCTTCTCAGGCCCACTTGGGGAATCGTGAAACGCAGCTTCGCAACGGGTCCAAGCGTTGCTCGATCGTTGCTGAAACTTGCATCCCACACGAGGCCACCGCTATTGCGAAACCACCGAGCGTCGGCTGTGGATTCTTTCGTTCCGTCCGGCGGGGTTGCTTGATTTTTCGTCCCAGCGTAGGCTTAATGAGGCGGCGAACCCGCGGCTAATGCAGATTTTTCCATCGCCGCGCGCAATCAATCATGCTTTGAACCGGGTATGGAAATTACATCTGTGATGTGATTAATGAAGCCGCGACGATGGTAGTACAGGGTCCTCGCGGTTTCTACGCTCCAACATTCGTATACATCTAATATATTGCAGGTGGAAAATGGTAGCTCGATAATTGAAACTCTCGTCCTACGTTTCCTATCCGCCGTCAAGGGACGATCACGGTTCTCCGGCCCCCCTCCGCGAATTATCAACGATATTGCATCAACCTTGTAATAATCTCCGAGCTTATCGCGTCACCCTGCAAATAAGTTGCGTCGCTGGGGAAAAATGCGCGGACTAAGCGGACGCGTCTTGAAAGCTTGGCGACACGCGAGTCCGCCTGCTTCTTTTCCACCGCTACGATGGCCGGGGCCACCGTCTGGTTGGTCGTGGGACAGTAGCCATATCCACGTGGGATCTGAGAGAGCAAACGGTATGCTAATTAGATTTCCACCTGCCAGGGGGTTTAAAAGCTGTTACGCGAGACACAGAAAACCAGAGCCCGGAACTGCCGTTGCTCGGCTTTGCTCGGTGCCTCGAATAGAGCCGTCGCGAAAGCTCCGCAAGCTCTTCGAAAGCTTGGAACGGGAGAATGGATTTTAGATGCGGAAGTATAAGCACCGTTGCATCCTCCACCTCTCGTATTAATCTTGCAACAGTGTTTCGTGTGTCAGAAGATGGTTGGCGTGAAATACGGGACGCCTCGGGCCATGGACGTAGAAGACGTTTCTCGTCGATAAAGAATTACTTCTCTAATTTACGAATTAGTATGACGGATCCCAGGCCCGCGAGATATGTACACTTACATAGAAGGAGCCCGAGCGTCCGCGAATGGAAACTTAAAGATGAAAGTCGGAAGCTGGGAGACCGAGAGGTAGAGTTGGCAGCGCGAGGAAGGAAAGTTGGGGATAGCGCATAACGCGCCGCGGAAAGAGAAGACCTCTGATCGCGGCGAGATCGAATAACTTTGATAGGAAGATTGCTAACCTATTGCACCGACGGTGTTGTTCCGCGGATGATAATTTGCCGGCTCGTCCACTTGAGAAACTTGCGCGCGGAATGCCGTGAGAACGCGAAAAAAAGAACGCCTCGGATCTGCCAGCGCGGCGGTGAACGTTTTGCCATTTGTAATAGAGAAGAAGGTAGGCAGACAATCGAGTGGTTGGGAGTAAATTAAGGTCGACGTCCTCCGCGGCACGAGCCGGAGACCGCGATTTTAAAATTCACTTTCATCAGAGTCGGCCCTCGGGCGACGCCAGGTGCAGCACCGTGCCCCGGGGCGTCCCCCACTGTCGCCAGCATGGAAAAATCATCCCCGTTCTAATGATTAATCCGGCGATGAAACGCGCGAGGAGCCGCCTGCCGTACGAACAACCGGCAACGAGGAAAGACTAATGTTTCCATTATGTCTGGATAGTCGGCCGGTTGCGACTCAATTCAGCCGACAGCGCCGCCACGAAATTGGACCAGTAAATCTACTGAATCTCAGAATGCCACGGGGAATCGATATTTCAATCGGACGTGACGCAACCGGCCGGTCCATTTAGTCTTTGAACGCCATTTCACGACATTCCTTGTAAAACAAAGTAGCGGCTCGCGTTTCGCAACCGCCGCGCCGCCTGCACCTTGGCGATTTATCGGTCCGCGTAACCATGCTCGTTTTTCGTGCCGGTCAACTTCTTTCCCCGGCGTTCGCGTTTCGTCCAGTTGCCGCCGTCGGCCGCCCTAACGGGGCCTTTTGCTAATGACGAGTGCACGCGCATCGCGCGCTCATTCAGATTATCCGATCGAACGTCGCGCGTGTCGTTGACGAGTGGGCAGGTGGCCACGTCGAAAGTACGCAACAGCCCGCTTCCCTATCGGGGATAGAATGGTAACTATGTGCAAATGTCTCCCGATCTTTTCATTCACGCGCTCTCATTTCGGCGGGGGTCGAGGTTGGCGCGTCCAATTAAAGCCAGAGGGAAACGGAACGCGACCGAGAGGGTGGGGAAGGGGGGGGGGGGGGCGGGTGGAATAATTGAAATATCGGGCGCTAATTGAGCCAGCGGCAGCAGCCGTGGTAGGAATTAATTCGGATCGAGTAACGGTAGCATGGCGGAGACGCCTCGAAAGCGGCGCCCGATCGCCTCCCCCTCCTTTCTCCTCGCCCGGCATTAACGAGTTTTAATTAATTCATATCGGTGTACGCGAGTCGCGAATGACATTTATTTGGGCCACTAACGGATTACGTCCGAGCGATGCTACTTAAAAAGGAGGCGATGTAACTGATAACCGTTACTCGGGTTTATGAAGTTGGAGTTTCATTCCCCTGCGGTGGGACCGCGCGTCGTATCTTTTACTTTTAATCGGGCCCGTCCAGTGGCAGGCAGGATATCTTACAGAGGTACACGGGTCGAATGAAATTCCACGGTTCGGCCGTCCGGTGGAAAGCCGCGGCGGTGGCGTTTCTGGAATACGCGCGCACGCCTGCCCGGCGCGTATCGAGGACCATAGCGGGATTAGTCGATCGGGCAAAACCGCCTCGCGGCTTCGCTCGCCAAAAGATGTATGAAACTTTTCCGCAATTCCGAATTAAATTGTGTACGTGTTGCGGGAGCTTTATAGACTGGATAACCAGCAGCGTACACGATCGTTCCGAGCGGTCTACGTGCAGGGGATCTTGTCGGTGGTGGTGCGGCCGGGATAGTCCATACCTAGAATGAGTTATATCGCATTGAATATCAGCCGATAGGATCTCACTCGCGGCTGGCTGCCTCCTCTTCCTGCTGGCTCTCAAAGCGGCCGCGCGCGAGCCATACCCTTTTACAATATTATGTACATCGTTCCACCAGTCCACTCCAATTCGTGCTTCCGAAGAGTCATTGCGCTACTTTGTTCCCTACCGAGGACTGTATTCTTTGGAGGCGGCCAGCCGACCAGGATTCCGCGATTCGCGCTTGGGAAAACGCTCCGCGCAACGCTGGATACAACTGTAATTGCTTCTTCATTTGCTCCGAGTTGTTTGCTACGGCTTGACGGATAACCGAGCAGCTTCAACGATAGCTGTGTATCACCGAGGTTTCTGGAGTCTCATAGCGTGACAATGTTGAGGCGTGGCAGGTAGCTAGTTCGAAGGAATTCCAGGGGAATCTGCATTTAGGAAAGCAGCTGGAATATGTAGCAGACCTTTCCTGCATGCAACTATCGTTGAGATGTTCAGCTGGAATGCGAAGGATCGCACGCAACTCCTCCCGATCTCGAATCGCCTTTTGTCAAGGTGATTCGGATGACAGGCCGAGTCGTGCTCCGCTCCGGGACTACATTCCACATCAGTGAGATACGCGGATTATGCGAAAAAACCGTTCTGCGAATGAAAGTCACGCGCGTCCAGGTGAATTCTTTCCCTCCACTTGGCGATTTCATTGTGCGATCTGCCGGGATCGTCCTGGTGGACGTCGATCGATGGATGAAGATGTTTTTGTCCCCGCGCAGCTCCGGCTCTCGCCGATAACCGACTACGTCGTGGCTCTGCGCCGCAGAGTTTCCAGCGGGCTCGTAAGATTCCTCGCGAAGGAGCTCGCGCAACGTCCAGCCCGATTTCCGTCGAGATGAATTCCTCGCGAGTGACTCGACAGATTCCGCGTAACTTGTGCTACGTCGATGCTGTTACATCACAGGGAATCAGAGAGAAATATTCATCTCGCGGAGTACAGTTATCTGGCTTGGCCCGAGGAGCACACGTCCGCGCCGATGTAGCACCTGGAGCAGCGTCTAGAGCCAGATCCTCGCGGTATAATCTGCTCGGAACGGTAAATCCTCGGGGGCCCGTAAAAAAAGATCGATCCGGCCGGGCAACAATAAAGTTACGCAGGCGGACGGCGACGACGTAGCCGTGCTTATCAGCTGAAATGTTAACAAGCCCGGTATCTCGGATCTCGGGACGGTGGCGAGGACAATTTTATCAGCCTTGGCGAAATCACGCGTCGACGCCGCGGTAATTGTTGTTATCGCGGGGCCGGGCACGCGAATCCTCCTTCCTGAAACCGCGGCCGAGAAGTATGCGAGCGTTCGCCTTGGAAAGGTCACGAGGAGGTGGCACCGAAAGGTCGTGTCGGTTTCACCGGTCCCGTGGCTGAAGAAGAGGCAGATGATGATGACGCTAACGACCAACACGCCGCGGCCGGCGAGGAAGGAGAGGCGAGGAGAGGCGAACGGTGAAAGCGAATCTCCATTAATGTTCCTCCTCGCCGAGGACTTCAAAGCTCGGTTGCGCACCGCTCTCTGTATACCTGCATATTTAAGTGCGCTGCCCCGGAGACTTCCGGTCAGCGCTCCCCGCTCCGACGCGCGACCGGGAGTGACGCGTTTCAAGGAGCTCGGATGATGGACCAACCTCGCCACGTATATTTACGGTCATTACAGCTCATTGCGGGGCCTCCTCCTTGCGGGCCCACGGTGCTGCGATTAGGGGTGGGACCGAGGTGTATTTATTTGCGCTGTCCGGGAGCAGCCGAGGGAAATAATAACGGTGCTCGGCAAACGGGAAAATTGAAAGTTCGTCGAAAGTAGGAAAGGCAAGATTTATGGAGTGTGGCGGTACCTGTTGTCCGGAGTGGCGAGAAATTTTTGGAAAGTTGAATGAAACTGCGACGGAGGTGTCTCTCGCCCGGGGGAATTCAGTTTCGGCGGAGTTGCGCAATGGTGCGCGACGATGCCCCGTTATCACAGCTTGTTTGTAAACAGGATCTGGAATTAGGTGGGACGCCATAACCGAGATACGTAGAATCCGCTGGAGATCCTGTTGAACGATGCCGCAGGTTGTAATCGTGATCCTTCGAGGTGGGTCTTATCTCTCTAACTGTACCTGGCTCGGCGCAGTCCAACTAAGCTGTCGCGACTCTGCCATTGTCGATCTGCGAAATTCTGCCGACAATGAGAACCGTTTGGGTCACCGGCATTTCGGTGCTGGGACAGGTGACGCCACGTCGGATACGCTCCTGTTACGTAAAACGCGAGGCCAGATTTATTATGCATTCAGTGAAACTTGTGCGACCAAAGAGAGTGCCGCTGGAATCTCGAGCCTTTCGTTTCACCTGCTTCATCCGCACCTATTTAACGGAGATCGACAAGGTTGTCGCAGTCGTCCCGGCGCTCGCATCTTCGACTGGCGTTTTTTCCCCGGGAGAGAATTTGCCAGCGGAAGATTGATCTGCCGTTGGTGGGGGGCCGGCGAAAAAAGTAGGGTCGGGCAAAAAGGTCTGCAATCGAATTACGGAAATTCCAGAATGCGAGAACGTGCCGCGGGAGGAGGCGATCCTTCGAGGTGGTCTTATCTGTATAACTGTACCTGTCCACGGGCAGTCCGCGATTGCTCACCGCAACCACTATTAGCGATTCTCCCGTTAGGATAAATACGTGCCGGGCGCCACGGGATCGTAACGATTAATGGCCGATTAACCTGGCCGCGTAACGCTGTTCCAGAATTTCGCGGAAAACTGCAGTTAGGATGCAACGGGCCTGCTTTCCTCCTGTCCACTGTATCGCCATTATCCGCGAGGCGATCGTTAGACGAACCCGAGAAAATTGCTAGCACGCGATTCTCTTTGTTTTGCTTCCTTCCCCGTTTCTTTTAGCGAGCTGACACTATCGAGGCTAGCGTAAATTCACGGGTACAGTTAACCCTGGTGACGTCCTCCAAAGGATTTTAATTCTTTGGAGCTTCAGCCTCCCTGGACATTTCCGAATTCTGATGGTTTCCACGTCCCTTGGATTAGAATTCACCCGAGTGGTTTTCTGCACCCTCAAACAAGAGGGTCCATTGACGAAGGGACAGAATTGGCTTCTAAAACCCTATCACTGTTACTCAGACGAGAAGATCCCTTGAACCTTGTGGAACATCATCCGAGACTTGCGGTGGAGGTGTCCACGGTGTCCAGGGTATCTACGCAGGACAGCTTTGAAAGTGTCACAGAAGGAGCACCTGGCCTGCTCGTGACACGTTAGGCGCGCTGGCCAGGTGAGTCATTCGCGGGGGACGAAGAAGGACGTCGGCGACGGATCTAGGGGGGTTGGTCCTCGCAGGTGGTTCCACCGAGGACTGTTCCACACCATGGCCGGTGGTGTGTGCCAGTGGAGGCGCGTCTGTGCCGTCGGCGGCGGTGGTGGTGGTGTTACGGTAGGTTATGCCTTGCATTCCACTCGAGGTCGACGAACCGAGACGAACGCCTGCATGCGCGGCCACGTTGCTCGCTCCTGGCCACTGTCCGGCCAGGCTGCCTTGCCCTTTCCTTTCCTTTCCCTTCCTGCACCTCTCTTTTCCCTTTCTTTTCGTCCTTTCCTCTAGAGCTCGCCTCGTCCCAGCGCCGGCTGGGGCTGCCGCGCGAGACACTTCCTCGTCCTTCCACTGTTCTCCAGGTGCTTCTGCCTTCGGACTCTCCCTCGTCTAACCCATTCTTACCCTCCTTCCCTCGGGAAAACACACCTCGAGACCAGACGCTAGGGTTTCACGAGTTCCAGATAATTCCCCGCACGGAGCGCCAGGCTCGTGTCTCCTCCTCCGCGAGCGTAAGAACTAGGTTCCCGGAGCCTCAAGAAAGTCGCGCCAGCGCTTTCCCGTTTTTTACGCCCAGGAAAATCTGGATTCCTCCGGTGGAGCCAGTTTTTTCCCGCCGCTATCATTATCGCGGATTAATACCGCGGCCTTTCACCGTCCAAGTTTTCCCTTTTCTCAGCCCCCGTGCTAACCGACGCCTCTCGAGTCAGCCGCGAACGTGTCGCCGACGTTCGGGGAGAAAGTCGTCGATCCTCTTTCCAATTATCGTAATACGGTGCGGTTGCCATTTAAGAGAGCCGCCTCGAACTTTTCGCAGCTCGCCGACGCCGGATTTTCGTCCACTTAGGCCTTAGGAGGAGGAAACCTTGTCACCTTTCGTTCGTCCGCTGTTTTCACGAGGCTTTTCGCGGAGAAAGTACCGGTGCCTTGTCGTTCCATGCGTTTCAATTACCGTTTTCACCGTGCGCGTATCGTCGGTTCGACAAAGACGCGCCACTGGCGCCGACAAGTTGGGTAAATGTCCGCAATTAGGCGTACAATCGGTGCAATTAGCGTACCCCGTGCGCTCGTACACCGGCCCCGATTGCTATTCGTCATGAACGTTTCGCGTACGCGGCCACGGGGATCGTTGGCAACGTTAGCCAACAGGCTAAAACTGATAATCCCGGCTAAATATAACGGGTAATTGCAAATGACGTGAAAGAGAGATTGATGACTTGTCCGTCGGACAATGGGGGCTGGCTGTATCCATCAGCGGTGCGAGAAATTTCGTTAAATTGATCCGCATAAAAACAAGCGAAATCAACCGTGCTGGGAGTCACAGGTTATCCCGCAGAGAGACTGTCTGTTCGAGATACGCTCTTTCGATAACAGTTCTGCTCTCCTTAGTTAAAACGTCCTATCTAACATTTTCTCATTTTTCAACATATGTTGAAATATTTGAAGTTCCAAGTGTCTTTTACCTGTTAGGTAAAGTTAGAAAATCCCTACGTGCTTTTTAGAGATCTAGAAACAGTCTAATTTATTCATGCTACCTGCTTTTCAGATCATTTTACTAGATTAAAATGTCCTATGTATTATCTACTAAATTAGATTGTCCTAAGTTTACGTAAGGTGTTTGATTTTAATGATTTTAAATGTGCTGTGCAGGAGGCAAATTTTTCCAATATAGACGTTTGTGAAATTGACATCAATTTTTTTGATTGGGAAGACTTCACTTCTCAGCACAAATTAAAAAAAATTCTCTCAGAGTTATGGTCGTTTTAAGAGCGCTTTAAACGCTCTTAATGGTCGTTTTAAGGTCGTTTTAACTAACGAGGGCAGTGTCGTTCGACGTTGCAAGTGTAGCGGGCGAAAGGTGCAGCCTTAGTTGCCGTTTCAGAGCTTAATCCTAATTTAAAGTATCTTCGTAGAAGGATGCTACTATGGGCATCGAAATCTCCGATATCCATGCATTCTCCATTACGCAGAGATACTAGAATCTCTCGGCTGCGAAAGAAAGGCGTCACGGGTTTCCCCCGTCGAATCAACGATTCAATTACGATCCGTGGAATTTCATCAGAACGGTAACCCATGATAAATGAACCGCTAGCGTTCATCGACGCCAACGCGCGGTATTAATTAATTCAGCCGCGGAACGGGCAAACAATCGCCCCCGTGCCAAACATTTATCTTCCTCCACCTCCGCCTAATCGCTACGCCGCGTGATTTTATTAGACCGTATTACGCTTCGATCATTTATCCACCGATGAATTATCTGTGCCCGCGAGAACTGGCGCCCCCCGTGCCCATCTCCGCTGAGAATTTCATCTTCCCGCGGTTATTTATCGTCTAATAAATTGCCGGCCGATAATAAATAAAAGGCTGATTACGAGCAGCGGCGCGTGAAATGCCCGCCGGATGGAACAAGCGATCGTAATCGACTGTAATTCGACATCGAGTGCCCCGCCGCGGCGCGCTCTCGTGGAGCCCACTATTTGCTCGCCGATCGGAGCAAATAGAAATCGAATGGCCATGCGCCGCGATTCGCGTTTATCGCTCGTCCTTCGATCGCGATTCGCGCGAGCCCCTCGCCGCGCTATCGAGCCAGCCAACGGGATAAACAATAACGCGGCGCGGACGATAACAATTGATCGGGAGGGACGGGGATTAATTATTCCTCTAGCCGGCACCGCCGGTTCCGCTTCACGCGCCTCATTAGATAAAGCTGCGTCGAGCGACGGAAAAGGGAATGGCATTCCCTTTTATCGTTTCTCTTTGGCTATCCATTTAATTGCACCGGCAGGTGCGGAGAGGGGGACGGAGCCCAATCAGACCGACAGAAGGGTGCGATCGTGAAAGTCGACCTGTCGAAAGCAGAGACGTCTGAGGCTGTGAGACGGTTCCAATTGGACCCTGGAAGCTTGGATCGTTGGGCAATTAAGCTAATTAAGAGGAATAGTAGCCAGGCGATAATTAGGGGCGGTTACAGCCGCCCCGGGGGCGAGTCAGCTTTCTGGAAACTATCTCGGGACGACGACAGGAGGGTGACGTTCTTTCACTGGGTGTAGTTTAAAGAGAATCTCTGTCGAGGAATGGTGTATACTCGGAGGAGGATGTTTATCGGAGCATGTTTCGTTTCTGCATACGAGTCGAGCGTGGCAGACGGACCCTGCACGTGCTCCTTTTCAATCAATGGCACCCTCGTAAGAGCACTCGACATTCTCCTCGCACGTGCCGATGGCAGTAACCTCGGAGACAATGACATGCCGGCGACGAGCGCGTCGCCGCATGTAAATGTAACCTTTTGTGAGTCTATGGAAGACGCTGCGCGGATCGCGCCAGTGAAAGGTGCGACGCGTCTCGATTCCGCCAGACCGAGCCTCGCTTCTCTCGGGATTAGGAAATGTCAGCTGATGGTAGTCTGTGAAAGCATCGTGCTCTCGTGCTCCCTCATCTTCCACGCCGTTGCAGAAGCCTTCCAGAAGTTTTCAGCAAACTTTAACGAATGAGAAGCTTGCGCTTGCAAATTATCAAAGCTCCGAGGAGATCAGAATTCTTGAGTCCCCTCAGTTGACACACTGGCAATTCATACGTTAACTAAAAGAATATTCTCCAGGATCGTGTGCAACGTTGTAGGCAGTCCCATGGACGGCGCGAAGAACGAAACAAATGTGTGATCGCCATTCACCGCGCTCCAACTAGAAGGCTCCGCGATCCTTTCGCATCCTTCGGCTGCTAGAATCCTCTTTCGCGAGGTTGGCTCGTTACGCAACGCGATTCTATTCCACGGCAGACCGTTAATTTAATTCGCGCTTTCCAGTTAATTAATCCCAATTACACGTAGCAGCCACCTACTCGCGCATTCGCAGCAGCTGCCTCCTTGAACGCGTCAACCTGAATGCCCCCTTAATCCAGGTAAACACCTGGTTCCACGGCCAGGCCTCGCGCGTTACTCGCCTCGATAAATTAATGACTGACGCGGTCATTGGCCGTTAAGTCGATTAATGACCCCCTTCCCCCTTCCCGGGTGGAGGGTAACGAGGCGATGCGTCTGTCCGAAAGCGTGGCGCTCGCACCTCGTTGCGAAAACGTTCTTCGTTATCGCCTCTCTCTTGGTATCCCGAGGCTTTCGCATCTTCGAACTATAGAAGGCAAGATATTCGTCAATTCGGCATCCAGAATCTACATTAGTCCAGATTTGTCCTCTATCCTCCCTCTGGTGTCGCGCGAAAAATCAATTCGCACCAAGTGGCACCGTGGACAGTTTCACTGAAAACTGTGCCTCGGTTCTGTTCCTCCGCGGAACGCTATGCAATCGTAATTTCCACCTGCAGCGCGGGTCGATTTGCATTCGCGTGCAAACGGTGGCTGCTGTCGAGGCTGCTCTCCCGGGGCCTGGGACAATTAATCGGTCCGCCATGAGCTTAAAGGACTGTTATTTCGCGGCGTGTAACGCATTTAAATGAGGTTACGTGTCAGCCAACGCTGCTCGCGATCCTCGTTTTTGCCGGAGCCCGATAAGCCCGTTCCTCGGGCCGATTTTTCCCGACCACCCGACTTTTCTTTCTGTCTCGCCTGTCCCACGTAGCTGCCTCCTCTTCTCTCGCGTGCTTCCGCCAGTGCCCCCTGTCCCCGCGAATGACTTGTACACACGTCGAAGAAGTCATGCCGAAGATGTTTCAGTCCGGTGAATATAACTGTGCAGCCGAACAGCTTCGTAATTCGTATTTCACCGACAGGTGAGAATCTCGAGCTTCGTGCCTCGAGCGATGCCGCTCCGTCTTCTTCTCTCGCCTGTGTACGCCCGACCGGAGTACAAATTTTAATGGACAGCTTTAATTGCCGATTTCTGTGTCACCGCGACACGCTAACGGATCGAACGGCGTTGTCGAAGGCGGGGGATTTTTAGGTGTCCCGAACCCGTGTTCGACTCGATGCTCGATGCTCGCTGCACGTGAGTGGCGTGTCACGCGAATCTTCTGCGTTCTTTACTCATCGCGGGCGACGCTCTTCCTTCCGACGCGTCGCCTCGGTTATGCTTTAGTGGTTTATTAGACCGAATACATCGATCGCTAGGCATGCGTAGCTTATACAGTGCTCGTTCGACCAGCGTATTCTACGCTCTATGGTAATCGAGCCAAGGTGGAGGCAACGGGGGTTTGGCTTCCGGAGGCAAGCACGAGCGGGTCTCTTAATCGCTGCGTTTTCCTCTCGGACTTAATTGCCCCGATCGCCGGTGAAAACGCGAGAAACCAGGCCTAACGACGCCGAGCCGCGGCGTTGTTAAACGGGAGGGGCAGGATTTAGTCTGGCCGCGGTAAAAATCACGCGAAATTCCATTAGTCCCGCGGAAAAGTCCCAGGCAATTTCCAAGCAGCCCCATCGTCGTTCGTGTTTCTGCTCCATGGGGTGCCCCTGGCTGAACGTAGCGAACGCGACCTTATTTAGCGCGCCAGGAATTCCAGGCTCCCCGTCCCACCTCGGGCAGCTCCAGCTTCGGCACCCTGCCAAAGAATTCGCCCCGCGAATTCCTCGGGAATTCGTTCAGGTGGAATCACCTTGTTCCCTGCGACGCTGGACAAGCGTGGTTCGAGGGAGCCCAGGTCCCATGAGAGCGCAACTGGATCTCAGCCTCAAGGCTCGTTGATTACACTTTTTCACTAGCTTTCCTCCTATTTCGCTGTATCTACTCCTCGAGTGGTGGACGAGTCTTCTTTCACTGATATCGTTGGATGCTTAGGGACGCTCGATTTTGATTGATTCCGCTGTGGCGGCTCGCTCGTAAAGGTCGCCTCGTTAGGAGTTTACCCGGCGAACGTTCGCCTCTGCAATAATTTGTTGCGTAACCACGGCTGAAGGCGGCACCTCTTCGGTCGTGTGTCGCGCACCTACGTCCGGGATCTTCGGCAGGGTCCTTTAACCTCGAGTTCTCGTGCCTGGAGAAATTGCGTAACGATACCGAAGCGTGTTCGTTTGGTACTCGTCACATTACCAGCAGCGTGTAAATCAATCAGTCGGGGAGATTATAATCGAGGACTGCAGACACATGTGCCACTCAGTTCTATGGAAAGGTATGCACCTACCGTGCCCCGCGTCTTTGTATCGACTATGGAACGTGAAACGTACACCGCGTGCGGGACGCTAATTGATATAGCGCGGTATCGAGTTCGCCGGACGCTTATAGGCGTTTCCCGCACGTGGCGTCGTGATTGCGCAGCTCCTGCAGGTGATACTTTCTCGGGGAATCTCTCTCTTTCGAGTGGAAAAACGCGTCGGTTTAATCTGAAACGTTAAGTGGGAAAGCCTTCCATTCTCAATTAACGGTAGTGTCGCGATAGCGTCGACTATTTTCTGTTGTCCTTTTACCAGAGGGATTGCAGCCCGTTTCCTCGGTGCCGTTGATAGCCAGGGATCGGCGTATCGACCTTCCGTTGTCGACGATACGTCGGAGAATCGATAGTTCGACATGCCTTACACACTTTGCTACTTAGATCGTGTCCTACCGCAGGACATCCCGCACGATAACGACCCCGCCGCTTCTCCAGCCTCTATGCAGACAGATAAGGGCCACTTTTCACCGCCACGGGGAGAACGCACGGCGGGCTCAACCCTTATAAAGAATCCACAGAGAGTCGTGGCTGGTTCTTTCGCTTCCGTTCGATTTCTAGAATACAATTCATCGCTGTTCTCTCCTTTACCATGTTCGTCTCGGTGCACCGCACTGTCTGCACATTAACGAGAGTAGTGTCCCATTTTTCTTAGGGTGTTCCACTTGTCCGCCGTGTTCGGTGCACTTCAACTGTGGCTAGGGTATCGAGCGTTGTATTTATTCATTCGGTGCCAGTCGATTCATAGGATATGCGTACTGCCCTCGTTAGTTAAAACGATCTATCTAACATTTCAAAACATCCGAGGAAACCGAAGTTTAATCATTTCCTTTGTGCCATCCTTGTTCTTCGTCATTTAATTTAAAAAATGTAGTCATTATTTCGTGGCAGCCTAATATAATGTTTTGTCAAAGGTGTACCCGCATATAATGTATTATTAATTTGGCAATTAATTATATGTTTCAGATAGGATATTTTAACTTAGGAAAGAAAGTAACATAGTATATTGTAATATAGCAAATACTTGAAATCGTATTTAATTCACACTTTTAAATGTACAACTTAAACAGAAATAACATTGACATAAACTAGGTAGTTAAAAATAAACATAGGTATACATATAACGAAATGGGACATTTTAACTAAGGAGGGCAGCGTAGTTCTTCAGCATGCACTCGAAGGATTTCTCTTCTACATCAAGCGATTCTAACTATAGACCCCGGGGAATTAGCACCTGCTTCTTCTCGTCCAGTAGTTAGCAGCGTTACCTAATCAGATTTGTCAAGAACGTT
Source organism: Andrena flavipes (assembly GCA_963971345.1). NCBI lineage: Eukaryota > Metazoa > Arthropoda > Insecta > Hymenoptera > Andrenidae > Andrena > Andrena flavipes. Next base: position 43,461,298 of record OZ020482.1, read on the forward strand.
ATCTGAATGAGCGACGAGTGTTTGCGCGCGCCGCGGACAAAAAGAAGGATACCTACAGGTTCGCCTGGATCAGCCAGCCGGGAGGCTGGCCAGGGCGCGCGGCGTTCATTCTGTTTTCGTAATAATTCGTTGCGCAATAGCCATTTCGAGCAATGTTAGCCGAGTTATATTACCGCCGGTAATCCGACCGGTGGCATTTTATTAAGGCTGTATAATACCTCTTCGCCTCGGCACTCTTCGCGGAACGTGTCTTACGGCTAGTAGGACGTAATGTTTACAATTCTCTCGAAACGTTGTTGCCCGAGCTCAGCGGCAAGCGTGCCCGTGCAATCTGCATAAACGGTTAGTGGCTGTACGCTGCCTGGAACCAGAGTTTCGTTCAATTAACGGTATACCTCGACGCGTCTCGTTCCTAGAAGCCTTGAAAATTCTACTCCCTTTCACGACGAAACCCGTGCCACGAAACTACAGGTGTCCAACGCTCCACCAGCAGCATCAGCGTCTTCGAACTTCCCTGTCCCTCGAGACAAACCCTAGATTCAGGCCAGAGCGTGCCGAGAAACTGCGAAGCAATCTCGTCGATCTCATAAATTCTGCTCGACCTGTGCGCAAGGATAAGTCCCTGGATGTATCCTCGATCTCTCTTTCTTGCTCTCTCCCGATCGAGCGTATTAAATCGTCGCGTAATTAATTCGCGGGCTAAATACGGTTATCCGTGGCGGCGGTACCCGGAATCCGTCGCGGCGCATTTGAAATTAAAATCGCCGGTAACCGTGAAAAGCGAATCGAGCCCGGCCGCGGCAACGGGCTCGTGATATATTAGTTCGATTTCTAATCTTCCGCGAGCGTGCACACGGTACCGTACCCCAGCCTGCTCCATAAAATATCATCGGCCGTACGTCATGGCGAACGTGTCCAGCGCTGTAATTGGTATTGCATCGCGTGGCGGTGCACCGATTCCCCTCCTGCGCCGGCCAGGAAGAGCCTCCCCGATCTGCATAGACGATTACGCGAGTTAGCACCAGGAAGAACGTCCTCTACGCCGTCCCATCAGAGCCGCGGTGTGTAGTGCGCGGCGTGTGTGCCCGCCTGTCTGTGTTCCTGTAATAGAGGCTAGGATAAATGTGTCGCCGGACCTCGGTTCCTGTACGTCTGGCCTTGCCGCAGAATTATTGGCTATCCGCGTTCCGTGTTCGTGACGTGGATACACGTATGGATTAACGTTGGACACACGCCGTTTTCTGGACGTTGGCGTTGCGAAATGAAAGCCAGCCACGGTAAGGCTCGGGTATCGGGATTGTCGGTTATTAGTCTTGCTATTGTTCGTTGCGACGACGAAACGATGCAGGATGCGAGGGAATTGCGGGGGAGGTAGGCTCCTTTGGAAGGTGACGAGTCTTTCACTCGTCGATCCGTTACGGAGGAAGGTGACGAGGAGATCTGTGACGGTGGACATTTTAGACCACTTCATTTCTGCGGGCAAGTTGATTGTTCGTGGAGTTGAGATATTAGACTTTTGCTTGGGATAGTATTTAGAGACACGAAAGATATATTCTCCCCGCGTGAGACTCTTTCAAAGTACCTACCTAGAATTCTATGTACTTACCGAAACACTGTGTGGCAAGGTTTCTTTCACCTAGCAATGCAAAGTCAAATAAAAAGCGTTTAAAGTTGGCCACGCTTGCCCGGTTCCTCTGGGCCTCTTTCACCTCCGTTCCTCGTTCTGGATTCTGCAGCTCCCTTTCGATGCTCCTCGTCTTGTTTCTATTCCGCTGCCCGGCATTGTCCTCGCGGCGCGAGGAGTAATGTAATGGGGGTCCCCGAACCAACGGGGCCTACGCCATTGTGTCGGGATTTATTGGACGCGGCCGAGGACAAAGGTTTGTCACTGCAAATTATGATTCGTGCACGTGCCCCTTTTCCAGCCGCGAGAAAGTCACTGGCCAATTACCGCCTTTCTATTCCACTGTCGCCTCGCTCGGCTCTTGATGACTTCTAGGCCCTGGGATCTTGGTTTCGATCATCTTCCACCTGCTTGTCGCTTTGGGGAGCAGCTCCTAATGATATTTCTAATCAAGAGGCGAACTCCAAATTCTAATTAGAACCTTAGAGCAACGCGCTCGTCTCTGCCGGTTGCTCTGAATTCTGAATCGAGGATTTCTTGTCTTCCCTTTTACCCGCGCTGTCGCCGTACGTCATTCGTAACGGTGCGGATGCCAGAGAGCTCACGGCAACGCAGAAATTACGAGGCCTTTTTTCAGCCAACGCCATCACCTTCGTTCCGACTTCGTAAATCCGACGTATCTGGCGCAGATAAATTACAAGCCGGCTGGAAGGTTAGCTCCACGTGGGCGGAATGTTGCCTTGACGGCGAAATTCGTATTTGCATCCGCGAGAGAGAACTCGGAAGCGGTCTTGAGAAGGAAGTCGAGGTGAAAGGTTATCGGGGTATTCCTGTCGGTGCGCGTTAACAGCAACGGCACCGCGTTTATGTGGGATTTTCAGGAATCTCAGGGGTGTGCTTTCGCATGCTACGCATACCGCACCGTAAAATAGTTGTAAACTCCGAAACCTTACCCTCGGAATTACACGCACTAAAAGATAACGAACACTTGGCTCTGTGCTTCTTGTAATAAGCCCAGAAACATCTGCAGGGGTTGGAGATGTTCATTCCCTCCGAAGTTCAAGCATACGTCTACTAGTTGTAAGTGGATCTTTCGAGTTTCGATCGCAGTTATTTTTGCATCGCCATTTTCGACAGCCTTCCCTGGACGCAAGGAGAAACTTCCGTCCGTGGTCAGACAAATTGAACACAGGTGAAACCGCGCCGAGGATCGGCACACTTGACCTTTACTCTAGGTGTGGCCGTGGTTAAATAATCGCAAACCGGCCGAATTATCACGGTGCACGGTCGGCAGAGCGTGAAGATAAAAATCAGCATGGTCGTCGACACGTTGATCATCGTCTCGCCTCAGGTGATTTCGCCGAGCGAGTATTTACTGGCGCGAACTATAGCGCCAGGAAAGCGGTGACCCACGACACACTTGGTCGTCGTTTCAGGATAACCAGATCCATATCGTTTCAACGCTCGTTTGTAACTCGCCTGGAAATTCCAGCGGCGATTACTCGCTGCCCCGCGGAAACTAGCTCGGATAACGAACAATGATCGACGACCCGAGTTTCCGACACTCCTGACCTGTCTTTTAACGGGGGGCCTTTATCTTTCAATTTAAATGCCCCGCATTAATCACTGATACACGATCTGGGCGAATCGAGATCACCGGGCATTTTTTAAATCGGTGTCTTGGTCACTTGCATTTCTTGTGACCTTCGTCTTCTGACTACATCCAAGCTCTTATTATTTTCACGGAGAGTTGAGCATTATTCGAATAAATTTTTATTCGAATAATCTTCGAATAAAAATTTTAAATAAAATGAAGCTATTCGAGATTAACGAATAATTTTATATCCGAATAATGCACAACTCTGTTTTGATGTTATACATAGACTCCAGACAATTTCCACTTGTACAAACTCTAACATGCAGGTACGTTGCCCCCAAACTCTAATTTCTACGTTGCTTTTTCCACTTCGAGCGTTTCAATATTGATCCCCAGCCCCAGTTAGGTACCTACATCTCGACTTTTCATCGTCCACGTTTACTCATTGTGAGCCCGCACAGTTCGTAGAACTTGAATTCCATGCTGCGTGTTCGCGCGCGTTCCGCAACGTCCATCTTCGACGATGATTTATCGCGTCGCTTTAATTGGCCGCCTCTCGCGGCCGATCCCCTCGATGCGTCTCGTTTAACAAACGGTTTAATTAGAGAGCGCCCGCCGATTTTCCCGCTGGTGAAAACGTCTCGTTGTCCGCGGGTAGATGAACACGCCAGATAGATTTTGTAACCAGTTAGTCGCGGCGGCTACGCGCAGCTTTCATCAAGGTCGAGGATTTCTCCTTCGACTCTCATCGAAATCTGCTGATAACGGTCGAACCTGCTCGGTGGCCACTCACTAGACTCCAGATTCCACATTTTTCCCACCGTCCCCCGATTTCTCCGCTCGCCCCTTTCTCTCCAGCCTCGGCTAGCGCCTGTATTGGAAAAACAGTCCATTAACAATCGCAACTGAAACTTACATTAGCCGCGCCAATTAGCTGGACACCGTCTAAACAACCGATCGCTGCTGGTCGCGTTATGCATCGCCGTCGTCGCAGAGATCGCGCCCGCGACTTTCACTCGGCCCGACGTCCCGTACTTTCTCCGATGCACCTGTCTAACTTTAATTAAAAGCCTCCCGTGGACGCGGAGTGTCGTCGATGGTTGCTTTTCGTAACCGACCGTTGCATCGCACCTGCGGCAACCAGGCTGCTGGTGTCGAGGCACCGCATCTGTTCGACGGACTCGCAGAATGCAGCTGATTGCGAGCCGTTGACTACGTATCGCGAGGAGAGGCCGATGAAAAATCCTAATACCCGAGGGTTCGAACCAACAGAGTCATCGCGCGGATATCCAATAACGTCTACGCTATCCTCGATCGATCTCGGCGCAATCACATTACGACTCGTGCCTCTCGTCGCGGATTAGACATGGACGTTTTCCCTGGAGGATCCGTCCCTCGGACCCTCGGCGTCCGTCGCGGGATCGCGATAGGGAGCGTATCATGACTGGAACGGGCACCGATCGCGGGGGATACGGTCCACGGGAGATAATCAGCCACCAGGAAGTCCAAGTGAAGCCGTAACGACCGATTCGATCGTAGATTATCCCGTCAAGGGCTGCCCGGGAGTCACGAGGAAATGAAGAAGGCTCGGGACCGGGTGGAGAGGAGGGGGGGGGGGCAGGGAAACCGTGGTAATGATTAATTAATGCTCCCTTCGTAGCCCGGACGGGCCGATGCCGCGGTAGGTGTCTCGCGATCGATCGATTTCCAACGCCGAGCGATGACGGTGGGTGTTTCCATCGGCCACTACCGACGCGCGGCTAGATCGAAGATCGCGATACATACGGTAAATTGATATATTCGCGCAACAGGAAAACCAAGCCAGTAGCCTACATTCTTGATAAGACACCGTGACTAAACGTCGGCCTCGGTGCGCGGAATCGTTATGGACGGTTAAGTGGTCGAAGATAATCGATAACCAGGAAGCTCGAGTGAAATTGGAACGTACGGTCGGGCGACGGGATAGCAGATCTGCTTATCAAGGTCGGGCGAAGAGTTGCCGTGGCGGGAGAATTTCTTTTCCCCGTACGAGCGCTGGTGGGGGACCAGCGTTGGCTATCCGTTTGCCATTTCCTGATAAAATCGAGCAGATTCTTAAGACATAAGTTTATAGAAGTAATAGAAGTAATAGGGTAATAGAAGTTAAGAGATTTAGTTGCGCGAAGTTGATGATTAAGAATAAGAGAAAAGGAAAAGTCTTTAAAATCATAGTCTCGCGATTGCTCGATCCTCGCGGATCGCTTGGGAACCAGGATGGGTCGGAATCGTGGCGTTTTGATCGAAGAATCGGCTAGGAGTATCGTCGGGTCACGTTACCGTTGAGGTCAGATTGGTCCCTTCAGCAACCTCGCCCATTCTACGGCGCAGCGGCGCAACACGCGGGGTCCCCGAGTGATAGCGGCTGGTCTATGCATGGTAGCACGCTATGACCACGCCACGTGAGAATCGTGAGGTAAACACGGACACGGAGTCGAAGAAGATACAAGCCTGATCGGTGACCAGGAAGTCGGGACATTCGGTGCCAAGTTACAATGTCACGAACACCTACGAATCGTCCCTCTGGAGACGATTCCTCTTCCCTTTTACCGTCGTGTTCCCATAACGATTATTAACCCGTGTAATGCAACGGAACCGTGCTCGGCACGGTTTAATGTTATTGGTCGGGAAAGTAATGTCGGGTCGGCATCGAAATCACTGGTACCTACCTGCCTACCTTCGCCCGGACCTCGTTTCTTCTCTTTTTTTTCTCCCCTCGAATTTACAACGGCGCTCGTGCGCACGTTAATAGCGTTATCCGCGCGGATCGTTGTACACGTACGTCCGCGTCCTCGTCCTCGGGGTTCACGCGATCCATTCCACTCTAAATCCTGATCTTATCGCGCGACATTACGTGCATCTTCGCGCTCGACATCAGCGCGCATCAACGCGTCCTCGCGGTGTAATAAATTCGTCCGCTGCTCCGCGGCCACGGTGGATGCCCGACGCTGGCTGGACCGACGCTTCCCCACTTCCGTAATCGATGGATCTGGAAAGAAAGGATGGCCGTGCGATAATGTGCCGGAAGAACGGTCCAGCGGGCGCCCGCTGGTGAATTCAACGGCCGGGCAGGAAGTGTTTGCCAGCGGAGCGCTGAATGGACGACGCGGACGCCACGCAACTATCACCTGGGCTATTCAGTGCGCGATGACTTGATCTTATTATCGGGGCGACAGAATTTTCCGCGACGCCACGATGAGCAAGGAGGTTAACCGTGACTTTTTTCTGATCGAGCGTTGAAAAATTCGAGGCGAACGCATCTGTAAGAACTGTCGCCGTGGATAGAGCTGATGCGAATTGGCGAAGCGTCCAGTCGGATCGAGGGCCCTCGATCGTGGCGATGCGAAATTCCCCGCGTCACCAGTGACAAAGTGGTATGTTCACCTTTTTGCCCACCTTCCTGTCGAGGAAGCATCCCGTCCCGGATGATCGACGCGATGCTCGTGCGCCGATGAAACCAGAAGTCCTTGATCCGTGGGCGATGCAAAACGATCGTCGTTGTAGTACCCGGAAGAAGGTGCGGTAGGTCAGCGTTCCGAAGTTGCCAGTGTTCCAGGTTCCAGGTCTCTTCGTCCTCAATGATCTCAGCATTTTAAACTTAAATTCGCAATAGCCCCTAGAATAATAAAATCCACTCCTGAAACGTAGTCCCCTGCTCGTTATAAAACTAGCGATCAGATGGTATCCCAAGCTCGTTATCTCGCTCGCAATCATCGACACTCCAAGCGAATAATCCTCGTCGAACACCCGCCAAACGGAACGAATTGAAGCAGAAAAAGATTGCGATAGGTCAGGAGCATGCAGGTCCCTCGATGCACGTAATGGCGAGCATGCTCTCCGAAGAAGACCCATTTCCTTCATCGCCACTTTTGCCTGCCACGAGCACCTTTCGTTTTACACACCGTGTGGTAGCGCAAGCGATCCCGAGCGGTGCTGGGGTCTGCAGAATTTTCGCACGTATCCCCGAGAAGCGTCTATTGAAGCGAGAAGCCACGGCGCGGAGGTTGCAGCGAGCGTTACACGAGGAAGAGATTACGGGCTGTTCGGGTTCCGTGCTTTCTCTTCCACCGTCTCAATCCTCTGGCATTGTTCGGGGCCCTGGCGTCGCGTCGTCCTCCTCTTCTTCTTCTGCTTCCTCCTCTTCCTCATCTTCCTCCTCTTTCTCCGCAGCGAGATCTTCCCACGCACGTGCCGGGGTCCGCGGGGCCCGCTGAATAATTACCAGATGAAGATACCGCCGCCTCGTGTAGGCTGAAATCGCGCCTCTCTTTCCACGTCGTTGGGCTCCTTCTTCATCGTATGCTCGCCCTCGTCGATGCTCGAGGATTTTGCAACGGTACCCGTGCGCCTATTTGACGACACGACGCGACGCTACGCGTCCCTTCGCGGGCCGGCAACCCACGAGGATCGACCCCTGCTGAACTATCGCCGAGGGTCCCGCGAGAGCCGCTCCACCAGCCAGGGTATAGGTACACAATCTCTGGGCAGGCCAGCTTTCCTCGGGTTAGTTCCATTCAGCCTGCGATTACCAGCCTCTGGTTATCAATGGAACATTGTCTTGGACCGTGGAAGGGGTGGACTCGATCGCGGAACCAGATAGATGATGGTTAAGTAATTAAGGTCGTTGAGTAGTTGGTTCATGGCAACCATGGTTATCAGCTCTGCTGTGAATGGGATATTGTTCTTGGGGTAGGGGAGAGGTGGGATGAAAGGGACATTTTTGTTTAGGACCAGATAGTAAAAAAACTAAATAACCATTCGAATTCTAATTGGTAACATTAGAAAGGCCAGTTATCTGGCTATAATAATACACGAACCTATTAAGCTTCTCTCTATATTTACATGTGATATTTTTCGTTTTCTAAAAAAGTGTCTTTTGTCCCTTTCATAAATTGGCTATATTTAAAGGGACATGGGTGTGTATGGTTGTCTGAAATGTGGAAATTTAATTCTTACAATTACAACATGAATCAAAGAGGATGGAACATTATACGATATCGTTCTTAAATAAATACCTGTTTAGATGCAGTAATAGAGAAATCAGTCCCTGATAACAGCACTTCACAAAACACTTGAAGGAAATACGAAAAATTTTACTTTGAACCTCAAAAAAATTCAAACGTGTATTTCTGTTGTCGTAGATAAGATAGCGTCATGAAATTTGGCTTGATTACACATGAATGAATGTGGCTACAAAATTAAAACACTTTTGGCCTGGGCAGATCCTTTATCTTTGAGATAATGACCATATCCCTTTCGATACGTGTCCCTTTCATCCCACCTCTCCCCTAATCGACGGGAAGCAGTGACCTAGAATGTTGAGCCACAGGTTCCTAAACATTTGATGATAGGAGTGTCATATCGCATCCTTCTGGTCACCAAAAGTCCTTCGTCTATCGAATTACGCGTACCGTGCCCATATCCCACTAAGAAGTTGCTAAATCATGGATCTAGGCCACGCTAGGTGTAGACTCCTCGAAGACGCAGCAGCGTTATCGTTCCCCGCGATTCAGTCGCGAGTAATCGCGTCGAAGCGATCTTCCTCGCGGAAAGTGACAAACTCGGCATTGTGCCCGAACGAAAAGTGCCCTGCCCGACTCTCTCCCGCTTAAAATATTCCCCGTACTTTCTCTCCGCGCTGAGATCCGCCGCGATCGGAGCAGCGACGCTCGCTCCTGTTGCGTCACGTCATAACGCTGTCCCCCGTGGGACATCGCGGGGATAAGCGAGACGGTGGATCGCGCGAGCGTGTAACCGCGCGTCCAGCCGCGAACTTTATGCGCGCATTTGCATACAATCGCCGCGCAAGTCTCCCGTTCGTTGACGGCTGTCCCACAAACGTCGCGATCCTTCTGATCCTCGACCGTCAAATTCGCGGCTGCTCCGTCAACGTTTCCGAGCGTCTCGCCCCACGGAATCGCCGACACCGTGAAATTCATCGCGGAATGTAAGGCAGGGTTCCCGAAGGACGGTGGACGTCCGAAGACAGCCGGACGATGGTTCAACTTGCTCCGCGGAGGAACGAAAGAGAAACCGCGAGGACTCGAGCGGCTGCATTTTCTTTTCTCTAGCTTTGCTTCTAATTAACGGCAGCAGCGTGTTAATTGTCCAGCTGCCTGTGTCGTCGGTACGCCATGGAGAATTCTTTGTCGCGGGTTGAGCAGGTTCAGCCTTGGGTTCAGCGGAATTCTTGCCGCTTGATGCAATAAGTGCTTCCACGAAAACGACCAAGTGTCATCGAAAGTGAATTCTTCGAGTTTCTCGTGCAACCCAGGTTGCTGCAAAAACGACGCCAGGGAGGGGAGGGATTGCGTAGCTGCTCCTAAATATAAGGATTTCTATTCACCCAACGCGCTTACCTAACGACATGCTTGTCTCCTTCTGTTTCAGAGGTGGCAGAGAAGATGGTTCGTCCTGTACGACGACGGAGAGCTGACTTACTCGGTGGACGAGCACGTGAGTTTCATGCAAAAACGATTTAATGAAAATTTCCGGCACGACGCCGGCTGCACACGGCAAATCGAATCCTCTTAGTTCGTCGTTTCCGCGGTAACGACGCGCCACGCGTATTCGCGCACGAAATCCACTTTGCCACTGACAAATCCGTTTAACGGCCTGATACGGTTTCATTCAGCTCCGTCGGAAACGATCGTCACGGGAACGTTGACCCCAATTTAAATTCACCGTTCGCGATGAGGATACGACACCAAGGTGGTCGCGCCAAAATCAGCCTTCTTTTCGAAAAATGTCGGTGCTTTTTCTAACAGGCTTGTACGCATAATACTGTCACAAATATCGTCGCTGACGAATGTCCTCGCGGAGGGCTCGGAGCTATTCGAGCTGTTCTACGGGTACGCGTTGCCCATCGCGAATCGTGAACTGTCAGACATCCAACGTTATGGCAGGCAGTGAATCAAAGGCTGCCCCTTGAAGTGGCTCCCTCGGAGTCTAGGAGTGCCAAAGGTCCGCGTCAATTGTAGTTACCTAGCCTCCTGCGCGGCCATCGGCAGCACCATCAATACTGCCGGAGTGTCAGCCGAGAAACGAGTGCGAGTCTTCTGCCTCTCGTCGTCATCGTCTTCTGACGTCGATGACCGTGGTGATGCTAGAAAACGTCAGAATTGATTTAAACCCAGACAGATGGCTGGGTAAAAGGTGCACTTGGCGATCCCTTAGTAGGTACTTTCTTCGTTGGTAATGGGAAGAGATAATGTTACCGGTTACCTTCCCGGAAAAAATGCTTTTGATTGTCAGACTCATTATCTCCCAGACCCTTTCGTCCGCCTCTGTGAAACATGGCATTTCTTGGGCCACCCTGTCTACTGCCTGCTCCACCCCTCACCGTGGGTAGTTCTTGCCGCGACGTATAGATCACGAATGTCCCGGCGCAGAAGCAATGATTTTAATCTGAGTCGCAGATGGCTCTGGATGCGACGCGATTTTTCCAGGCCGTTCTATTATTGGCAATGAACACGCGAAGACGAAATTAAAGTAACGAGACACGCGTTCGATCGCGAGGCCGATACCCGCGGTGGACGCCGCTCGATTTCAGCGTGCAACAGACAACTCGGCCATCTTCGAAGCCAGATTAATGATCCGGTCGCGGGGCTTAAGAGGGCCATTCATTTCGAGAATAATCTCGGCCGAAAAATGCGAAAAGATAATAAGCGGCGTGGCCGCGGATATGCGTGTCTCTACCCCTTCGACGCCGGTGGACCTGGTCGTCCTTGAGGTGGAATGAGAAATTGGGCTAACGGGTTGGAATAAGTCAGACGAAAGTGGTACCCGCCAGACGGTCCATTGCTTCTCCTCGATATATGTACATATTGTTCCCAGAATTTTCATGTGAAATGTTTTGCGAAGGAGAGGGTCAAACGCGATTCGCCAGAATCGGTAAGTTAGCAGAATTTAGAGGCTGCGTAGCGAGCGCGCTGTCGCGTAGTAAAGGAAGCAAAAGGAGTCGCAGCGTCCCGTGGCGCGAACATACATTTATCAGCGCGCTCTTTGAACGGGACAAGCCTAATCGGTCGATTCGCTGGTCGGTCGCGCGAGCCCAATAATCGATAGTTAATTGGAAATGGCGTTTCTCGTGGGGCCTCGTCCCCGCTGTTGGCGGAGCCAGCGATACACAGCGGAACGGTCACCGGTGGCCAATTATGCAAATCCGTTTGCGGGAAAAGGAGGAACTGTTGCGGAATTAATCGGTCTGAATTGGAACGATTAGCCCGAGGAATCGAGTGTTCTTTTAATTATCGCGTGTGTCACTGCGGGCAGAGGACGTACGCGCGTCGGAAAATTGGATCCCTCGGCCCGCCATTAATTACCGCACCAGCAAACCGAGAAAGCTTCTATGTTCTATCGCTTTCGTCGCCGAGAAAGGAGCCGGACGATGATGGCGTCTCGATACGCGACGCCTGGAGAACTCGATGACTGAGGCCGATTACGAGCGAACCAGGCGGCTTGATTTACCTGTGAGACTAATTAAATGAATTAGCCACTTGCCACCGGCATAAATTATTCAGGGAATGGGATGGTATCGAGTCTGTGTGCTCGTCCGGATGATTTCGAGGACGCTGGTTGAAGAGATTCTTGTACTCGGACGTGCATAGAAATCATCATGCCGTGACACGATTTCGGTGCAGGAATTGCGTTTTCAACCGCTGTCAGCCATTGCCCGTCAGCTGAATAACGCGGACGATCGAACAACAAGCCCATTCACTGTATTATTTTCGTCCTGTCATTAGCTTCTTTCTTTAGCGGACGAGCTATTCATACGGACGGGGCTAATAGGAAACGTATCATCGGTTCAGTAACGTTACAGGACGCTGATGACGTTGACGACGTTGACGAGGACGATAAGATCGGCGAGGATACGAGCGACCCCCTTTTCTGGCTGCGCGGCGATGCGTTCTTCGGTCCAAACGCCAGTTAATCAGCTGACCCCAATTAAACGATAGCCATCGGCTAGCCCAGGCGAGACAACGGCTGCGTACGTCGATAAATGTTAATGAACCGTGGCGTAATAGCATCATACCACGATAATAACCGGGGAATCTGTTGCTCGGCCATTAAGGGTGCCTTTGTTCCACCTACGATTCGATTATTCCGACGCGCGCATTACGTACCTACGTATACCGTAACGGTGTCCGTTCCCAATTACTCTGCGGTTTAATTGCGAGCAACAGTCAACCGCGCTTATCTCTTAATGGCGAGGACTACGGCGGTTGTCCTGGGTGTATGAAAAAAGAATAACTACCGGTTCGTTAACAAACGTTTATGACATCAATCGTGGAATGTGCATAATAGGGTGGCTTTTATTTACTCTTGGTAATTTTTTTTTCAACATTTTCTTCGGGGCACCCTCCAGAATGGTTCCAAATAATTAAAAAAAAATCCGTATAAAGTTTGAGCTCGATCGAATAATGGGAGAGGGTGGCCTGGCCCTTAAACATTTAAATAATTATTTAACAGCTCGCGAAGTCGATTTTAAATAATATCCTCCGAGTTATTGATTAAATAAAAGAATATGTCAAACAAAAGATGTAGATCCAGACAAGGAGCACCATTTATGTGCTATTACTTTTTCTCGTGCGACAAACGGTTTTCGAAAAAAGTACGAAGGACTAAAGAAAAACTTTTTCCCTCAAATTTTGAAAGTTTAAATGCTTCTAAAACACTTTTTACTTATGAAGACGAACAAAAATTGGAATTTTTATATTCGAGGACTGGTTTTTCAATATTTAAGAGGGGGCATATACTGAAATATGCGAAAAACATAAAACAAAAATTTTTCCTCATTTTCAGTGTTTGATATATCACGAATGTTTCCTGAAAATTTGGGATATATAAACTCTATATTTTTGATATTTTTTTAATCGAGCCGAAACTTTACACGGATTTTTTTTTTAATTATTTGGAACCATTTTGGAGGGTGCCCAGAGGAAAATTCGAAAGTCGAAAATAAGAGCCACGCTAGTACATACCTGCGTGCAGTAGTATATAGACTTAGAGGTAGAGCATGGTACTTGAGAGCTGAATGTAGAATTATACCGATCTGGAAGTTAGAAGTGGAGTGCTTAAAAGTTCACCGTGCGGGGCACGATGGAGAATTTCCAATTAGCAGGTATCAGAATAATCTGTGTCCCTCGTAAGGCTGCGTTTGCTCGTCGAGCAGTCGCCGCGATTTATCCGCAGACTAGACACCAGGAATAATCCAAGAATCCTCCTGCCCTCCCCGCCCCAACCCTCGTCATCGAGATGCTCCAATCAGGAGATATCAGGGCGATCTGTTTGCTCGTTCCGCGGTACGTCAAGCACGGCCTGATTATCCCTTCGTTCCTCCTTTTACTCCCGTTGGCCGTGTCGATGATGCTACCACCGCAGTCCACCTTGCCCCTTCCCATATTCGATATTAATACCGATACGCGTGCAGGGATTTGCATTGATGGCCTCCTCGCCGTGTCCGCGGTGTCCACACATCGTCGCGGTCGCGTGTGCAGCCTGCACGCGCTGTCTTCTGCCTGCGTTTAATCCGACTCCCTTACGTAATGCCTGTCGAGCCGAGAGCCCAGCCGAGAGCGGCTGAGATAACGACGAGCGCTAGGAAGTCGCGAGGGGAGGCTTGCATTAGGGATGACGGCACTCCGGCCATGTTTTATCTGCACGAGGAAGTATGTACTCGCTCGGATCTGAGGGATGCGCGGCGCGAGCTGGCGTACGATACGGCCGGATGCGTACGTAAATGACGATGCAGGGGAATTGATTTTTCCTTGAATAAATGCTCGATACCTTATCCAGGGAACACCGTCGGGCCCGGCAGATTGCGGATAGCTCGTGAAAGCTGATAGCCGGCGATACATCGGCCGGGAAACGTTCACGACCGGCAGGCTCGTAATCAAATTAGACCCTAATTGAAACCTCGGTCGCGACCTCACGAACCAGAGGCACGGCTATCTTGTCATCGGCTCATCCTACACGGTCGCGTCGTGGGGAGGGAAATTAACGATCCCGTCTCGCCGCGTTTGCACCTGCCGGCCGTTCTGCTCGCATCTAATTCCAGGATCGCCGGAGACCCGCGCCGTGGCTTACCGTGACGTAACGGTACCGATTTCCCCCAAAAATCCAACCGGTTGCCAAGCATTCCGCCGCGATAAAACCTCCTCGAAAAGCGCACGCGAGCCAAATGGGCCCGTTTCGCCGTTTTATCTGCCTCCCAAATGGACGTGCCGGTTGGAAGGGTAGGGGATTTCCTGGACGTCCGATCGGACAGTATCAGGAAAATTAACGATCCCGTCGCCATTTACACCTGGCAGCCGGTGGCGTGCAACGCTCCAAGTGCTCGCATCTAATTCCCGGATCGGCGCTCAGCTTGCCCTTCTAAGGCTGCAACGGTCCCTCGCCGGCTCCCGTCCCTTATTCTGGGCTATCTTCATCGCGGCTACGCGAGCGAAACTCATGGAAATGCGTCGGTAGCTATCTGGCGATCGAGCACGTGGTCGCGCGACCTTGTTCAGCTCTCGCCCGTTGCCCCGCGATGCTGGTTGGTAGCAGGTCCCGGAGTTAGAGGTGTGGCGTAGCATGGACTCCGTCGTTCGCTGGTGCAACAGACACGCACCGGAGCACCGAATTCCTTACGTTAATTTCCACGTTGGACGTCCGCGTCCTACCAGCTCGGTCTTCCAGGAAGACAATAGCGGTAGGAGCGGAGGTGGAATGGAAGGCTGCTCGAGCGCGCGATCCGGCGCGTCGCCTTTAAAGCGGCGCAGATAACAGAAGCTGGTACCGCTAGCAGAGAGATGTGGGCGCCTCCATTACCCAACTGTTCAACCTGTTCAACCCGCAATCAGACTCACGCGAGACCTGCCCGACGACGGCTTTAAACTAGACCGAACCAACGACGAGAGGCCTATGTTTAATGGCCAAGCGTTGCTGTGCTTGTTTCTCCCTCTCCCTCGCACTCCGCTTTTCTCTTCCTCTCTCGCGCCTATCGTCGCGTCCCCCTTCGGCCTCTCTTTCGTGTTCGTCCTTCTACGACGGTGTGCACGGTCCCCGTGGTGAACAGTTAGCCGGAACACGGAAGCTGGGCTTTTACGGTTCAATGGAACGCGATCCTTGGCGGGCTGTATCGATCCAGGGGATCGGCTCTTGTCGATTCGACGAAACCGAGTTGGCTGTCGCCTTGACGAAGGTCGATGGTTCGCGTGGTCGGTGTTCTGTGATGACACCTCGGCGCTTATACTCGTTTCTCCAGAACATCTGGGATTCCTCTGTGGCGAATTAAGTAATTGGAATATTCAGTGTTCCTTGGGAAATTTTGTTTGGCGTTCTAGAAATCCCAGAGCCCCGGGTGTCGAATAGAATCCTGATTTACCGCGTCGTTACACAGATTCCAATCTTCCTAGCGGTTGAATTTTCACGAGGGGCCTTGGTTCTCCGGATGAAAGGGACACTTATGGATGCTAGGAGTCGAGGATGCGGGTCGAACGAAATCCTCGTGCTCGGGCGAGAGAGGGGCTGGAACTCATTTCGAAAATTCCTCTGAGAGAAGTATGTAATTATCTGGGAATAATGGACACCCTAGGCGGGCCGGGTATCTTTGGTCCAGCTGCATCCAGGCGGGCTTGGCTGAAACGCCTGTGGATTTATTGTCCACACCCGTTTGTCCCCTATTCGAAAACCTGTTAATATGCAGAGTAGTCCGTTACGAAGGTAATATCATCTTTCCATTACTATCATATTTTCCGGAATAGGTACTCAAGATTCCAGCCACTTCGACGAGATCGGAGGCATACGAACCTTCTCCTCCGCCATACATAGGTACATGCGTATAATCCGTCGAAATCCCTGCGACTCAAACATCCCAGAAGCATTAGTAGCCAAGGGCCTGGTGTTTCCGACCGCGACGAGATATGCAAACAGAACGATAGTAAGCTGTCGTAAAAATGCCTGCTTTCTGCGCGGAGAGGCCCCAGAGGATAGGTGTGCGAGCGGCAGGATCCTCCAGGCACGGGAGGATTTTGTCGAATTTTCTGTAGACCGGCTGGCAAGACTGGTCGACCTCTGGTCGCTGCTTTTTGTTCCTCCTTTTCCCGCAGACATCCTGTTGTCGTATTGCTCCCGTCCATTTGTGGCTCGATCCGGCCTGGACGGGCAAGAAACAGTCACGAGGATAAGGGGATCCTCGGTTGGGACGAGGTGTTAGCCAACCGCAATTATCAGTAATGATAGGCCCGTGGCCCGTTCCCCCCCTGTTCTATCATAGCAGCGACAGTTATTCACCGCCATACTGATCACCGGTCGCGCATCAACGAACGTACGTGACCCCGCGGGATCATTGAATCATACCAGGACCACGGGCTTTCCGTTAGGTCTCCCCCGGAACGTAGATTCACGCGGATACAGCAAATTCTGCTTCTGGCCAGTTCGCAGTGCTGCGGAGCTCGCGAGAATAAAATCATTACAGTCGAGTGGGTTTCTCTGGAAATTGATCTTGTCTCTTCTCTAACTCTTCGCATCGCACTTGCCTCCACGTCCCGAAACTTTCATCTCCTCCTCACGCATCCTTCGTACTTGTCTCTTCGTCTTCGCGTACAATGTTCATCGAAGCAGCGCTGCGAGCCTCCTCGCGGTTGTTGCCAAGTCCTCCCAGTCAGAAACAAACAGCCGTCCATGCTCGCAAACATCGATGATAATAATTATCGTGTTACGATGAATGACTTTCTCGTTCGGTGGTTGCAACCGTTGCATAGCTGGGCGCACAGCGCGCCGGTGCGTGTGTGCACGTGTACAGAGATATCGGATCGTTTGTCTCGAACTGTCTGCCGCTTCCGTCACTCCGATCCCGGGCTGTTCGCCTGGATCACCGTAGAGGAGCCACGTACTCGTCGTTACTCGAGCGGATTCCTATCAGTGACATGCAAATCGATCTCCCTGCTCGACCTTTGCTACGAAACGGACGTATCTCTGGTAGGCGGTGGTGTATCTACCAGCCCACCACGTACATATTTACGTATAGGTATCGTTGCCTTCGATCTATACCCTTCGGAGGAAGACCCTCCGCCCTTCGGCCCCCGTCTCGGCTGCGAGAACATCGTCCTGGCTCGCCCTGGGATTTCTCGGAGTCAGTGGCTCCGAAGGACCGGCGTTTAGTTTGTAGGACGCTCCGCTCGTCTGGAATCTGGACAGTCGAGTCGAAAGATCTGTAGTAGGTGTTGGGATTTTGTGAAATACATACTGGGAAACTCGAGAGTGTAATTAGTAGGGTGATAGAGTAGTAGAAGATTGAAATGGTTGTCTAATTGGAGCAGTACTTACTTTGAATTTCAACTACACAAAGTTCTATTCTTTTTTTCCAAAAGAGACAAGAGCTTTGCGTTGTGTACCACGAGCAAGGAAATCGTATTCAAATGTTGTTGAATCGTTGGGATTTTACCAAGGAAGAAGACTGTCCTCTAAAGCAATAAGAATTTCGTGTCTCTAACACGATCCTCTTTCTTCCTCCCAGTGTCTCATCTTCCTTTTGAAAACCGGCCTTCAGCGTCTCTGGGGCTTTATTTGCCTGGTGGTCCTGCTATTTTCTGTTCCCTCCCCGTCTTCCTCTTCTCCTTCGTCTTCTTCTTTTCTGGTCCAGATGCTGCACGAAATCACTGAAGTGTTCTCCTCGGCGAGAGTTGGCCTCGCCGTGGCGCCCAAACGAGTTTTAAATTGCACCGGCCGGGCATTTGAATGCGAAAAC
This sequence comes from Andrena flavipes, assembly GCA_963971345.1. Taxonomy (NCBI): domain Eukaryota; kingdom Metazoa; phylum Arthropoda; class Insecta; order Hymenoptera; family Andrenidae; genus Andrena; species Andrena flavipes. The sequence continues at coordinate 43,479,289 of OZ020482.1, forward strand.
ACGCGAGGATGCGAGCCTGGGCCGCCTAAACGCACCTGATCGTCCAGTTCTCTAAGTCCTTCGGCTTTGTGCGCGCCATTCCCCCGAAGGCGCGAATTGAAAGTCTGAAAGTGGATGATGCGGCTGTTTCTTTCAAGATTATCTAGCTCCTCGAATAGCTCGCATCTATTTCACGCTACTGGCGTGTCTAGAATTCTAGAAGAACACAGCGTTCAGGAACTACGGGCCGAGCATTCTCTGATGTTAGGAGGGATTTAAGCTTCCTCTGGGATAGACGAACGTGACTTACATCGATTCTAGGGTTACGGTAGGCCTAGGAGGCCTAGACCAAGCGAGTATTCAGGTTGCCGTATGTAAGCCGGGGTTGGACAGGGCTGAGCTTACGGCTACACTGGATTTAAGTTGGCATAAGGTTAGATTACCGTAAATAACGTTGATCCTATCGCCACAATAAGCTCGCAACATCGCGGCCGGTGGCAGCTCGCCACTCAAGGCCTACCACCGCCGCGAAATATCGAAAAACCAGGGACACCCTGGCTTGGAATAAAAGTTAGCAACTTCTCGAATTTATCATCCGCGAGATCTACGGTCTGCTTTGAACGCTCGTCGACTCGTAAGTCCTCGAGGTGTCCAGCCTTCTGGGCACGGTGGTTGCTCGTTGTAAATCAGACAGAATGCCACCGACGTCGGGGGATTCCGCGAAATTTGCTGGCTCCACCGACTTCCTGCGATCGGGGCCTCATAGATCCAGCGATACCAGGATTTAGATCGGAAATTATGCGACAGGTGGTCGGGTGCAACGCGTGCAAGGTTACCAACAGGGTTTAATCCAACTTACGATCTTGCGTAAAGCCGAACAGGCGTGCTTCCCTCCGCGCTGTCAGCCTCATTCACCAATTTTTTACGACGGATTTGGTGCTTCTTTGCCCTCGGGGAACGTAAACTCCGTGGTTCACGGAGCCTTCAAAGTCTCCGAGTCCCCGCTGTAGCGCGAACGCGATCGACACTGTGTTTAATAGGAGTCGGCGCGAAACGTGGTAAGGATTCGGAATGGACGATTTTTCAATGTAACTACTTGTGCGCGCGTCGGAGCGTAATTAGCATTATCTGGGGACCTTTTGGAGAGTCGACTTAAGTGGCTCTGCTCTGACCGAGCAGAGAATCATTTGTATCGATATCGAGTAATGGAAACAAGCGTCCAGCAAGAGACGTTAAGAGGGACACGGGATTTGCATACGCGTCTGTTCGCTCAGAGACACGCGACGCGCTCCGTGTTCGAGCTTCTCGAATATCGATCAGGCTCGGGGGTGATGTGGTCGTGTTTAGCAACTGCTTTGCTCTCCGTTCCACGCCGAATATTCTAACTCTTAAATCCCTCGACCCTTCTTCTATATCGCCCTATGAATAATGCAACGACTCTAGAATTGTCCAATTATCTCCACGCTGGCCCACTTCGCTCCACTGTTTTCTAATCAACTGCTATGCCCGTTCACGAGCAGTCGCAAAAGCACGTCGATCCAAGATTCAAGATCCTTCCCGTTTCGATTCACCGTGCCTCCTCCAAGCCCTCCTCGAATGATTCGTCCAATCGCAGCCTCCGTTCAGGGCAGGGTAAAAAATTCAATTTACCAGCTGTCCAGATTGACGAGGATGAGCCGGATACTTGGTTCTCTGTTTTGTGCGAATTCGCCACTACGGACGGTCCAGATCAGCCTAGATACAAGGGGGCAATTCCAGGGATAATTTTAGGCCGGATTGTCTGCGTGATACGTAGACGTCTCGGAGATGCTGTTCGGGGGCATCAGATACACCCATACTGAAGCATACACGAGCGGTCCGGCCGAGTCCCTGTAGAAGAGTTCTTTGGATTCTGCTCAGGGAGAATCCCAGAGTGAAAGCGATCTTTGGGAGCCGCGAGGATCCACCTGCGCGTTCGTTTGCTCGAATGGGCGGTTTAGGAGTTGATTGACGAGTGAAAGGAGCGGAGCTGAGGCGATTAATCGGACCCGTGCATCGGAGCAGTGCATGCAGCAGTCGAAGAATTCACCACTTTACGCGGGAATCACGTTCGAAAGAGTTCATTCATCGGTATCCGTCTGATTTATCGTATACCACTGCTACTAGAAGCTGATGATCTAGATTCTAGGACTCGGATGGTACCTACCAGATATCTAGTTCGCCAGTGTCCCAAGGAGGTACAAAGAAACTCGATAAGATCCACGCTGAAAGCATCGCGAGACGAGAGGAGAATCTCCTTGGAACAAAGCGCAGGGAGGGAAGCCGCGATCAGCAGCAGATCCTGACGCGCGGCGGGATCGGGGCACGCCCCTCAATCGAATTTAACGGACGCGTTATTAAAACGCGTCACGGCGGCCTCTGGTCGACGCTGAAAACCTTCGGGACGCCGTGAAGCATCGCCTGACGGGCGAATATCGGTTCGAATTACCCGATCCGTTCACGTCCATTCACCACGTCCCCTTTCGGCCCCCGGTCGCTACATCCGCGCAGCCGAGCCAACTCTTCCTGGAAGAACCCAGCGCTCGGGACCCTCGGCCCGTGTGTGCGTGCACGCGAGAAAAAGGGGGAACGCCGGGTAAACTGAATTCGGTGACTGGCAGCGAGCGAGTGGCAGCACAAAAGGGCTGCTAATTTGGCGGGGCGCTCTTCAGAACCCGAAGGAAGACGCAACCAAGAGCCTTTTCACCACGGAGATCAAACGGGGTCGAGGGGGATGAGAGGCTAGTTGCATGCGACACGATGAAAAACCTGACGCTCCGGGCATGTGCGGATACACGCGACCTCTTTCAGACCACCTTTTTCACCCTCGAGGATCAGCAATCTTCGCCTCCCATTGTTCACCGAGTGGCTGCCCTCGTTGCTCGTTAAACGCGCTGTTTGGATGCTGCGCTGGCATTACCAATGATCACACTGTATCAAAGGGAGCCACTCCGGGATCGGGGGTAAAGGCACGTCAAAGTAATCTGGGAGGATTCGGTATTATGCGAAGAAAAGTGCGGCTGGTACGTGGAACGATACGGCTGCTGTGACCTCGGACACTTTGAAAGGAGCAGGAAGTTTCTCAGGGCTAGTTCGGTAGCCGAGGAGAACGAATTCGAAGAATCGACTTCGTTAAGTTGTCCTATTGTTCAGGTAGCTAACGGGCCCAGGAGTCAATCCCTCGAAAGCTGCCGCGACGACAGGTTCGCGGGGAGCAGTGGGACTGTACAAGTCGTTACTCGGTAGCTGGTAGCTGGTCGAATTAGACCGTGGCACGGTCGATGAGAGTCCGTTGGTGTTCGTCGCTCCTCTAATTGCATCTAATTAGATTAGAATCCCGTGTTGTCCCGGGGCCGGTGTTGATCAGGGTACCAGCAGCGGTGCAACCAGCAGGTCGTCCTGTTGATCGGGCCTCGAATTAGATTACCGTTGGCGCTTTTAATCGGCCCCGCGCACACATGCACGCTCGGGAACGGCGTTAATTGAAAGCTTGGACGTAGCTCCAATTATGCGCGATATACGGCCCAGTATCGGGGGCCTTTTTTCTTCGTCGACGCTCGTAACGGATCCTTACGTTTCACCGCGCTGCATGGGGCTCTTTTAAATATCTCCCGTGAGATCCACGATTAGACGTTCGTTCTCACAGCGGAGCTTCCCAAAGCCTGGGTGGCTTTGTAGTGCAGTATCGCCAGTGGTGGCTTTATTGATGCTTACCACTTGGTACAGCTCGGGCATTCTTACTGTTAGCTAGGAGAGAAGTGGGATGAAACGGACGTCCCTTTCATAAATTTTTCTTGCGTCCCTTTCATAAATAAGACACAAAAATTGAAAGTCTAATTTCTATAATTACAATATGAATCAAACAGGATCAAACATTATACGATATCGTTCTTAAATAAATAGGCTGATAGTGGCTGATAGCAGCACTTCACAAAATACTTCAAGGAAATACGAAAAATTTTACTTTGAACCTGAAAAAAATTCAATCGTATATTTCTGTCGTCGTAGATAAGATAGCGGCTTGAAATTTGGCTTGATTACACGTGAACGAATGTGACTACAAAATTAAAACAGTTTTGGCCTGGGCAGATCCTTTATCTTTGAGATAATGATAATGTCCATATCCCATCTCTCGCCTACATCTTACAAAGAGAGCTCCTCCCAATAAAAATCCACGTTCCGTGGATCGCATTTATCAGAACGCTCCGTCATATTAAAGCTCACGAGGGATTGAAAAAACGTGCAATGATTTATCGCGGCGTGATTCGCGTCGCAGTGTCTCGCCGAGGGTTTTCAGGTCTCTCCAGAGGGGAGGGACGGGAAAAATTGCCTCCCTCGTTCCACCAGGGTTTTTTTCGCGCCGCTCTATGGTCTACTCGTATTATATCGAATAGCACACTAGCCGGCTACGGTGTTCCTGATCGCGCGGTGTCCCTTACAATCGCCGTACAACGAGCCTCGCACCATGCTTCACCGATCTCTTACGCGCTCGCTCGCTCGGCTATCTGTCGGACTTCATTAAGAGGGTCATATACCACTCTGCGGCGAAGAAGGTCTGCCCTGGCAGACCGGGCCAGGGCCTTCCTTGATTGTGCCCGCCGACAGGAACCGCGAGAGGAACGCGTAGCCGCGCTTTTTTCTCACCCCGCGCTCCCGCTAATTCAGCTGCGTCGCGGCCGCGATTTATCGTGCCTTTCTGCGCGCATTTTCAACACAGGTGAACCGAGCGCCTCCAACTTCCTCCTCGACCTTCCTGGAATCTTAACGAACGGAGAAACAAGAGCAAGGATGCCGTCGCGGAGATTCTCTCCGCAAACGACGCTTTCGTTATCGCGGATTCGCGACTTCTGGCTACTTGCAGCTTCGTTCTTTTCACTTGCAATTTCGTGGCTCTCCGAAACGCTTTCTCCCGTGTTTTAAGCTCGATGTCTTTCGCCTTGGTTTAATTACGGCCGACGGTGGTGAAGTTTACTGGATTGTGCGCCCGCTGCGAGAGATCGATTCTCGCGGTGGTGGCTCGTGTAAATCGTGCATTAACGAGGGCCGCAGCGCGCCTTCCACGCTGGAAATCGATATTTTATCGGAGTCGGAGCGTATCGGTGTCGTTCCCCGGTTTCTGGGTGGTCAGAATTCTTCGGCGTGCTTAAGAAAAATTCTCTCGAGGGACGCGTTACAGGCCCTCCTGGACAACGACGGGCGAAAGCAACCGGGGTTGAAGTATTTACGGTCTCGTCGAGACAATGCTCGCGCACGCACCGTGCGGCTCTCCGGGCTTCTTTCCTTGCTACCTTGTCGAGCTCTACCGACACGCGAGGAAAAGAAACGCCTGGCCATGGCCCCAGCGTCTTCCGGTTGCCGTTTAAGGCAAATATCCAGCCTGTTGGCTTCGGCTGAAAGATCGTTTCTTTCGCTGCGACGGCGAGGGTTAGAGGCTCGAGTTCGATGCTGGTCCTATCGTTCCACGAGCTGCTACTCCAGAGAGCAAGGGAAGTCGCGCGTTGGTCCAAGCTAAAACGAGGAGATGATATCCCGCGAGACAATGCCAATTCCCTTATCTATGCTGGCATCTTCCGTCCTTGATGACACCCTCACACATAGACCCACGTACAATAGAGCTGCAATCTTGAGCACTCGATTGATATCCTTACGGCCGCGGCTCGCGAGTGCATGCTCCCATTCTCTTCACCCCGAGAATTCCGCGAAACTGTTCCCACAGATGTTTATATCTCCAGGCAGATCGTGAATCGAAGTTCAGTGGGTATAAACACCGTGGCTGTTCGAACTTCAATTCGTGTGTCTCCGAAGGAAGACCGAAAAGGAGCAGGGGAACGGAGGGCAGACATCTTCGACTAGATAAAAGCGCGAGAACCCCACGGATCCTCGTTCAATTTCCACGGTGGGACGTGGAAACGATGGCTGGCCGAAGTCAGAGGAAGAATCAAGGAGACCATTATCCGATGTACCCAGCATTCAACCGACCAAGCCCCCCCACCCCCATTACCATTTATCCTGGCGGTCGAGTGCCGGAATCGGAATTCGTGCTTTCGCGGGGAACGAACCGAGCGAATTTATAATAACAAGCGAGTCCCCTTGTTGCAAGGGTCGTAAGAGGGATCCCGGACCGCGAAGGATGTGCCTCGATACGAATGAATCTCCAGAGAAAGCCGGAGTACAATGCGCCCCTTATCGTCCTTTACCCAGTAACGTCGCAAATGGCACTCTGCCGTGTCTGAGTGTCGATCAACCTTCTCGCGAACCTTCAACGCGAGAGGATACCTCCTTTAACGAGTTCCGATACTCCCCTTTGGTGGTTTAATTTCCTCCAATTCGGAAGCTAATCTTATCTGCCGAGAAACACTCGATGAGAACGCTCTTCCCTCTCCCCAGCAAATGTGGACAGGTAAAATGCAGCGACTAGTAGATAGATAGAAGCTAGAAGGAATTGTTGAAAAACAGTAGCGTGAAACGAGGAGCCGAATATCGGATTGCAGCACGAATCGATTCGCGTAAGGGAAGCACGTGGCGGCGTAGACGGTGAAAGAAGAAAGGTAAGAAGGGCTAATCGCGAGCCAGTGAGAATGAGGAAACCGGCGGCGAACAATTAACGACGAGGATCCGCGAGCGACGGTTTTTGCGAGGCTCGATCCTCTAACGGCCAGCGAGATTGAGGCGCGCGATGCGGATAATCGCGGGGCCGCTGTTCGCTGCTGTTCGGCTGTTCCTCGGGGCCCGATCTTCGAGGGAATATTGCCGGCAGACACGCCACCGAGAAAAAGGGACCGACGGGAGAAGCAGGCGGAGGCCGGGGCACCGCACTGCGATTTATCGCGGTGGATCGCGCGCGTGAAAGTGCACCGCGCCGAGCAGCACTTTGTCTTTATGATTCCTCCGCGACGGACAGCTATGCCGTGTATCCGACTGATCGCCGATAGATCATAGAACTGTTACCAGCTGTCGTCGGCGAGCACTGCTACCCGTCCGGGCACTCTTCAGCGACAGATCACAACAGCACTTTCCATCTCGGGACCGATTAACGCCAGGACGAGGAACCCGTTTCATAAGCTAGCCATGTAGGTGAGACTATAGGGCCTGCAGGAGTGTCGTCCGATTTTTCTTGGACCAGACGAGAAGGGGAGAAGAAGCGGTGTCCGTGTGGCTCGTTTCAAGGATTCATTGGCGCTGATCGTTTTCGGCACGTCGACCTGCGGTCGTCGTAAACCAGCCTGGAACGCTTCTGTATCTTTTTCATGCAGGTGTTCCTTCCTTTTCTTCTGTTTCTCCAGCCCTCGGAATGTGACGTTTGGTGGATCTTTTAGCATTCTGTCTCTTGACTCGCAATCTTCCTCTTCATTGTAGCCAGCGTACGTGTATGTCACTCTCGTGTGTCGTCGACGGTTTATGCGTGTACCTAGCTACTTTTCTTCTCGCCCCCTTCGCTGGTCGGGCACGAAGATAGAGGAGGAGCAGATGCCCGGCGAGATGGACCGTCGTCATCATCGGTCAGACCGGAACACGCTCGTTGGCTTGCGGTGGAAACAAGAAACGCCGGTCTTGTTCCTGGTAATCGGGTGCATATAGTTGGAAAGCGCTTCGGGTTATATAGCCCCGCGTACTCTGCCCGCAAGAAACCACCGGGGCAGCTCAGCTCCTCCCTTCGATCTTCCAGCTTACTTATTACCGGATGAAAGCGTGGATCGATATGGATTAGCATTGTTATCAATCTGGAACCTGGCCAAGGCCGATTGCTTCGGCCGGAAGAGTTTGCACGAGACTATGAAGAATTGCGCTAAGGTAGATCCAAGATACGATGGACCCTGCGAGAATGAAGCTCCAAAGTTAAGAAATTCGGTGTAACGTAGTAATGCGAGAGGATCGAAAGACTTCTCGATACTCGATCAGGAACAAGAAGCTCGAGCGACTCGGGCTGGTAGCATTGATTAACAAATTACAGGGGCGTAGTGCAGGGAATTACGCGGAACTACCACGCGCGCGCAATTCCGCTGTGCCTTCGATATCGAAGCAAATTCAATATCGAGAATCGGTCTAATGGGCAAGGGTAACTATGAAGAATGGTACCCCCAGTACGACTCCATTACAGAAATTAATCGTCCGTCGAGCGGACGGTGCAAATCGCTTTGGTAATCAGTAATCACGGAGATGCAGCACTGCTTCACCCTCCCTTCGTGTCCGCGATCTTTCTCTTCTTCTATCTTCCCTCCTCGCTTTCGTTTATCCTTGGTCCACGCGTCTTACCTAGATCAGTGCCTCCCAACCGATCAGTCCTCGGCCCATTTCCGATTGCCGTGGGTGGTCTTTGAAATGAACGCACGTTTGTTTCGTCCTAGGCGCTCGCGAGATCTGTGAAATCGACCTAGACCGTCGCAGGGGATCGAGGAATCGCGAATGGCGTGTGCTCGCGTAGATGGCAATGAGATCCTTGGGTTGCGGGGCGAGTGAAGAAAGTGATTTGATTCTCTGCTTGTGCACTTAGACTCTAAGTTACTCCAAGTACAAATTACACTAGTCTCAGGCTTCGCTAGACCTAGGTTACACTAAATTTAAAGTGTGCTGGTCCTTCGTGCTACTAACAGTGGATACAAGGGGTAATTATAACCGAGTTGCTGCATAATAATTTGTTTATTTTACTTGTCAATTTTAATGCTCCTACTCGACTCCTCGGAGCACCTACCTGTACTCTTCAGACCGCCGTTCTTCTCGTCACGTTTCCACGTCACGGATCCAATTTGCAGAATTTGTACTTCGGCGAATAATTATAATGATAGATTAGATGAACTGCTTAGAGTTCTGGGGTAGATGGTTAATAATCTCGCGTGCCGTAATGTATTTTGCCTTCTTTTTATATTATAAATAATGGGTATCCTCGTAAAAGGATACAATCCTGGCATATAATCATCCGGGAGTGAAGCTCAAGCAGCAAAGCTAGACTGACCATTGGAGGGACATTGGGAAACACTGGCCTAGGTCGAGAGCGTGCACCGTTCGATTCGCGTGCTGGCATTAATCGGCGGCGATACTTTAACGACACTTTAACGACGCTTTAACGCGCCATGGTTCCAACCGCACTATGCTACGGTGGTAAAAGGAAACCGGGATCCATTGGATTTATCCGTATTCAGGGCTACGTTTTCTTAAACTTCGAGATCACGGCAATTTTGACAACCGTAGACTGTTTTATACACATATAAAAGAATCGATCTCTGCTTCCACTATTTCTTGTAATTTCCAAGTGCACGAAGATGTTTCGTTCACTTCGTTCGTTCTTCTTTTCCTTCATCTTGCTCCAAGACCATCTTCAACTCTCCGCCATACGCATCTCAATGTATCCCGATTGGTGCATCGGTCGCATCCCGATATTTTACTGTCCACCACTTAATATCTCGTTTGCCAAGTACGACGCTAGTTCGTTCGCATACTTGCCCAGAATCTGTTGCAAGATACTCAAGTATTAAGACGGAGCTCGTAGCAACGTGGCGCTGCTTCCCATCCTCGAACATCCACTCTTCGATCGATCAGTCGGTGACTTATTTCCCAGCGGAGTCGGGGAAACGTGTAATATACTTTTGATTATGTTCAGATGCGATTTTAAACGCGGCGGAACGAGCAACGCGGAGGCTCATCAGTTCACCAGGGTGTTCCCTCTGTTAACATGTTCTCGACTCGTTGATTCCTACGGTTGCTACCGACTTGGGGCATGGAAATGGCTGCCGTTTGGTATACGGGGTAGGCTGGGCGCGAATGAAAGCTCGAACTTCCCCCGGGACCATGATCGAAACCGCTGCGGACTCCCGTCCGTCCCTTTCTTGCCTGGTTTCGTTGCGTCGTTGCTGTCGGTTGCACCCGACAGGATAAGTAAGGGTAACTACGTCTCAATAGCCGGAGCGCATCGCGGTAGACCGAGCGGCACGACTCCTAATATGGATTTGCTCGCAACAACCACCGACAGTTGGGGGAAGGAAGGCGAGAGAGCAACGAGGGAGTAGGCTGGGGAAGGAAGCAGCAGAAGGAGGAAGACGAGAGCGCTGCTGAGGAGAAAGAGTACTGTAAATTATTATTGCCGCTAGTTTCTTGCCCCCGTGGGCTGTTGGTAGTCTACCTACTGCCTGCTGCCACGCAGTTCGCGCTACTTATCTCGCAGCCTATCCGTTGCAGAAGTCCTCCTCTCGTCCCCTTCTCGGTGGCCGCTCTTGTTCTCGGAAAGAAGCGGCCGAAGGGCCTTCGATCCCGCGGCAGTCACCTCCCACTGGACTCTGTCTCGAGTCCCAGTCCAAAGTGGCCTGGAACATCGCGGGCAAAAAGCCTGGTTGCTGCTTCGGATCACGCTGGAAACCGGGAACGACGATTTCCACCGCGGCGTAACGCACCGTCGATGATCGCCTTTCTGGTGAAACTGTCCGGGTGTAGCAGGAAGTCCGCGTCCGAGAAAGGCGGGTCCGTGGTATTCGCGTTTCTTGCGGCACGCGGAAATTCCTCAGCTTCTTCTGTGGACATCGAAGATGTCCGCGAAGGAGTTTGGCCAGCGCAGCGTCGCTCGTATCCGTGGCACTCGGGCTGGGAAAATGCTAGAGACCGAGGGGCAGCGTTCGAGCCAGCTCCTCCGCGGAGGTGACACTGGTTTCCTGCAGAATGTGGCGGATGATCGAAAGGACAGGTTTCATCGGGAACCCATGGATCACTAGGTGGAGCTCAGGCTGGTTTACAGGACGCGGTTACGACATCTCTGCAACCGTGATCTCTATCTTTACGAGCGGATTCCGCGTCGAGCTCGATCCCTGGCAGGTGTCCGCGTCCGGTGTTTTACTGGCAACTTTGCGATGCATCGTGACTCGCGCTCCGCAGTCAAAGATCAGAGTGAAAGAACCCGTTGCCAGAAGAATCCCGACGAAATCAGCGAAGAATCGCAGGCAACGCGACTCTGCCGCTCGACACTTTCGCCAGCCGTCTGTACTAAGAGGACGAAACTGTTCTCTTCGGTACACTGTATTGCGCAACGATGCAACGATTCGTGGAGAATTGGAGTCGTTAGAGCCTCTGTTCGCTCGTGGATCGCGTGTCGATCCGTAGCTCGGAACGATGATTCATCTGGACACGAGGAGGGCACCTGCAGCGACACGAGGACTCCTCTCGGTCGGGTCGTGACACCGGCAGTCCTCTATTTTCACCGTTACGCAATAGGAGATAGTTACCGAGCGGAGGAGAGTCACGGGAATCTTCTTCTCTTCCTGGCCGAGCAGGTCGACCAGCTTTCGGCCCTCGCCGAGCAAATGTCGTGCGAATCCCGTGGCTAGGTTTCATCTTCTTACGCGCTGCATTGCGTCACGTGCCACTCTTTCCACTGGATGCAGCCTTCGATGGGAGAATCCGTGGATCGATGCCGCGCGGAGAGCGACGACGATTGTTCGTGGATTTTTCAGTGTCGGAGGATTAGAGAGACTAAAGCATGTTAACTTGGCTAATTTCCCAACCCACTGTGCACGCTAGTGATCGGACGCGAATTAACTTGTTTTGCCCACAGCAAATGCTACGCCTGACGCAACGTCGCATTTACTCATTTTATATGGCAGTGTTGCTCAATCCAAGTAATTTCCCATGACGAGTTCACACATCATCCTCCGTCCAACTTTCCATCGTCGTGTTGGACTGTTTAAATCTCGTTGCTGCACCTCGTGTTTTCTATCTTTTTCACTTAAAGCTGCTCTCGAGAACATTGAAGCTCCTTCTCGGATCCATAGGGTAAAATTAAAATGCAGACCAATTATTTCTCTAGGAGCCAAATAGTTGAATGAATAGCGTCATTTCGCTTCCTACTCTGTTCAGGTTACATTTAACCTCTTTTTTCAAACAATGGTGTACAGAATTGTATTTAAAATATACTTCTAAGTTTACTTTCGTTTAATGTTTGGGATAATGAGATAGGTAGTAGTGATATTGAGGGACAATGCAGCCAAAGTATTGGGTCTGCAGACACGAGTATTTGGCCATTTTAACTCTTCCTCTCAAAGCTAACGAGAAGACCATCTTTCACTGTAAAAAGTAGAGTTATGATTTTTTTATTATTTTTTTATTTTTTACTATTATTTTATTATTATTTTTGTTTATTTCCTCCTCGGGAGAGGTGGTCAGATGTCGCGACTTCAGTTTTCAACCAGATTTACAGTAAATATTGTCTTAAAGCAAATATCGACCAGTTTTCCTGAATCAACATACAATTCTGAACATATAGGTTTGTTCTGATAAAATAAGTAATATCTATATTAGTTTTAATAGCCATTTTATATTAGGTCGATTGCGTCCCTCGGATAGATTATTGGCAGCGATCGATCGGTCGATCCCCCAGCGTCATAACGCCGACACGAACACGGCGCTGTCCCATCCCCGACGCATAATTATACAGCCTGCGAGTGATTGTGCAAGGCTTGGGCGAGGCCAACGCATAGAATATTCAAGTCTCTTAAGTTTCTTCTACCTAGTAGTAAATATTGTTATGCTAAGCGCAGTCGTTGTCACGCCTTCCCCGCTCAGCTACGGGCTCCTCTTCGTTCGCTTGCTCCTCTTCTCGCCTCCATCTACCGATCTTTCACTCTCTCCCCGCCTTCTTCCCTTCTAGTCTTCTCTTTCCCCAACTGCGCGCCAGGGAAATCGTCGCAATGGTCGCGTTTCACTTCGCCCGTCCTTTGGGAGCATTAAATCTCCCTTATCTGCAACAAAAGCTGCAATTTTGAGAGGCCTGGCAAATTTCCTCGATTTTCAGAAACCTGGAAGTTCCAACTCGTCCACTGGAATGCTCGGGATGACTGTAATCTAAAGATCGAAAGCTGGGCACCCAGTAGTTCGATTGAAATTGGCGCTCGCGGTTGCCGGGCGATCATGGTGGATCGCACGACAAATCGCGCGAGGTGGAATCGAAACACTGTTATTCCGACATCCTCGGACGTCAAAACCGATCAGCACTCGTCAAACGGCTCGCAATTAACTCGCGCCAGATGTGGCAGCCTACTATTTCCTTATCGGTAACATCGATCGGCGCAACGAAATCAGTTTTCGTCCCGTGCGCTCGGAATCCGTCCGGCAAGATCTCTATCGCTCGATTCCTCGACCCCCTAACCGTCCCGCTGAAAAACAAGCTTCCAGGACTTTTGGTCATTTACATTCTCGCCGCGTAATTGCGCGGACGCAAGGGTCAACCGAGCATTCGACGATGGCTCGGAACAAAGTCGCGTAATAACAGTGATTACGCTTGAAGATCGAGCTACTTTCTCGTCCCGCCGCGCCGCGCCGCGCCGCCACGGGGCACCGGCAAATTAATCGCGAAACAGGCTTTTTCGCTCCAAGTCTCACGACCATCGATTCACGTGGAATAGTTCGCCGAGCCGATCGATCCGGCTGGCCTCTGGCTTTACGAGCGTGTTTTCACTTATCACGTAGCAGCAGGCGGCCGTGGCGACGCGAGTCGCGAATCCACGCGCGGACGGTTCTCGCAATTAGAAAGTACGCGCGTATTTCGCGCGTAATCGTCGCCGCGAGAGATAATATCGCGTGGCGTTTCGCAACGACACATTGCCGGTGTACAGGCTGTCCCCCTCTTTGTATACGCCAGGCTAATGGCGAAATTACAATGGGCCCGGGGAGCGGCGACGATCAATCGATAAGTCGAGGCGAGCTCGTCTCGTTGACTGTTATTAGACGGATGTATGCATCCACGCGGACATCGCTGTTGTCTGGCGAAACGAGAAAACGCTTCTTGACACTATACCCTGCAATTGAATTGTTCCTGGCTTTTAAAGAACAAGCTGGCGCGGAGGTAGACGTCGCTCCGTGGAAAGCAATCGGCGATGCACGGCTGCGTACGATGACCATTTTGGGACTCGGTACCCTCGAGCGCAGAGGCAATATCTGAGATGCCGAATGGAGAGTGACGCGAAGTACACGGAGTAGGGTAAAGGTAGGTAATATAGAACGGCGCGTAATATGGAACTTCGTAAAATTTCGATAAAGAAGTAACAAACGCTTCAGGCAATCGTGTATAATAGATTCCTAGACACAATAGACAATTATACTGATAATTGAGCATCAGTCGGGCATCCATCATTGAGAGAGAAACGTATATATTTTTCGTGGGGTGTAAAAGTTTCTGAAAAGTGCATCGAACAGTTAAATATTGTAGCGAAGGTATATTGCAAAGTATTATTTCGATATATTTTACCTATCATTAAATATGTGTGTTCTTGATTGTTCAGTAATAGTTTACCAATAAATTTACTGTCTTCTTAATATAATTCTTATTTTCTTGTCGGAACATGTGGGGACTTAACATGGAACACACCGAGTAACATAGAAGAAGTTGATAATGACGATGACGATGATGATGCAAAATGCTTATTTTGCGATGGTAAAATTATAAAAATAATGACAATGAAAAGTAGACTCAATGTATTCGCTGCTTTCAGTGAGCACAAGAAGAATATGGGGCTTTCAACGTATTATTCACGTACCCAGCGGGTAGAAGACGCAGAAAGCACGAATAAATTCCAAAAATGATATATATTTTTTATTTGTATCTTATAATTCCCCTAGTTTTGACAAGCTTTTGAAATCAGATGTTCCATATTACCTGCCTTTACCCTATATACCAATGAAAAAGCAAGCGGCGTATGAACCAGCGATTCCATCATTCCCTCGTTCCCCGGTGACCAGGCTGAAATCGGCTTAGCCGTATCAGCGGCTCCTCGAAGAAAGCATTAGCAATCGGGTCGCCAACGGGGAAACCATTACATGCTGGAGCTACGGCGAGCTCTCCGCGAGTGAAAGTCTGCCGCGTTACGTCGCTCCAGCCGAAAGGTACCGAAAAACTTGCGCCCGAGTAAAAACTCGCTAGTGTAGCCGTCCACGTGGGTAATCGGACGCGGATTGCGCAACGGATCCGTGCGTTGTACGCCGGCAAATAACGAGCAGGTAGCTGTCTGGGACACTCGTTCACAATGAATTCCATTCTTCCCGCGGCCGGTCGTTAGTCGAGATGACGAGTCCACAAATTCTCTTCCCATCAAATTCCCTGGCAGTCTCAGGTGTGGTGGAAGGGAATTGAAAGAAGGAAGGAAGTAAAAGAGCGTCGTCGCTTTCTCTCGGCTAGACCGACGTCGCTGCTATCCCACGCGGCGCTTTATTATCCTTCATTATCGGGGCACAAATTATAATCCGCAAATAGCGTTTGGCGTTTATGGTGGCAGCACCCATGAAAACTAACCAGCACTCTTTTATTCCGGGCGTATATCGTCGGAGCCGTCGTCGGGTCGAACAATGCGCTCGTCCCACGCCTGCGCCACGTCGCGTCGAGGCGACTCGACGCTCCGCTCCGCTCTGGTACGCTCGGACCTATGCCGAGTCGCGGGGCACCGCGAATATAATTCCCGATCGCGGCTAGGAAATCCCACCTTAACACGTGTACGATCAAACGACCGTGGAACCTAATTTATTGTCGTGCCACGGCCGCGAGAGACCCGAGCCGACGCCTAGACAATCCAGAGAGAAATTAGAAGTGGCCGAGCGGCGGTTTCGTGGGCGTAATTGCCGCGACATGCGGCGCGGCGCGGCGGGCTGAGGAGCTGCCTTTTGGGTTCGACGTCCCCTCCACTTGTCGATATTAACCTAGATCTCCCGGGCTGATGGTAATTGGAATAACTTCTGGTATTTACTTACTGGTTGGAAATTGAAGGAAGCGATGCCCAGATAGGGACATACAAGCGACAGGGATCGATAGAGGACCCTCCAATGCCAGAAGAACCGCCACATCCTCTTTCCTTTCTGTCTCAAGAGGCAACGTCTCAAGTTTCAAAGTTTCGGGGCGAAAGTAGCGAGTCACGTTCGGGGATTCTGCGGTTTCCGCGACACGGAAATCGATATATCTCGCCGTCCAAAAGGAAGAAAGCCCTGCGATACTTCTGCGCTCACGTGAACGGGGAAGCATTAGATCCCTGGCGATTGGGTTTCTTGGGGTAACCCAGGGAACGGACAAGAAATTCTGCGGACAGGACAAAGTTGGCTGGAGCAGTATCGTGCCGCTACGTTGTTCACAGTCGGGAATTACGTGATTGATCGTCTGGAAACTGCAATCGCCATCGGGTCCATTTTAAGCCCATCGAAATCGTAGGTTCCTATAGTTAACTGACCACCGTGGCCGATGCTTGTCAACGCAAAGGGAGTACGTACTATCTTTCGCCGAATCTCGACGACTCTTGAATGAACCACGACCACGTTCGCGGCCCACGAGGTAGACCTGTCGCTCTCTCGACTCTGCACGTGCCATTGTGCACGGAACAAAATACGGTACGATATACATACATCCGTGGACTCGTCTGTCCCGCCTTGTGGTTTCTATGAGAGCGACGACGCGTTTAGAGCCCGTGTGTGTCCCACAGTCGGCGTGGGTCGGGCATTGTTCCTTCAACGGACACCGTTTCCCAGCGAATCGCTCCGCGGCGACTGCGAAATCTTATTTGCGAAATGCGATTCGCGCGCGTAATAATGCCACCACGTCGAATCCGCGCTCTTTTTTCCTCTATCCAGCGTGTCAGATGAGAAACGTCATCCCCGGACGTTTCCCCTTGCAAAACGTGGCTTTCTTCCCCGTGCTTCTTCGCTCTAGGAAACGCCGTATTATTAATCGTCCGCGCGCGCGTCAAGGAAACGCGAAGGGACGGTCGCCCGAGAACCGGCCTTTACGTAATCTCGATTCATCCTCGGAAACGCGCGCTGTCGCGGATGTAATTAGCGCCAGCCAACGCGTAATTAACGCGGCTATCGTTGGGATGGAAAAACTCGATATCATTGGGACGAGATGTCTGACGCCTTATTTACTTCTTTTCCTTCGATGGGCGGACACGGGGATCAAAGGAAGGTTTTCTGGAAAGTGTCGCTCAGGAAACGTAGAATATGCTACATAGTTGGAGGACGCGAGAGAAATGATGGAAGAAACGTGAATGAAACGATGGTGGTGGTGGGTAATCGTCACTGTCATTTCTGCGCGCGGTATCAGCTGGAGCAGCCCGGTGAAAAAGCGAGCATACAGCAACGGCCATTAATATTGATTACTCTTTCCAAGTAGACGAAGGTAGGAAAGGAGAAAGGCATAATAGGAGCACGTTCCTCGCGTGCGTTGCGTACGATATTTACATTGTAACGGGGAGCTGGTGTGTCGATGACCTCGTATCATCGGTTATACATTCCTGCTCGTCCAACTGCTAATGCGATACTCCTAATTAGTATAACGAGCCGCATTTGCTCCATTGTGCTGAGTTATTGCTGATAATTATTTCTCCACCTATGCGAGGAAGCTCCTCGCATTTAACTTCTCGCGTCTAGGAATTCTTTCGGAGGATGTTTGAGATCTTCATACTCGGCTGGCCTCCTACACAGAGGAGCGTGCTCGTAACGTACTGGCCGCGGACGCAGGCTACATTGGGTTTAGGAGGCATTGCCGCCGAACCAGATAAAGCCTCGAGCCTAAACAGTAAGGGATCGACGCGTTCGGGTCATAAATAAGACATTAGAGCAGCCCGCTGGAGAAAAATAGGATTCTCAATAGGATCCCCGGTTGCCGAAGCAAGTTCTCTTGCCGAGGCCGGGTGCAACGATCCCGTGTTGCTCAGAAATGGCATTTCAACGCGCGGACTACATGCACACCTGCGCAACACAGTCACGCGAACGTGTGCACAAGCATCTCTAGTAAAGCCGCGAACCGCTGCGGCTACTCGTTAAAATACACCTGATTACTGAACATTATCGTGCCGAGGGGGTAATGATCGCGGTGCTTGCACGTAATAGAAATCGTTCGAGTCGAACGAGAGAAGACGGGCCCGGACTCTCGGCGAGAATCATCGTTCCTCTCGTCGAAAATCCCGGACCGCGCGCACACACGCCTGGTGCGCCGCGCCGGACTTTTTCTCGGCTCTGCGAACAAACCGGCGCGTCCCGCAATTACTGGATCCTTCGCGTCGTTCAGCGACAATAGGCGCGATTCCAGTTTAATCGCCGCAAAGTGGCCCGACTTCATTTCACCGGCATTATGGTAAACTGTCGTCTCACGGTGTTTTTCATCGGTTAGAAATTTCACCAGCCTGCCGCGGCATCGCGGCTCATTTGCATGAACGCGTGTTTTACGCGCCGAGAGGGCCCCGTTGTTCCACTTCGCCTCTGCTCTGCCGAGAAAAACCCGTCGACAATGGCAAAACGACACCATGGAATGAGAAAGTGCGTGCCACCGATCGCGGGCAGCCGCGCGGTATTGACCCTGATAGATGCGATGCGATTTGAAATTTTAATTGGAACGTTCTTTCGCAGTCGTTTCTTTCGATACCGCTCCGGCGTCTTGCGCCAATTAGCGAAGGGAATGTAGGACAAGGAACAGGTAGAGGGTTTCGTGTTCTGCCATCGATTCTACCAAGTAAAACATAAATTGCTTCCTTATGAGGGAATCGCGAAAATAGCCTGGTGAAAGTGATCCCGATTACACGTTAATTCCCCCACCTTCTTTTACTTCATTTTCAATCAAGTGTACAGCTGGCAGGCTACATCGATCAGGAATCAGGAAACGAGAGATCTGTTCCTTTCAAATTCTCGAAAATCCATTCGTCCAGCTTGGCTGCGATTTCAGGAATCAAGGTGTCCCTCCAACCTCCCATTTTACCTCGTCTGACGTAGTTTCGTGGTTTGATGGCTGATATCTCTTTGCGATAGAGCACGTTCATCGTGAGATTCGTTTGTAACTGTTCGAAAGACACGTGACGAGTAAATTTCGCGATGTCCTCGTCGCTGTAGAATTTGTTTAAGAATGCCGATACTAGCTTTACGGTTCCTGGTATGTCCTGGAACGCGGAGAATCGCCAGACTCTGTTCTAGGAAACGATAGATTGGCGTGGGCTGTCTGTACACTGACTTTTACTACTTCCGTAGGACTAGACTACTTAGCAGATTTGGACAGTGACGCCGGGACCAGACGGTTTTCACGTGTTTCCAGTTGGGCGACTATATAACTTGCAAATATGAAAATCCAGAAATGGATAACGATAGTAATTTACGGAAAGTGGACGGAAACTAAAGAATCTACTTAAAGTATTGCTACTTTTCCATTTATTTCGCAAATAGATAAAAGTCTACTATTAGTATCGGATAGATAAGGTGACTCACACAAGTCGTTCATGATGTAATCGCAAAACAGCGACAGACCTCCTTGAAAATCCATGACCTTGTTGCTCTGGAAAAATTATACCAGGATACCACTACGTCTTTAGAATTTCGTATCACATAAATGATCTGAAAGTATCGATGCCCAGAACGAGTGTTACGTTGATGGAGTGCTAAATATCATACCTTGCATCCGTCGCTCTTTAGTATGTTAGTGATAAGTTCAAAGGGCAAGTGTGTGTGGATGAACCTCGGCGAAGACATAGATGTCAAGGAATCGAGGATCTGCGGCCCTCCCGCGTTCTTTCTATGCTCCTTTCCTACGATCACGTCGGAGCCGAGTAAACCAACACTCGTATCTCACAATTAGATCTGAACGTAATCAATGCTGGGCACCAAACTCGCGATAAGCCAAGGATGCACGAAGCATGAACACAAAACGCGATAATTCAGTAATTCCGCGGATCATCAATAATTCATAAGAGTTCAAGATCCGTTTCCTACGGTTCTACGTCCTCTAAAAGAATCAGCCACTCACTCGAAGAACCTCTCTATCAGAGCACGTTCCCTCGCTTCGCCAAGATCCACATCGTTGGCCACCAACCACCAGCATCTCCGTCATCAGTGCGGTACCTAAACACATTCGACGAGTGTCTTATTCCTCGAACACCTGAGAAAATAAGCTTCCAGGCATTTACCCGATCTGGGCATGGAGCAGACGCAAATATCCTCCGGGCTAGAGCTGGAACTCGCGCATTTGCGTTTGAAATTTCGCGTAAGAGCCCGGCATTAGCCAGTCTCCCTTTCCTACTCGAAGGAAGCCGTTCTCCGTCCACGGGAACATTTTAATCAATTCCTCGTTTAGCCGTGGCTCGAGCGGCTCGCGCTCGGTGGCTGGATTCGGTCGTCATCTTCCATTGGCTGCGCGCGAATAACAATCAGCGGGCAATATAAACGATTGCCGTGGAGAGAAGGCGAGTAACGGTGAGCTGCGTAAAACTGAAGCGTAATGGCGCTCGAAACTCACCGTCGCGGCTAATAAAGTCGGAGTGGCTGGCGTTATTACCGGCTACCTTGGACGTAACAGTGTAATGGCGAAATTGGTGTGCCAGGGTAGGCACAATGCTCGCGACGGGAAAGAAAGAGAAGCAATTCCTTCGCTGGCTTTAAAATGTACGAGGAAGAAGGAGCGTAGGAGGAAGGGAAACAGCGTGGACCTGGCAAATCAGAGGGTGGGTTAAAATCTGTCCAGATTCGAGGTTCACGATCCTGTTAGCTGTTTCTTCAGGGCGTATCCGTGTCGAATTTTCTGCTCGAGTCGAGCAGTACAGGGAAGAAGTGGAAGACGGTATGTTTCGCTCGATCCATCGTTGGATTGGCATATAGACAGACTGAAAATGAAGTGTGACACAGTGGTCGCCGTTGTATTGGCCGTGTATACGCGTAGTTGGGATTGCGACACGCCCAGCTACGAGAGCAACCAGGAAACGACTACGTGTGTACCGTCCTGGCTATCCTACATAACATATTTATGCAGCCACGTAGTACGCGCGTACCGTGAGCGAGTTGAGCAGCCTCTGGTTCGCTCAAGCCGGCGTACTCCGCTCGGTATCGCGCATATTGGACATCACAGACATTCCATCGACCGGTATATGAATATACATACCTGAACGCACGGGCGAGATTTCCTAGAGTGGACGACGGATCGCCGTGGCACGCTACTCTCGCTAGTCTCGCAGAGATCCTCGGGATTCCCTCACACTCGATCATATTTCGTGACCCGTATCGCGAAACGGACTCGAAGTGTGCTAACAAGAAGGATTTTTATCGGAGAATCGATCCATCTTCAGATTCGGAGGTTCCCGAGAGATCTCTGGGAATCTCCTTCCCGTACCTACCGTTCTTCCGCGCTGGAAACTAGTGCAATCGCGCGTGACACACATTCTCCATTCCACTGTTATCGCTATCTACGAGTCAGGGTTATCAGAGGTGCGCTCGTTGCACCAACGAGCCTTACGCGGCGCGTTATTAGAGCCGCTGACGGCCGAACAATGTTTCCAGCCCGTTCAATTTCCCGAGACTAATTGTTTCAAAGTTCGCGATGACTGATTGCCGAGGGAGGAACAGGCCGAGCAGCCATAGCCAGCCACCCAGTAGGGCCGTGCCCTTCTCGCTCGTGTAATGCATGTGCTCTTTATTCTCCCGGTTCGACCTCGAGATTATCATTAAGACGTTGCAGCGGTACTACCGACGCAGCTAGAGTATGGGAGATAGATGATGGCCGCGGGAGGAGGGCGAAGGAGATTACAGAGAGGAAGAGAAAAGAGGAAGAAAGCGAGGGCCTCGCCCCGTTGTCGAGCGGCAAACAGCTAATGACGGGATTAAATGAAGCTCACTTGACCCGGCCAGGGACGAGGATCTCTGGAAAAGAGCTGCTCTCCGTGACAAAGCCCGGCCGTGCACAATGGATTTCAATAACTTCCGCGTTAATTATGTCGTTGAATGGGAACACAGGCGTTTTCAACGTCGATCCTTTGCCGCCCGATAGGCTCCCTTCCATGCTATTGTTGTCGGCCATCCGATAGGGCGGAGAAACAATGAGCGAAGCAAGTTTTAGACCGTTTCTTCTTGGAGAACGCAATGTCCAGACACTGCAGATAGCAATAGAACGAAACGATCGAGAGTTTCTTTAAGTGTAATGATTAGGTATAGGGGAGACTCGCGCAGTACCGATCAGCAGACTCTGTCAACCAGTAGAGACCAAATTTTTCTTATCTCTAAGTTGAATCTATTAGCAACTTAGATTAATTTATAAGATATTCATTTAGCTTTCTGTATGCCATAGGAATGATAACCTAACAGACAGGAAGTTAGGATTTAATGGAGAAGTTATCCAGTGTGTTCTTTGATAACAGAGTTGGGCATTGATTAAATAAAAAATTATGTAAATAAAGATCGAATAAAAGTTACTTTAACTTTAGATTATTCGACGAATAAAGTTAATTTCTTTATTCGATGAGAATTTATTCGACGAACAAAGATAATTTTTTTGTTCGACGAATAAAATTAATTTTTTATTCGTTATTCAAAATTTTATATAAACAAAATTTTTGCCCATCTCTGTTTGCAAGGAATCATTTGACAAAGATCGGGTGCAGTGTATCATGATTAAAGAACTCTCCCAGCTATTCCCCCGTTGAATTTCGTGTATCCGTTCGCCCGTCGCGAAACGCGAGGATCCTCTTCGAGCTCTCCGTCCATCGATCTTCGGGCCCGATCGATAACTTACGAACGGTATTCCTTTCCCTGGCGACCTTCGCCATTCCACGATCGAATCGAATCTCGGGGGACCTTCGATCCTTCGATCCCCCGATCCCGTTACTCCTCGCGCGTACGCACACCTTCTCCAACGGCAGTCATCCTGGCGGAATGCATCGGGAACGACACACGCGCGTCGCTGCGCGCTGCGCGCTCAAACACGCCGCGACACGCGCGCACGCTGCGCTAGCGCTCTTCTCCCCACTGTGTCGCGCGAGGATGATCTCAAAGGTTAACGATGTTCCACGCTTCGCTCGGAGATCTCCGCCGATCTATGGAAAAGGTGAGGGGAAGCTGCTGCCTCGATCGTTCGTGAAATCTAGAAAAATGCCGAGGATCAAGGACACCGATCGTCGCTTCGTTTCGCGACACGCGATTCGCCGCGATCTTTCTGCGAACAGATCGTTTTCCAGGGCTTGCGTAATCCCCTCGACATTTTCCTTTGTCGAGCTTTGGATCGCTCGCTCCACTCTTTGCTCCCGATCTTACGTAACCGAGCGGCTCGTCGCGCGTTACTACTTTTCACTTTCAAGGTGGATGGGGTGATTTCAATTGGAACTCGCGAAGAATCGTGGGGAGGATCGAAGGGGAACGAGGCGGTAGGATTCTACGATACTTCTCGATTTTTCTCGCTGTTGCAGGAAGCCTTGAACCTATAGCACGGTGTACTAGACGGGCTGGAGTGCAATGTACATATCTGCATTTTAACGCCCGTTCAATCAGTCGAGCGATTCTTTCTGAAAGCATATGGTGGCATTATTATTGCCATTGCAATGTTTATTAACGGTGGTACACGCGCCGGTCGGCACACGCATTAATCTTGCCCAGCCGCGAGATAAGCAAACGGTCGCGTCACTTCCAACGACTGTCTGCATATTATTTACGTCATCGATAAATCTTCTTAACGTAACATTAACGGCGACCGTGATAGAATCGTCGGCCACGATTAATCGACTTTCGTGCACAGAGCCCGCGCGGGGCCACCTTCCATGATGAAGAGTCGTAGGTTTTTAGGGGGAGGGAAGAGGATCGTTGCGATTGAAATCGTGATGGGGTACGTGTAGAGACGTCACTGTTCGCGAAAATTGAATTAGACAGGTGGACATTTAATGCGAGTACACAGGAGGATCGAAAGTGGTTGTCGGTCTCGTTAAACGCGTATCCCTATTTTCAAACTTTTCCCCCGGCTCGATCCCCGCGGCCGTCGAATCAGATTACTCCAATCTGGCAACCACTTAAGATCGACCTTCTGCGATCCCCTGTTAGCCAGCAGCGTGGTAATGAAAGCAGCCACCGGCTCCACGGCCTAGCAGCCTGGCAATTTGTAACCGGGGCGAAGTCAATTAATAAGGACATCGGCCTATTAATTCAATTGTGCCAGGGCGGAATCGCGCCGCTCCCCGCTGTCTAAACATCGAGATTTATTGATTACGAAATTTCCTCGTGGCGGAGCACGCGAGCTCCCGAGTATTAAAGGTCTCCAGGAGGTCGCGCGTGGTGGCTGACGATCGCTGGCGGATGGAATCGTCGACGAGTGTTGGACGAAGCCCGCGAAGGCGCTGCGAAAGCCCGACGACACCTCGTTCGTTACAGGAAAATGCCAAAATGGTAAAATATCGATTCCTCGATTGGGTTTGCCTCGGGGATCGCGCGCATTAGCTCGGTAATCTGTCGAGGGAAGGTTAACCTTTCCAGCGTAACCTTTCGCGCAAATTGCCACGCGGCGGACGTTTGAGATGCTCCAATACGCATCGCAGCTGTTCGATCGGGCGATCCCTGGCTGGTGAAATCCTCATCCAGCTTCGGGAATAGCTGAAGGAAAAAGCGATCGCATTCCGTTGCGAGGCGGAGGGGTCTCGTTAGCATCAGGCCTATAGGAATTCCATCGAAGGAAGGTGCGTGGACGCGCCGCGTGTAAACTCATCTCGCGAGGCGCAAAAGGCACTAGGCTCGGCTCGGCTCGTGTGCATTCCGTCACGTTGCAGGGGAGGAGCCGCGCCGCACCGCGCCGCGAGGAAATCCCTGGTATTCTAATCAGTTTCTAGCCCCCTACCCTTTATACCCCCTCGTATCCCCTCGGCCAGACGACCGACAAAGCTGCTTCAGGGAAATCGATGGATCGGTAGTCACGGCGTGTCGTAATAATCATTAAACGAATATTAAATTCCCAAGCGGATTAGAATGTTGAGCAGCCATCGATTGGGATCGATGAGCCGCGCGTTGAATGGAGATTCACCCGGGGTTGGTTGAGTCGAGCTGGCATTGGAATATTCGAAAGTTCGACTGGTGTAAGCTGTGCCAAGTAAAAGTCGAGACGACTGTACTTTCGGTCAAGTGTAAAATTCCAAGCGGAATCTGGCATCACGCACAAGTCTCGGCTATTAGAACTAACACCCGTTACATCCTGGACCAATGACTTAGGCTTAGTTAGCGTGATTCAGACGGTGCATAACTAGAGCCAGCAGCAATTTAGATGAACGCACCAGATACAAGTTAGGCCCGGCACGACTCGAGCCACGCGCGATTTAGACGAAATTACAAGCTGCAGCTTGCATAACTCGTGCCAGGCATTACTTGATCGGCCATAACTTAGGGGCTGGCATAACTTAATCGAATTATAAGTTAGATCGGTCGGTTACGGGGCGACGGTAGTAGATTAAGGCTAGCCTTGCCGCATGGTAGATGGGGATCTAGCATAATCGAGACGGACGATAAATCGAAGCTATCAGAATTTGATCGTACACGGCTTGGCGAGGGATCGAGCTTCAATTTCGCCCGTTTCTAATTTAGTCCCCGCGATTATCGTCGGCGAGAGCGGCTATTTGTCGCTGAAATCCCAATGAGCGTGCAGGAGGAAGGGCGTCGCGTCGCGTCGGTGGCTCATCCTCTGGCCACGGGGCTCTCGATGGGTTCCGGTTTTATCGATCGTTTTTCGTTCCCCAGGACACCGGTGGGACCTGTTTTCACCGATGAAAAGTTACCAGATCGTTCAGCGTCGACGACGATACGCCCGACAGACCCCCGTTGCTTTTC
The DNA here is from genome assembly GCA_963971345.1 of Andrena flavipes. NCBI lineage: Eukaryota > Metazoa > Arthropoda > Insecta > Hymenoptera > Andrenidae > Andrena > Andrena flavipes. Next base: position 43,504,834 of record OZ020482.1, read on the forward strand.
CAGATGGAACTGGTCGACCGTGCGAAAACGACAGCGCAGAATCGCAAATATACATATATACACCTTCCCGATGGAGAAAAAGAGCCTGGCCGCCGTTCGTACGCAGCTTTCTTTAACTCGTCCCCCATCGTCGCCGGGTTAGGTCTCTCCGACGATACGACAGGAACGTTTACCCGCCGGGTATTTTTAGGCGGCGATGCTCCCGATCAGCCGTTCGTCTCGTAAATTACACCTGGACGAGGGTAGCCCTGGTATCTGACCCGTGATCTCGGGGCGCAACGCTGCGTACGTACCGGACAGAGACGTGGCTGGACGGGGGCCCGATAAGCGTCGCTAATTTCCGTAAATTCGCCAGCGACTCAACCGGGGCGTTACGTTTTAATTGCCGCAATTAATTAGACCTGGATCGAGCCGGACTCGAGGCCCCTTAAGTGGATATCTCCATGGCGCGGGAGAACCTTGGCAGGCTCCTTCCAGACGGCCTCGCGCGTCCCCGCGGACGGAAGGTTGCCGAGGAAGCTGTCGAAGACGAAGTCGTTCGGAAGACACGCCGGGGTGTGTTCCACTAACTGGGCAGCAGGCCGAGTAACGTCTATAAGCGAGACGGGGAAAGCTCGAGGACGAGGAAGGCTGATCGGCGTGGGGAGAACGAGAGGACAGGAAGATGCGGAGGAAGATGAAGAGACCGCCACGGGGCGCGACAACTCGTGTTTTACATAAGCAACGCGGATCTTATCTCTGTTCTGGTACACTCCGGACACCGCAACCGGGTCACGAAGAAGCTGGGTACCAGATCCCGGGGACCTGGACCAGGCTTGTTTTTATTTTTATTTTCTGACGTACAGCCTCCTTGCGCTTCCACCGGTCGCTTCTTGCGCCTCTTGCCACCTTGTTCCCCGGTTTTTTCTCGTTCGCACGGAAGTGGACGGTGTTTTTACTGGACCCTGAATGGAGCAGGATCCGAGGTAATTAGCACGAGCGGAAGAGAAAACCGAATCTAGGGAGCGTGGCCCTGAACACGGAGCTCTATGAATTTCACCAACCACCGACGCCTCGCAGCCGCATTCTTCCACGCGACTCGAGTCGCGAGGCGCGCAAGTAGAAACGGACGGACACGGAGCAGACACCGAGCGGGGCCCGGCCACGGCTGGCCGCAATCACGCCGCGAGAGTTAATGACATTCCGAAGGGGCCGTTCGAAATAAATCAAAAAGCGTATGTATCCGCGCGAGGACATCTCGAAGGGACCCTCGCCCGCTAATAAATACGTCGTATGAACAAAAACCCACGGAGCGGGGCGGTTTCTCGTGTACATAACGGCCGGACAACACCGGGCATGATGTATCGCCGCGTTGGACAAGTCTCGAGCCCTGTGTACCAGGCATAATCCGACGGGCTATGTGGAGCACATTGCTGCGGAGAGCCAGCTTAATAGAGGCGAGCGGCTGTCCAGTCACTCCGCTCGATATATCTCGAATTTTATTTTACAGCGAGCACCAGCCTCCCCGTTTCCTTTTCGGGCAATAATCGCCCCCTCGACTCGGTCGATCCCTGTCGGAAGCTGGCTCAAGGACCGGACGGAAGTCGTGCGGCCGGCCGATACGCCCGCGGTCTAATTTAAACGGTCATAAATCGCTGTTTTAATTAACCCTCTGTCCTTGCGTATTCTCCGCTGCGTGCAACGAACAAACTATTGGTCCACGTTCTGCTTTACGTTTTGCGGTTTCTGGACGCGTCCAAGGCCTCGCAGGCCTGTTTTCTGGACGGCGATACGTAATGTGGAGCACCGAAACCAGATCGAACGTACGGTGGTGGTCAAGGGACTGGTTAAAATTGATACTTTTATGGGCGTATCGAGACGCGGGCTAATGTAATGTTAACCATCGTGATATGTACCCGTGGCTCACACCCGGAAGCTTTCCTCTGCCTCGGAAACCTCACGGATCCTTCGAATCACTCGCAGAAACGGTATTCGAGGCTCGACTTATATAAAAACTCAGGTATCTGTGGCTTTGCGGGCGCCATCGATTATATAAAGGCCAGGAAAGTCACAGAGGGTCAGCTGGAAATGAAATTTCGCAAGAGGAAAAAGGCGCTCGAGTCGCGAGATCAAACAAACACGGGAGATTAGCCTGCCTGTTTGAAATCTATCGCGATTCAATCCGTCTGTCCTTACGCAACCACGGGGCACGTGCGACGCGTGTTTTGCGCCTGTAGTACGCGCTGTGGGCTCGCCTTAATGCCTCCCACGTACGTAATGCCCGCCGTAGCGTATAAACAAATAACAAATTGTAGTCGCCGGGCAACAAAGTAAACCGAGCCAGGAGCGTTGGACACGTTTCATGGATCGCTGTGCCTGAACGTCAAGTGTACTTAATTGTGCGGTCTCCATTCAGCCGTGGCAAGAACGCGGATAGTAGAAAGTAAGACGCCGTGCCAGCCGAACTGGAATTTCGGTCGGACCGCAGTCATTTCTAAATCCCCCGTTTTATTAGCGTCCAACTATCGTAGATCCTCGAGATCTCGTGTTTTTTCCTCCCAGAGAATACGATCGCAACGTTCTCAGCTGCTAGTCGAGCGTGTACGTTTTCCACACAAGGAAATGCTTCTCTGAGCATTAATGGTAACTACTTTATAACCGTTTGGGAACTCAAACTTCAAGAAATCATCCCCCGAAATCATCCCTAATTTCTTGGAGTTTCGTCACTCTAATCACCAACCAAAAAAGGCGTAGGTACCGATCGTTCGTCAGGATCGCGATCGCGGCACGGCCTCCCGCAAACAGCGACGCATAATTCAAAGCGCGCCGCGGTCGTGGCAGCAATTTTTCTCGTGCGCGGACCAGCGACATTATTCTCGAAACGCGAGAGGTTCATTTACCGCGCGCATCTTTCTGCGGCCAGTGCGGCCATATTTCTCAGCATCCCTCGGCTCGCGTGCACGCGAAAATTTACATTTTACAAATCCCCCTGTACCCCTTACTGTTTCGTGCCTCTCCCCCGCCCTGTCCCTCGCCAAGGAGGGCTCGATTTAACGGGGATTTCTGCCTCGATCTCTCTCCTCCTCTCCTTGCCCCTTTACCGAGACGACCGCGTTACCCACGGCGCAGACTCTTCTTGTTTCACGCGACGCTTGATTAAGCGGTATAAGAGAGTCCCGCTGACGAACCTTTACCGTTACGCAGGCTCTTTTATTGCGAGGGCAGGCTAATGAACCGCTTCCACCACGCAAAAATCTACATTTAACAAATTTTTCGCCGCCGAGCCGCGCGATGGGATAAACGAGCGGACGGGGATAATTTAAGACACCCCCCTCGCGATGTTTCTCCGGCCTTAACGGCCGGTCGTTCCCGAATCTCCACGATCGTTCCGCCGCCTCTTGTCTCTTACATTATTCGAGTTCCGTACGTTTCATGCGCGATTCGGCCGCTCGGGGCCACGGTTACGAGCGTTCCTTGCGATTCGGTGATTCGTATCCTTTGGGCTAATTCGTGGCATCTCCTTCGACAAATTGGGGTGGAGGGGTGCATACTTATACGGGCAGTGGGATTCTGAGGCATTGCTCGCACTTGGAGGGGCAAGTCTGTGATCCGAACCACGCCAATCCCTCGTTGTGTATCGCGAATAGTTTCTGTGGTTCATCTATCCCGTCGCCTGACCCAGAATCGCGGCGATCCACGGCGCGCTGGACAGCTCGGTTTCGTTTTACGAGGCGAGAACTATTCGCGGACATAGTAATAAGGCGTTATTCCGTCGGAAGCACCGCGTTTACGAGCGGCTGCTCGAATAGCAGGCTCGTAACGAGGCGATCTCCGGCCTCCGCTATCTTCGTTGCGCTCGAAAATGACACGTTTCCGGGGGAAATAAAGCCGATGCTCGCTGGTCCCGTGCTAGCGTCCTCAAACGCCCCGAAATCGGCGACAAAGTAACCACCGGAAGATTTTATTCGATCCATCGCCGCCGCGGTGGTGGCGGCCACCTTGCCGCGTTCGCCCGCGGTTTTTACTGTCGCCCGTATACGACGCACTAAATTATTCCCGTGCAATAAAACCGTGTACGCGGCGCCGAACAAATAAACGCGGAATTACGGCGAAACCTGCCTCCTCCCTCCCTCCCTCTGGCTGTCCGCGCTCGTGAAAGCCGTCGAAAATGGCCGATAAAAAGGTCATTCTGTTACGTGGACGTTTCCTAGCTGCAGATATTTATTCGAATCGTTGCCGCGGCGAGATTTAGTATTTGGAAAGAGTTATCAGTCGTAAAACGAGGGAAACGATAGGAATCGAAGTAGAAAGAGCGGGAAGAGGTTGGGGCGATTGTTAGAATTATTGCGTACAGGCGATTGAATAATGGCCCCTTGGATCGTGATTAATGGGTGACTTGTGGTTTTTTCTTGCAGCCAGAGACGGTCCCTCAAGCGAGGATCGACATGACCCGCGTCCTGGAGGTGGCCGCTGCCGAGGACATCACCGGACACCCTTACAGCCTGGCGATCACCTCCCCCGAGGGTGTGACGTTCGTGAAGGGCACGTGCCGCGAGGAGACCAGATGGTGGGCTGACGTGCTTCAAGTCTACTCGAGGAACAAGGTTGGTCTTGCGTCTCTAATGGTATTCACGTATTTACACCCTTATGAGTCATCAGAGATGAATAATTCTTGCGTCTCTGAATCTATGTTATCAGAGCATAGGCGTATTGCCAATCTTTATTGCTTATTTAAAATCGTCATTGATCGAGTAAGGTGCATTGCTTAATTTTTTCTTTCTTTATCTTTCTTTGTTTTTTTTCTTCTTTTCTTTCTATTACGTATGCCACAGTTTTCTTTATTGTACAAATTGGGCTTGTCACGTAATAAATAAATAATTTGGCCCGCGAGTGGTGCTTCGGTCCTCCACCTCGCGACGCAAGTAGTAACCGTCAATAATAAAAGAGGCGCCCGGTGCCTGATCTTATTCGCTGCGTAGGAAATGGTTTCGAGGGATCCATTAATCTTCCTTTGACTATGGAAGATGGAATCCTCCGCTCCGAGTGTACCTGCACGGCGGAGTAAAAGAAAGAAAAAGGTGTCCTCGTATCGTGTGATAGAGATCGATGAGCTTCTCCATACTCTGCTGCTCAATCTCTGGGTAGAATTTCATTTCTGTCGAATTACAAATAAGCCACGGTGTCCATGCAACGAATTACACGTCTGATGCCCCGGGGCCTGAAAAAGAAGCCACGTTTTATTGGCGGGGCTGCTGTCATTCGTTGATTACGGTGCACTCGCATAATCATTACTACATCCTTCAGCGTCATGCTTGTTACGCGTGCAGTAATACCAGTCGCGGCCAGTCGCGACTTGTCTCACCGGCGGAAATAGCTTTAATAGGGCGCGGTTTCAAACGTCTCGGGGCACCGATTCGGGAAAAACGATACCCGGGCCGTAATTATCCGAGCAACTACATTTTCCGCGTGTCCACCCTGTCCGAACGGTCTCGTTTTTCGCCTCTCCTCGAAACGGGAAGCTGCGCGTAACTCGCTTGGATCATGGCGAAGCGATCTTTATCTCAGACGCAGATATCTTTCGATTGATGTATTGCATTTTCATCGAAACTTGCCACTTGGAGCGCCAAGTGGATTGGGCTTGGCGATCAGGCGTTCCGCTCGAGATGCCGGGCTAATCGTTCAGTTTGTTTTAATCGTTGCTCCGACGAGTTTCTCCTTTAATGGAGAATCCTATAAACAAGAAATTGAACTCCTATGGAAAGGGACTGCGGTTGTACTTTAGCTGAGACCCCAGCCCTAATAAACATTCTACGCGATGCTTTGTAAATGTCCAGGTTGCAGTTAACGCGACAGAATCGGGGATCCGGCGCGAGGAGTTAATTCCCCGATGCCATCGGGGAGGACGATGAAGCGAGAGAGGAGAAACGTGCTCGGCAAAAGTGCGATAATGCTCGATCATTAGTGCGAGCTGTCGCTGCGTCGCGCTCGTTACCGCTCGAAATAATGCCAGTTGTACGCTAGTTGCCGCGGCGAAACTGCTTTTCTGCGATTCACCGGTCGTTCAGCGCGCCTCAAAGGGCTCCTTCTCCACCCGAGTTCTTCGCTCGTTTCTTTTCGCCACTGGCTGGAATGGCGGAGGCGATTATGCAGCCGACGGGCAGAAGGGGAGCGATGACGGACCCGACGCTCGAGCACAGGGGATGGGTCGCCGATGTTTGTTAATTCTCGGGGCCGATTCAATCCGATCTCGGGGCGATTCACTCCACCTGACAGCCATTCACCATCCGCGGGATTAGCTTTGTACAGAGGCGTTCGCACTTCAATTAATTTTAATTGAACGAGGGCCACGGTTCTATCCGTCCCCTCGGCTCTAATCGTTCCCGATAGTATCGATCTTCCTGCTCCCCGGTCCTATTAAATCGCGCGGGAAATTTTGTGGATCGAGGCTGATCAAGAGGTAGGGCTATTTTGAAAGGCGAGCTCCAGCGAATTAATGCCGGCGTTGAAACGATAAAAGAGCCCCGTCGACTTTATCTTCCGTGTGATCTACGCGCTCGCCGAGGTGTTCGCTCGGGGTTCGCAGCGATCGATCGAGAATCGTGTACCCTGTCGTCGAGGGACTGTCATTTGCCACATTAGTTGAAGTGTTCGACAGGGACGTGGATCGCGTTGCTCAAGCGATGATCGATCGCTGGAATAGGGACGTTCCTCTCCTTCCACGCGTGGGAGATAAAAATCCCGAGTTCGACGATCGTCAAACTTTTTCTCACCGAATTCCTCCGCACAGATTATAAAGGACAGCTTGATCTCTCGTGACGCGTATTCAAATCTACAACTTGGAATCTCCAAAGATTCGAGTTTGTGTTCCGAGATAATCCATGGTTCGTGTAACCCTGCAAGAGGCAATAGACGCGCAGCGTGACGAACGTACTCGTTAACGACGTTGCTACCTGCAACACCGTACAATGTTTCATCACTTTGAAAGGGGAATTTTTCATCGATCCGATCGGTCGTCCTCGCGCGGACCGTTTAGGATCCCGTGGTCGTTCCACGCGCATTGTTCGCGAAGGCTTGCCGTCCGCGTCGTATCGATTCCGTTACGCAAGGAATGATCGATCGGCAAATGGAAACACCTCGTCGTCGTCGCCCGGTGGACCTGCCGGTGTAAACGTACGGTTACGTTACGAGGCCAAGGCGACGCATACGTACGCCAACACGTACGGGAACGGTGAACGCGCAGGAAACAGGGCTCCCGTTTTATTTTTCGCTCCGGCTGTGTCGCGCGTTACGGCCTGTCCGTAAAAGACACGCGCGCACCGGCGAGTGCCAAGCGAAATGACTGGCGATCCTTGTGTTATTCCAAAGCGAATAGAGTGTTCTCCCGTAGCTGAACACCTGTTCGATCGCGCTCGGACGCGAGCTGCGAGCTAATTGCGAAGCCATTCGAGGAGCGGAGCGACGGAGAGAGGCGGTGACACGACGATCGTGATTCAGAGACTGTGCGTCGCAGAAAATCCGCCCTTTAATTGGGGGAAAGCCTTTGCATCGAGTTAACGCGAACGTCACAGGCCTGGCAAGTCGGGACCTCCGTTTTCTAGAGCGTGCAGTCTGTCAAAGCAGCATTTCTTGACTAGGAGATCAAGTATTATGGGGATCTGGCTCGCTATGGTCGATTGAATCGTTCATGTTCGCGTTCATTCGGCGTCGTATGCTACGCGCTCCCCGTTCTTATGAATTATGCACGCCGGGAAGAGCGGCCCCGCGGAATATTATCAGCGTTACTCTTATCTGCCGTTATTGCGGCCGCCTACCGCGACCTGGTCGAGAACGATACGTGCCCTCGTACCTTCGCCCACGTACAAATTCTACGGCATTCCGTTACGTCGATGCAAACGTTGTGAGAAAGCAATGACCAAAACGATTTTTTAATCCGCGCAGTCCCTCAGCCGCGATACTGTGCTATCACGCGCTGCTCACTTTATCCGGCATTCATCTACTTATTATAGCGTTAACGTGCTATAGAAGCTAAGGGTGAGTAAACGCTTGTATTGTTCCAGGGTCGACATAAACGGAACGCCACGTTCCCTGGCGGGCAGACGACCATCCTCCAGGTCACGCCAACTATCAGAAGTAAGTGACTGAGCTGTTAACATCTGCTTCTACTCTTCACGCGTTCGTTAAAAGTGGTAATCAAGGACTTGATTGGGGAAATGATTTATGTGTCCATAATGCTTGGACAGACAGCTTTTTTGTTGGGGTTAATCTTGGAAATGCTAGTGGCTGGAAAGTCAACGATAGGGGAATTAGTCACAACTGTAAGCGGACGCACGTGTTGCATGTTGGTTCTGATATTTCAAGGGAAGAACGAGGAAGAGGGGAACTAAGGGCTTAGGGTCGTACGAACCGATCAAGTGTGATGAGATTGTTTGGGGTAAGAGGGTTTGGAAGGGTGTCTAACGACCCGTGGTCGTCTCGCGGCAGAGTATGAAATGGGGAAAATGGGGGCGTCAGGTAACAGGCCTATGGCGAATCGCGGAACACTTATCTCAGGTCCTTCAAATCGAAATCATACTAGGGTAAAGTGGTTGGCCACTTAAGTAAGAGTGGCATATAAATAATGAATTATAAATGGGAATTTAGTCAATTTGAAATGGAATTCAATATAAATAAGTACGATAATCCTCTAATAATCGAAAAATAAATAGAGTTTATAAAAAATCAAGAATATATAAAAATATACAATAAATGTGACATTGATATTTCTTTTTATTCATTTATTTCTCAAAATAAGACCAATCACTGTCAGGTGGCCAACCACTGTACTCTTTACCCCTACTCGCTCGCAATCTGTTTCGCCAGCCATCGAACCCAAATTCCCACTAACTCCTCAGCCCCAGAATTCTCAGCTACGCTTCGACCAACGTGAAAACTCGTTCACTCGCAGGCAATACACCAAATCCTCCAAGGCCCCGCTTCAACAGCTGCCGTTCGGAGCCGCGTAGCAGCGCCTGGATCCCGGAAACCAGTGTGTCGACGGATCTCTGCCCATCAGTGTTCTCGTCGTCGCCGTCTCTAGTGACCAGCAACGTGACGACAACCTCTAGTGCGACGTCGATGAGCAATGGGAGCGCAGAGGCCAGCAACATGTCCCCTTTGAGGACCAGTACCCCTCTGGAGAACGGTGGCTCGAGTTATTTGCCCTCCGTTCCCTCCACGTCCTCGATGAACGGCGGCGTGGTGAGCACCGTGTATTCCACCACGTCGACGACGATGTCCACGACGTCCTCGTTGACGGAGAAGCCACCGGTGGTCCCCAGCGAGGGTAGAAGCAGCTACAGGGACCAGCCGGCCAGCAGCGCGTCACCCCCGACTAGGGACAAGCTGAGGGCTGAAGACAAGGCCAGACGCAGGATGAATCAGCATGGAGAACGGGCGAGCATTGTCACTGGGACAGCCTGCACCACCGAGAAACTAGGTAAGCTTCTCAGAACACGGTACAAGTAGGAATCATCTCTGTTTTTTGAATCGTTAGCGAGGCCCTTTTGGTGGTGAATTTAAAGTGAAGTTGTAGGGGTGAGAAATTTGACGATGGGTCACAGCTAACATTGTGATTTTCCTTGGGGTAACTGGTTTTCATGATTTTGCGGAATCAGATATGGTAGGAATCGTTATCCGTTCGTGATCGTAGTTTGGGAAATATGTGACTCGAGTTACTTCATGGCAAAGTATCCTAAGGGGATTATATTGTCCGGACATTGTACTCGCAGAGAAATTCGTTGCAACGTGCACTGGTAACACGATTCAGTTTTACGCCAACAATGGTGTCTCATTGAATTGGAGAGGAAACTGGGTCGTCTGTCAGCGGCGACTATTCTTCTCGGCGGCGATGATTTGCGCTCCGCGTTAAATCGTACCTGACCCATTTTTCCCCTGACAATTGACGGTATAAACAAAACAGTTAGTGTGTCGACGTAACCGAGAGCGAACGATCCGTGTGAAAATCCAGATGGCGAGTCCCCCGCTGCGGCGTTTTCAAGTACCAACAATTTCGTCACCTCTTCCGCCGTTTTATGAGAGAAATCTTTTTAGTAGATTAATCTCGAGAACCCGAAGCAGCGGCGGCATTATTGAAACTGTTAGCTGATTATTCGTTGCAGCCTCTGTTGCACCTGAATTTACAAATTCGTATGACACAGCCGCGACAAATTGTCCCTTTGGGAACCATCAGACATCTGGGTACGATTAAGAGTGACATAATTTAATCAGCGGGGGAAATATGCATGCCGCGGACGAGGGTCAGTAATCTGTAAGCGGTGTGTGTTTGTCATTACCACTGCGAGAATCGTTGCGGCTGAAATTAATCAGCGTCCGGTGCGAGAGTCCATCCTTCCACTCCGATAGGGGATTCCAATTAAATCCGAGGGGTTTTCTACGTGGCGTTCCCACCACTGGTATCGCGTACGTGCTTTCCAATCGGCGATAAGTCAGCTTGTCGTTTCCAGTGAGCTACGAGCCTTTAATCGCGATATGATTCGCCTTCGCGCTCACGAACGCTTCCTCTGACCAGTGGATAGGCTCGAGCAAGCCTGCACTTGCAATTGCAATGGAATTTTACATTTTTTGGTAAAGGATTACGCGATACCCCGAAGTCCACAAATCTCCATGGTCGAACACTCGCTCGATTGGCAGATTTCTCCTTCATTCGCATTAGGATTGCCATTTTGGAGTAATAAGTTTGGATAGACATCTCGTCGAACCAAGGGTTTACTTCTCCAGTCCCCAGCCACTTGTCCTGTATCCAGAATATTAGGGAGGAGGCTGAGGAAGGCCTAATGGAAGATCCAAGTTGGAACGTTAGCTAGTGCACTCGGTTCTCCCAGCATTAGGAATCAGTTGCAGAGAACGAGAATCTCTGAGGGAATGGGCGGTTATTTACGAAGCAGCCGGGCGTATCTTTCGGCAATCAGCGTCCGCAGTAAATCGCGGGATCACCCGTAGGACTTGGCGTCGCGTTCTCGGTCGTTCGTTCGACGCCAATCTAAATGAAATCTACGGATCAGCCGCGGAGAGCAGAGATCACGCCGTGCACCCAGCCTGCCGGCAGATTTTCTCGGAGATTGTACGCACGCAATTACGCAACGACCCAAGGAAAGAGAGGTGTAATCGCGCGAGGCAGAATTCTACGCGGTCGGGACGAACGGTCGTCGGTGAAGACACAGCTAGAGCAACGCTATCGATGTCTATACTCCTTGATTTCGTTCATTTACTCTAAACGGGACTACTTAGTGCTTCGAGGCAATCAAGCGGGATAGCTGTGTAGCCAATTTTTCGAAGCTTAAACTGATCTAGCTGGCTCCCAAGCTGTGCTGACTCCCCTCGGAGCGTTTGCAGCAGAGTAGATGCAAAGCATTGGATGACAGTGGACATTAGAGGCGTTCCTCGATGAAAAACTACCAAGATTGCCGTGGACACGGAAGATGTTGCCGTGTAACGACCACATGCATTATAATTACGGAAGTTGCCAAGGAATCATCATGACATGGACCAAAGTGCGGCGCGAAGGCCTTGCTTAGCCTCTGCACCGTGTTGGCACGCTGGTTGTTATCAAACATTCGTCTCGGTGCGTCGCTAGCTTAACCAATTAACTTCTTTTCCATTCGAGTGGAACCCCCGGCCTAACGCGGCGGTGCCTGCACGCCCTGAAGACCACTCCGTTAATTGACTGCCGACTAATTAATAACCGGGGCCTCCCTCGTCGGCGGGCAACCGAGGAGGAGGCCTTATCTCGCTCGTTTATCCGCGTTTTTATCGATCCCTCATCGAAATCTAACCGCCTCGCCATTACTATGTTAATAACAGTTTCCCCGTGTCCCGCCTCGCGAACTTCGTTCCGCCAAAAAACGATACCGCTCCAGACACTAGGGAACAATAGGGATTGACTCTCAGCGATTCATCATTCAACGTCAGAGAAGCTGTAGGCGGAGGGTTGGCACTGGGAGTATTGATCTTGGCTAGGAGGAATCCTAAAAGAAATGTGGAGCGCAGTGTCTGGCTTAGACTCCAAAGAGGAATGCTCCGCTTTTCTAGTATTGCCAAACGAGGTTACTGAGAAACCAAGTTCTCGATGTGTTCTTCCAGACGACGACGCCTGTCGAAGGATCCTGCTGGAGCACGAGAGGGAGAGGGAGGGAAAGCTTCGAGATATCGCGGCCTCTTTGACCCAGCCTCGCGTCCGAAGGATCAAACCCAGAACCTCCGAGCCAACCAGGGATGTGGTGGATGCTGCGAACGCGGCGTATCAGGACAAGCTCGTGAGTATTCGATATTTCTTGCCGCGACAAGGGACATTTCACTAATACTTCTCTGAGTAACGTTGCTACAGATCAGAGGAGACCCTGACGGATGCGGCTTGGACATTTCTGGCATCAGATACTCACCCACCTCGGAGTTGAGGGTCGACTTGCCTGCGGAGGACTTGCTGAACATCAAGAAGGGCTGGTTGATGAAGCAGGGACTCAACAAGGTTCGTGCTGATTCATTCTCCTCGCTTCTAAACGCAATATTCGGCCCTTCGTTCGACAAACTTACCCGAAACGAAACGCTGTCCTTTGAGCGTAAATAAATCTGCCCCCGTGCCGAACAAACGACAAATTAAAGCAGCTTCCTATCGTGCTCGCCTCGCCGCTAAGCACCGGCATGCACGTGTAACGAGTGGTACATTTGTTCAGGAATGGAACAAGCACTGGTTCGTGCTAAGAGGCTGCGGCCTCATGTACTACAGAGATCCCTGCGCGGAAGATAAGGGTATCATGGACGGCGTCATAGATCTGAATACCGTTACCGCCGTCACGCCCCTTCAAGTCGCCAGGAATTATGGATTCCAGACCGTGGTGAGTGTGATTTACGGCAATTAACATTCCGCGCGTGCGGAAGTCCCGGTTGGGCGAGGGGCGGAATTTTCGCGGCAGCTTTCCTCGGCGAAGAAAGTAGAAGGGGGACGACACGGTTCACGGTGTCCAACGGCCTCGCGATGGGCGCGATTAACCCGTGGGGAATCGTGTCGGTGCGGCTCGCGAAAGGATAGAGTGGCTGGAGCAGTGTACAACTGTCAGCGGGAACCGTAGTTAGCGGGGTAACCGTGAATCTTCTCGATTGGATTGCCGGAATTAACTTCCGTGTGCCTAGGCTTAGGCGTGGCTGGAAAGAGGAGCCGTCGGGTAACTCAATTTCACGGTAGAAGAGATCGCGGGCTCCTCGCTCTATTCGTGTCACTGATCTCGCTCCGCGAATGTCCCGCTGATCGTCCTACATAGACAATGAGCAATTCGATTTTATTACATTCTCCGCGGATCGACGCATCGCGCCGGCTCTGGATGGTTCTGGATAGTTGTGTCTGTTTTAGGCTTGGGACGAGCGGGGATCTACCGTGCTGTCCGCGGTGACGGCTGGCATTCGGGCCAGCTGGATGTCGGCCATCCGAAGGGCCGCCAATCTGCCCGATCCCGACAGCAACGCGGACTCCTTGACGATCTGCCAGGACGGCCAGCAGGACAACACTCCGCAGTCGCCGACAGCGTAAGTCGAACGACACTGCGCGCTGTGGGTGGAGGAAATGTGGCGTGTACTCGGTGAACGGTTAAGTGGCGTATAAAGTGACACAGATCGCACGAGGAACACTTACACGTCAGACGTGAAACCTGCTCTCACACCGCGTACACAGTCGTATCGGAGTAGTTATTGTTATCGCTTGAACGTAGGCAGTCGTAGTTCTGCATGCACCGTATCTGCATCACCCCATTTGATCTACACTCCAATTTCAACTAGCTCTTATGGCACTCGTTTATCGTAAGAGCAGCGGTATCTATCATCGCGAAACGACCGTCCTACGATCGCAACGTTATGCCCACAGCTTGGCATCGCCTTCTGTTTCTAGATCCATCACGGATCGCGAGAGGGATTCCGTGGTTCCATCTACCTCTGTGACACCGCGATCGGTCCTGTTCTCGTCGGACGAGGAGTACAGAACGGCGTCAGAGGGTGGCAGAAGGGAATCGGGCGACTGGTCCGAAGTGCCCGTGTCGCCGCCGTTGGTTAGGAATGGCGATTGGTCGGGTGCACTGAAGGGCTCCAGCTGGTCGGATTCGGCGAATCACGAGTGGTCGGAGCTACCTCCGTCGCCACCGCTCACCAGGACCGCTCTGTCTCGGGTAAAGGCACGGTCGAGGTCGAGCTCCAGGTCCAGAGTGTACAAGAGGAGTCGCAGCTCCCCTCCCAGCTCGAGGAGGAGCACTCTGGACAGCGTGAGGTCGGAGGATCTCATGATGGCCTGCTGCGAGCTCGGCGAGGATGAGGAGCAGCCGAATGGTCACATGCAGAGCAACGAGAGCCCGTTGATCGTCGAATTGCTGGAGAACCAGGTGTCCCTGTTGCGGGATCAGCTGGACCAGAACAATCAGTCCCACCCAAGCACGCTACTAGTCATTATCGAGCGTCAGGAGAACGAGATCGAGAGCCTCAAGTCCCAGCTGAACGCGGCGCGGGTGGACGTAGCGAACGTCGAGAAGGAGCTGTCCAGGCTGAGGCAGCAGAAGGTAGAGGCCTCCATCAGGGAGAAGCAGGTCGACGAGCTACTGAACACGATACAGAGGACGGAGCAGCAAAGGGACAAGGACCTGGAGGACCTGGAGAAGATGAAGAAGATGTACACCAGGGACAAGGAGATGTTGGAGTGCAAGCTGCTGGAGACCGAGGCCATCCTCAGGGAGACCAGTGAACGGTGCGAGATGCTCACGAAGGAGTTGGCCTCGAGTCACAGAACCGTTGAACACCTACAGACGGAGATAGCCTCTCTGAGCGACAGGCTATCACAAGGTGCGTTGAATAAAAGGAAGAAGAAGATTACGATTGATAAACGAGAGTCATGGGTTTGGTAATTATTGTTACAGGAATTGAAGAAAACGAGCGTTTGTATAGCAAGGTTAGAGAGCTAGAAGAAAAGGGTGGATTGTCCTCGTCGAGGGAGCGAGGGAGGAGCTTCGACTCGCTCAGCGATTTGACAAACATCGAGCTCGACCTGGACTTGAATTCTCTCGACAAGGAAAGGTAATGTTCTGTAATGTCTCTGATATCTGCCATACTTTTCCACAGGTCCAAAGACAGCAGAGTTATCCACGATTTTGCTCGCAGATCTGACCGATATTTTTCTGCATTTTTTGTTCGCAGAATCATGGAAGAGTACGATGAGCTTCGAAGCCGATTCGAGAAGGCTATTCTGGAGATACGAGCGATGCGTAAGGAGCTCCGCGAGGCTCACGCGATGCAGGACGCACTGGAGCTGGAGATGTTCGCGCACAAGCAGGACGCGGCCAGCGTGAGCGAGACGAACCAGGCCCAGGCTCAATTGATGGCGGCGAGGATTCAGGATCTGACGAATAAACTGGCCGCCAGCGAGAAGCAGGTGAGGACGCTGAAGCAGAAGTTGACGAAGGCCGAGACCAGAGACAAGAGAAGGTCGCTGTCGTTGAAGGGGCGGGAGTCCTTTCAAATCTCCCAGGAGATGGAGGACAAGCTGCTGGACCTGGAGAACAAGATCTGCGCGATAGAGCGCGGCAAGAGTATCACCGCCACGGTGTCGACGGGGAGCAGCTCGAAGGAGTCGAGTCCCAATCCAAAGAAGGAGAAAAGAAGGGAGAGCAAGAACCTAGATCGCACCAGGCTACGAAGGAAGTCGCTGGACAGCGCGACGAGTTCCGAACCAATGAAGGTCCTGATCAGATTGAGCACGCTGGAAACTAAGGTGGCAAACGTAACGGAGAACATGGCGAGCGACGCGGAGAAGGACTCGAGCGAGTGCAGCGAGGTTAGCGCGTCCTCCACCAGCGAGGTGTCGCTGGAGATCATTGCGAGGCTCAGGAAACTGGAGAGGGTGGTGTCGAAGTCAAAGAGGCGGCTAGAGAAGTGTCTGGGCTCGACGCAGGCGGAGGACAAAGCCGAGAAGTGTTTGCGCGAGGTGAACGACATACTGGACTCGTGTTTAGAGTGTAAGAGGAGCCAGGCAGGCGCCCAAGTGACCGAGTCAGTAGGCGTAGTGGTATCTAGGCTAGAAGCTATACTTAAGGATAAGCTGAGCGAGCTAGCGGCGAGACGGCAGACGCTCGCGCAGAATTGTCAGCTGGACGACAGGGAGAAGATGAGGCTGATCGCGGAGAGGGTGGCGTTCGAGTTCGTCGTTCTTAGGCAGATCAAGTGCGCGATCGGCCGGACGTTCGAGAGGAGCGCCGTTCTCTGTGAATTGGTCGAAACTAGTCAGCTTGCCTCAAGCTTAACGCGTAAGATTCACGGAACCAAGCCCAAAACGTACCAAAACACCAGTTACATTCAGTATCTTACTAAAGTGTTAGCGAATAAGTTAGTGCTGGTAGGCGGCGTGACCACGACGGATACGTCCCAGGAAGTTGCTGCCGCTCGCGGGGAGACCCTCAGCTTTCTGCTGCAGAAGCAGCGGGAGGT
This sequence comes from Andrena flavipes, assembly GCA_963971345.1. Lineage (NCBI taxonomy): Eukaryota > Metazoa > Arthropoda > Insecta > Hymenoptera > Andrenidae > Andrena > Andrena flavipes. Next base: position 43,521,322 of record OZ020482.1, read on the forward strand.
GAACGAGATCGTGAGGAGGTACAAGGAAACGAAACTGAGGCAGCTCGCCGAGGCTCTGGCCGCGGAGACATTGAGCATGTCCGAGCAGGAGGATCTCGGCAAGCAGCTGAGCAACTCCAGCAAGAAGCTGCTGGAAGATCGTCGAATTCGCGAGGCGTGGGCTTTGGCCCAGGAAACGGTCAGCAAGGAGCTGGTGCAGGCTGAAGTCTCCCACGTGATCATGCGGTGTGGCCAGATGTACGAGCAAAACGTGACGAGCATCACCGACGCCTGCCTCAGTTTCGAAAGCGCGGATAATATCACGTTGGAGTCCTGGATCGACACCGCACAGGCGAGGCTGCGACAGGAAATGGAGCTTTCGACTCGCGAGCTCTCCGAGGCGTACGAGGAGTGTCTTCGACTGATGAAAAAGAACAAGTCGACGGTGGAGTCCAAGTACGAGTCCAGGCAACTGTTGACGGACTACGCGGACGTGATCGCTCACAAAGCTTTAATAGACGCCCGGCTCGGTCTTCTTCAAGAGAACACAAGACAGCTGACCACCATTCCCGGGGAGACTTTCGTATCTAGTCTAATTCGAAACGACGACGTCCTTTCGTGCCTGTTGGGGGAGGACTGTGAGTTCCAAAGCAGCCCGATCCTCGACGCGGAGTACAGTTACCTTTACCAGCAGTTCAGCAAGGAGTGCGAAGAGAGGATAGCCGGGAAGCGAGGCTCCAAGGAGCAGCTGAAGAGCGTGAGCCAGAGTTTATTCTACTTGGAGGAGGACTTGATGGGGCTGAGCAAGCGTATTCGGGATAAATCGTGCGAGAAGCTCGATACCGTCTCCTGGTCGAAGTCATCGGCGGCTATTAGCGACTGGTCGACCGTCTGCGAGAAGTGCTCTCAATTGCGCGAGCAGATCAGGAAGATGAGCGACTACATGAACAACTTGTCCTGCAAACAGTGCGAGCAGCTGCAGGACACTATCCAAAGGATAACCGCCGAGCACAGCGAAGAGCTGGAGACGCTGAAACTCAATCAGGATCGGGATCTGATGGACATCAAGGGCGAGCTGGACAATCAGAGGCTGTCCTTGACGTCCCAGTACGAACACGAAGCGGCTAGCCTCCGCGAGAAGGCCAGGAAACTGGAGCACAGACTAAACGCGATGGATTCCGAGCACTCTGCTCACGTGAACGAGTTGAGGGCCGCTTATCAGAGGTCGATGAGCGCGGAATTGGACACAGACGCGGAGACGCGAAAGAGGTACAAGGAGGAGATCAAACAGCTGCGCGCGCTATGCGAGAAGGGGCTGCTCGCGATGGAGAACTCTCACAGACGTATCATCTCCGAGATGGAGGAGAAGCATCGACAGGAATTGGAGAACCTGAGGGTGGAGAAGGAACAGGCACTCTCGGAGGAGACTCAGGCCACCCTGGCTGCCTTGGACGCTATGAGGAAGGCGCACGAGCACGAGGTGCAGAAGGAGATAGCTAAGTTCAAGCAGGAGTTCATCAAGCAGATGCAGGCGCGCGAGGACATTGGCGTGCTTCACAAGGAACACGAGTAAGTGACCATACGATTGATATTTATTCATACAACTCGAATCAGGCGTAATCGAACTTGTGTTTCACAAGCCTCTTTCCCGCGAAATTCTATTCGTTCAGGGAAGAAATGGAGGAGATAAAGCAGGAGATCCTATCCCTCTCTGCAAAGTATTCCTCCAAGTGTGTGGAGTCCGCTGCCCTGGAGGAGAAAGTAGGCTCCCTCACTAAACAACTTGCTCAAGCGCAACAGCACATCATGCAGCTAGACGTTAGGAACAAACAGCTGAGGGCGCATCTGGTGTTGGAGACGAACGACGGCGCGATCAACGACACGATGCACTTGCTAAGGGGCAGGGACAACGAGACAGCCGAGCCCAGAGATGACATCCACAGGCTGCAACAACTGAAGGTAACTGTAGGTTCGCTATGGACTCGCAAACACGTAGATGTGGTTAACAAATGTACATTACTAAATGATTAACTCCACCGCAATTACAACCCCCCGCGAGCTTTCTGCAGTTACACCAGAACCTCTGACGCTTGCTCGTCGGAGATATGCAAACTGACACGTGACGATTGTACATAGGCGATGGCATTGCCAGTCAGAGGTACATCTAGGTACAGCAAAGCTTCTGCGTTCGCGAGCCTTGTATCTGTACATATGTATTTTACCTCAAAATAGTAGGATACAGTCGCACCATTATGTTACCGATCACGAAGGCTTTACTGTACCTACAACTGCCGCTGAAAACTTTGGGTACACCCCTTCGAACTGTCTCCGACCCCCGTAATTCGTGTACCCGTCGCACAGTCCCCCGGCACCGATCTAACCGATCGTTAACCCACCCATCGGCCGCGCGCCGCACTGACGCATCTATATTTTCGATATTTCACTAACAGCATGGGGACGCCGTTCGCGACACGAAATCATCTACGCCGCTAAACTGCTCGCCGCCGTATTCGCCGCACCGCGTCCGGAGTAGTCACGAGTCGTCGCCGCTGGCCCGGGCGAATAGTAGCAGCGAGGAGCAGAGATTAGCGGGCGAACGGCCGAGAAGCTCGGCGTCCACGTTGCAAAAGGCCACGTTGTCCGCCACGGACAAGCCGGCAAGCGCGTTCTCGTACAAGGTTGAACGCATTAAATCGGTGTCGTTGCCTTACTCGAGTAACTTGGTTAGGCAGGGGAGTAGTACCGGCGTTCCGTCGCACGATAGCAAAGAGGTGAGCTTAGGGCAAAAGAGTCAAGAGCGTAACGGCCTGGCCTCGCCACTATGGGACAGCTTAAGGCCCAGGAGCGGATTGCCCCATCAGTATCAAGGTACAGAAGAAAGATGAACCCACTCGTGGAAACGTTGCCTCCTCCTTCACCCCCGGCGCGACGGTGGTGGCGGTGGATCGCGTTACGAGATACCCCCTGGAACGCCTCTGCTTCTCTCTATCGAAAAGTATCCTGCAATTCATCGTACTCGAGCGTATCGGAGAGATACGTTCCATCGAACCGACTGTCTCGTTGCTTTCTTGTCGATGGTACTTTGCTGTAACACGCTCGTGGATCACTCGACGATCGTTCGTTCGCTCGAGCTCTTTCTTCTTCCGCTCGTGATCTAGCCAACTCTAGCATGCGAAACTCTCGTGGCTCGATCTCTGTCTTCTGTCGCGAGGGAGAATCTTTGCGATCCGTTCACTGTGCGTTAAAGGATGAGAAGGGGAAACGTAAGACTAACCGGATGCTTTCGTCTACGCATTAACCGCTTCGAGGATTAATCGTTGCTAACGGCTGTCGCCTGTACGTGCTCCAGATTTAACATGCATCACTGTGCATTTCATTTCGACGTTTGTATGTGCTTCCACGGTTCGTCAAGTACGATACGCATAAACCGATTGGGGATCGTCTAACTTGGCTACTTTGCTAACGGGAGACATGTCATTTTACGTATTAACGGTATGCAGTAACGCAAAAGTAACCCTGCCTTGTGATGAATGTGATTCTGTGCTACTGGAATGTCTAATCTCTACGATGGCTAATTTACTTTGCGCATAACTTTCACTGTGTATGTACATCAAGCCGAGGAGCGCGCAGGAATCGAACGCAACGCAATATATCCTGTCACTGAACTTTTCTACATCCACGATTCTGACCAGACTTTTTCACCCTTTTTATGAATAACATATTTTTGCAACGTACAAGGCGAGACTGAGCTGCAGCTTGGATTTCTGCGCGCTGCTAAGCATCGACGAGTGTAACTTGTAACGAATAACGTCGCTTAACTACTGAGAACATCTTAGATGTATAAAGATAGTCATTCGAATCATCTATTCTACCCATTGTGCATCGTTCAGAAAGTAATCAAAGGCCTTAAATGGCAGTGTAAGAATAGTGGAAAGCGTTTCTATGTTTTCACACGGCGACTTGTAACTCTGTTTGTAATGTGGGTATAGAAAGGGAAAGGGAACCGTGCAGACGGGATAATCGTATTTGGATGATTCTTTGATACGAAAGGTGGCACAGCAGAGATGCGAGTCGGCGGTGTTGGTACCCGGTGGCAGGACAGCAAGCAAAGTGAAAAGCAGCAACATTCGGCGGCATACAGCCTCCGTGCCAACAATCCTCACACGTCCCGCCTCACCCCGGAACCCCCAGCTCTCTCCGTTGCAGGTGTGTTCAGTTCTTTGCCGATCGCAACGAGAATTTTATCAAATCGAACTATCTTTGGGCTTTGTTTCTGACGCTACTGGCCTCCGATGGCAGAAAAGGGCTAACTAAATCAGCCAGCATCTGCTCAGAGGTTTGCTTATGCATATCAAATAGATTTCATGCGATGATAACGTCAGACGTTCTAGTATTTGAGATGGTAGGTATGCATAAACAGACCAAGGTGATATCGTACTGGTACAGATTTCTTAAATGTCCGGACTGCTCGTTGCCTACCTTGAATTTCTAAGCTTGCTGAGAGTTCGTTCGACGTTCGAAGGTGGATAATTTTGTGTAATTCTATTTGCAGAGCTGATGAGGTCTCCAGCTGTGAGGTGGTCCAGCAGAAGTTGTCGCAGCCTGCCTCCAACACCCACACCGAGTTACCATCACCCGCTCCACCCCCCACTGCCAGCGGTGGGCATGGTCGCTGAGAGGAAGAAACGTTTTGAGCTGTAAATCCTTGCTACCTTCCAAAGCCTCGAATCAGAGATAGGATTTCCAATCAGTACAGCGGGTCAGTCACTCGCTGTGTATGGTGCTGCAGTGGTCGCTCGCTTCTACGCCGCTGTCTTCCTCGTCGAAGAGCCATGATTCCGATTCGTCATCCTCTAAAATACTGTCTGTGAGCGTTCCTCGACCAACCAACCGAGTAACACTTTCCAACGACAATCCACAAACATTTCGTCACTGCCACACGTAATTAGAGCTTGTTCGGCGATAGAAAGGAGCAGGACGTAATTTTGTGTCAATTAAAGTACGGTCGCCCGGGATCGAGCTCGTCGCCACTTAACAGTATTGAGCACGTTTATCAGGTAAACATGATTCAATAGCCGAAACGAGGCTCGTGTCTCGCGCGATATGATCGCCAGTTCTGTATCACGATTAGAACGGATAGAGCGGATTCATTGGACATCTGTCACGGTCGTGGTGCCGTGCTCTGTGTTCTTTCCAAGGGACTTTTTACCACTGAGAGTTTTGCTAAGTACGTTTACAAGGCCGCCAACGGGCGTCGTTTGATATGCATTTAGACTTTGATACGCGAATATTTTCCCCGCAGGTGCGAAGTAGCGGTCGCCTCGAACGACCGTTCTCTCAAGCGACGAGCATTTTTCGGGCATTATTACATTGTCAGCCGTTTCTCGAGCCTGTCCAGTTATTTCTCCAGGGATGAGAGTTGGAGGACTCGTTGGTAATTGTCTGTACCGTTTGTTTCTACGGCACTGTTTCATTATTTAGTATGGTTCGATTTCATGATTTGTACCCCTTTGTGAAAGGTTTCCTATGGCGCTGTTTCCAGGGCAAGCCATTCCCAACGAGTCTCCTGTGTAGGTAGCGAGTCTCGTTCAGGTTTAAGACGACGAGTCAATTCTGTTCGTAATCGTAGTTTCATTTATCGTGCAATGTATTTTTAATCGCCGGGAGTTTAGCATCTTATACCGAAGGGGTTGAAGAACAGGTCCTGGAGGTGTTTAGGGGCAACGAGAAACGGCTAAAAAAGCAGTAGATGCAGACGAGGTATAGTAGAACGCCAATTGTCTAGAGAAGAGAGAGGAGAGTTGATTGAGAAAGAGAGCAGGGGATAAATGGTAAGGTGAGGGAAAGTTGATATAGAGAAAAACGTAAATCGGCAAGTAAAAGGGGGAACAGCTTACAATTAGTCAGTTATCAAATGTTTTATTCGGCTGAAACAGAGTTTGTGTGTCCTCGGACGCAGTAGCTAAATAAATCCGGCACAAAAGAGAGCGTAAGTAAGGATAACCGGCGTTTTATCGTACCACATATCATGTATACACAAGTGTCGTGATAATTAATGCATTATCGGTGTTAAAGCGTACGGGCGAATATTAATCGTCAAAATCGTTGCAATTTGTTGATTTCGCGGTGTTACGTTTTTGAAATGGATTCGGTGCGATTGCAAGATACGTTCTCTATCTTGTGACTCTACGAGGGGGCTAATTTTAAACCGACGACGATTGGCTGAAAGTTCGTCATTTACGGGGGCTTCGATTTCTGTTTTCATTTGTTGACACGTTGATCGCGGTTGTATTCATCACCCTTTCCGCATTTTCTTCGTTTTGTACAGTGAAATTCGACGAACGCGTTAGAACGGAAACTGGAGAACGATTCATCCCGTCTAAAGTCCCACGAACATAAGTACTTCCCTTCATTCTTCATTTCTCCTCCTCCGTGTTTCGCCTCTTTCCTTTTCTCCCTTGTCTCGTTAATCTTCGACGGTTCGAAAGAAACTACTTTTACGCTTGTTTCACTCTTGTTATGTATAGATTTTGCATATATGAATATACAACGTTGTCGCGTTGCACTGTGTATTACCGCATCTTTTCATTCTGTAAATTGTTTTGTCGAGTCGCGATCATTTTTTTTTATGTTAATACTGTATAGTTTATGACGTTTCAATTTAAGAAGCAAAAGTATAAATAGCCTAGAATTAACCCCTTCCATGATGAAAGTGGATTGTTTATATGATATGTTATTATTGTATTCTATATTATATATTGTCGCGGTTCGTTCCATTAACGGGTGTCCCACAGGCACCCGATGGGAAGGGGAGAGGGGGGCGACATCGAACGAAGCGAAAAAAAAAGGAATAATCGATAACAATACGATTCATTATCTCTTATGTAGAGTAATTACTCAGGATTGTTTAACATTTATAATATATTACGATTATACTTATTGTATTTGTATTATAATTTATAACAACGTTTGAAATAAAATATAGTAACCATTGACGTGAACTCGCGCTGTTCAGGTCGACTTTCTGTGAATCTAATTGCTAATCATCCCAACTCCAAACCGTTGATAACATTTCAATGAAATCTTTCAGCGAACAGCAGGTAGAATTTTAATAAAGAAACTAGTAGAATAACGTCACCTTCTGAAGTCGTATTTTCGCGCGTCGCGAACACTTACCGCGCATGCGCGTGAGTTTGCGAGGGATCACGTGACACGATTCGAATAGCGAGGCGTCAGTCGTCCGTGGGATCGTCGCGAGTGCATCGAGAGTCGTATAGAAGTCGTATTATTTGTGAGAATGAACTCGTTATTTCAACTCCAGGACGGAGATATGGATGCCAAGCTGATCCGCATTAAGTCGAGCCTGATGTCCCACGACGAGAGCGCTCAGGTAAGTATTTTTCAGTGATTTTAAGTGAAAATTCTCGTTCGACAATATCCAGTGCCCCATGGGCCATCGAGTACGCGTGCAAGCTTTTCTATGGAAATTTCGCTGTGTTTGCGTGAGATTTGTGGCTCCTTGTCACGATTATCCTGTCGGGGGCAGAAATTAAGCTACGAAAGTAGAGTGCACGCAAGAATTTCGATAGAAACAGTAGGGAATGTTGCAGTTGTCGGCCCTCGAGCGAATCTCAAACTTGTTGCTCAGTGGTGGCGCTGCGATCGGAGAAACGGTTTTTTCAAAGCTGGTCAAGCTCGATGTCCTGTCGACTGTATTTGAAATTCTTCATACTCCCAGCGATCGTCTACTTCCGTACGTTTCAGACGATCATCAGAATCTTTAATGGGATACAGATTTTGGAGGTTGTTTAATATTCGCTTGTTAATAGGCGTATTCTCGACTTTCTCGGCTGGTTAAGCTTGCATAGAAAGTTTTACGAATGTCACGTAGTGATGGATGCCATGGACTCGATTTTGAAAGTCACTATTTGTGTCTTAAAATCTCGTGACAAAGAGACACTGCTGTTGGAGAGACTAGTGTCAATTATTCATGATATATTGAATAGGTAATTGATTTTATAGGAGGATTTGGCTCGTCAAATTTTTGAAACATTAACTTTTCAGAGCCTTAGAGTTTAATATCGATTTCGATGCAGTCTGTGTTCCAAGTCAAATTGTATTTCTCTTGAAATCTTTAATCTTGCGCAATAACTTGGAGCAAAAGTTGAAGTTCTCCGCTGTCTCGCTACTAAATATCGTTCTTCAAAATATCGACACGGAGAATGAGGGGAAGGATAGTCTGTTTGAACTTTGCCATAAAGCTCTCGATTTAATGAAAGAGATTGTCGAGTATAGCGACGACGTTGCCTCGATTCCCCTCGCAGCTGTCGCACTTTGCTCTGTTTGCGCTTCCGGCACTCGGTGAGATACATATTTATTACTTTATATTAAAAACAATTTACGATCTTCCCTCGATTCTATTCGATATCCATTCCTTTGAGACATCATTGAATTTTCTTCGAAATTATTTCCATCAGGCTGTGTATCACGGGAAATGATACTCCAGGGAGTTTCGATAGAGCCATTCAATCCAGAGAGTCTTTAACCAAGGCTATTTATACGGCCACGATGAACCAGCTAATACCGTACGTGAAAGTAAGTTCTCCAATATCAGATCACTATCGTGTGACTCGGCCAATCGTGCCTGTCGTGCATCGATGCGACATATTTAATTAGAAGCGTCAAAGACCCTTTTATTCCCGTCCGATAGAGCGCAGAGTCAAACGAAACGGACAGGGTCAAATTCCACAGGAACCTCGTGACTTGTCTGAACAGCCTTTACAAGCTGAGTAACTGCAGCCGCGACAACTTGTCAAACCACTTGACCGGCAACGGATATCTGAAGTACTTCTTGCTTTTAACCACGAGGCTTCCGTAAGTCTCATGGTTAACTCTACCTATTCGAAGTCGACAAGCATCGTCGCACAATTTTCCTTTCTAGATTCTAGAGTCTAGAGTATCTTGTACAGAAGGGTTCCTAGGACACTTTGCATGAATCGTTTAGCAGTTAGCAACTTCAAAATTCAGCAGTAGCACCCTCAGAGGGGTATGCTTTAAATAAATTTTTATAATCATCTACTGAATTCTATTATTATTATTATTATTATTATTATTATTATTATTATTATTATTATTATTGAAGATAACGGGCATTGCCCAATACAAAGCTTAGTTACAACGACGTGATAGGGTTTTCCTGACTCAATAGTCTGAATAGCTTCCCCCTAAAGGAGGAAGTACTACCGGAAAAGAAATCGACATAGTTTCATTGGGTCACATAATCCATATCTTGATATGTATTTACGGTATTAACTATTGAATTTGCTTTAAAAATATTGTTACTCTTCTAACTCGGTTCCCCCAAGATTAAATCCTGAGTGCGCCACTGCTATTCAGTATCAGATATTTCTCAGGATGATCGATGGTATCTTCTATTATTTTAGAGAAAATTTGCGCCGCAGCACTTGCATTCTCTTGTCACGAATCATAACCACTCTCGCGGAGGAATCACTGTCCATTGGCCACTGGCCCAACGGGGCGACTTCTTTTGAGGATTTAATCCACAGAGGGTTGCTCGATTTGCCGAGGGATATTCAACAGTGGAGCGATGTTATGTCTCGCGCAGGGAACAGTTCGATCGCATTGATGGTGTTGATCTATTACCACTTCCACGCAACGAAAGAGTACGAGTCCACGTTTCGGTTGAAGTATCTCAGTTCTCTTCGCGAATTAGAACATCTGACATAAATGTTGCAGGATCGATATGTTGTCTTTAAGATCCATGATCTCGAGGATCCAGAATCTTTCCAATTCAGAGCAGATACCAGTGCCAATCTTGAAAGTCTTGTGGTTTCTGTTTGCAATTGCCTCTATATCCCACCCTTCGCCGAGCGTGGAGCAGGGCTACGACAGAGCGTCGAAACGATTGGCGTGCTTGCTGCAGAATTCGAGATTGAGCGATTGTTACACCCATCACATAGATCTTATTCGTTATTGCCTGGAATCTGCTGAAATCCCGCGAGACCTGCGGAACAGGGCGATGGACCTTTGGCTGATAAAGTCCGATGGTGATATCAAACCACTGTTGACACTTCATTGCGACAAAGTAGTTCGCCACTGTATATTGGTACTTGAATTCCACCTACTAGTCCTGGAACTTAAAAGACTCTCGCATGGTCCAAGATCAGAGTAGACTAATTAAATTTCCTCCGTGCAAGCAGCTGACCATACAGACTGGATATTCCGAGCAGATAATAAACTTAGCGATGAAAGGAATTCGTGAGATGATCCGCGTGGATAACGCCAAGGAGATCGCTCAAATAGCTTGGCACATGTTGCCCAATCTTCTGTGTCCCTACCAACCAGCCAAAGGTAGATCCTTCTACTCGCATTTAGAATCATTAGCTTCTCATTCGAAACGGTCTAATATAATCGACGATATAAGAAAACGCACAAACACTGGTCGGCAGATGAGCAAGTGAAGGCGGTGCTAGAATTGACCAACGTTTTCATTCCCGACTCCCTGTCCTTGAGCATCAAGAGTCGCTGCGCAGACAGTCTCATGGCTATTATACTGAGGAGAGACGCGAGCTTAAAGCTGAGGACACTGGCATCGATGCATTCGTACGTCTTGCTGGTCACGTCCGCGGCGACCAAGCCGTTTACAAGTAAATACTCCAACCAAGCGAATATTCAATGGAGATTGAGAGGTTCAACAGGCTTTTTCTTTCCCCCTGGAATTCTAGTTTTCAAGAAGTACATCGGGACACGAAATTTCTTGGAGGAGTTGCTCGCGCAAGGCTTTTCGGATGAGGCGCCGGAATTTGCAGCGGTTTGCTTGAAGCTCCTCGCGTTTATCGTTCACTGCCAGGCGAAATCGTCGGTCCAGGTTCGCGGATTTTCCTCTCCGTAAATAATTAAGTCTCCTCGTGGATCGGACGGTTCGAATGTAGTCTTCAGTCTCGTGCATTTTCCAGCGTGACAAAGCGCTGAGTATCGACGTCCAGAGCTTAGCCGATTTGTTGTTAAATACGAGGGAGTCTGTTCACTGCTCGATCAACGGGATGCAACTGGCGTTGGATCTTTTAACCGGGGATAGTGATGGATCTGCCGTCAGGCTCAGCGGGATTGCGAGCAGCGGCGAGGAGGCGTGGGGCGTTGTCAATCTCTACGAGAGTCTTCATATTATTCATGGAAAAGTTAGTAGAAGAGTTCTGTCGTGGATAACACTTTGTTCTTTTAAAATATTAGAGGTGCGCGGGGATAAGTTCGGCGTAATAGAAACATATCTCCTCTTTGAAAATACACAACTGGCAAACCTGAATGTGCTTTCAATTCCATTCGTCAGATCTCCCATTCCAGAACACACTGCTCTTCCTTCATTAGCTGAAGGAATATGTACTAAATACTTGAATACCCAGCAAAGTACACCTGCAAACTCTATTCAAACACCTGCGACACTTCTTTCCCACAGAATGATCCAACGCAGAAGGATGTAGTGTACCAGTGCCTGGAAGGCGTCTTAAGGTTCTGTCAGAACCACGCGGAGTCACTCCTTTACCACCTCTGTACTCTAATGAGCAACTACGACCTTGTGACGTGCGTCCTGAATAGCTGCTACGTGTCCTGCCACTTTCTGGAGTTCGTCTCCACCTGGCTGCGCTATCGAAGGAGATACTGCAACGACGAGGGACCATGGAACCCGAGATCCCTCTGCAAGACACCGTTCGAAGAGACTTTGGAACAAATCACGACCTACGTCAAAGCCGTGGAGAACGCGAGGGCAGATGCTGCGTTCTACAATCTTCGGTACGCGCTGAGTCTTCTGCTCGGGTGAGAATTATTCTTTCATTTGCAATGACTTGTAATTTAACATGTTTGCCACCGCGCGATCTATATTTGTCGTATAAAATCAACGATGCTATCTTTTAAATATTGAACATGTGCCTACTTGACCGGCTTATTTCGTACTTCGTCTAGCTAATTAAAAATCTAAGGAATAGATATTGCCGCAGGGCCCCCAAGAGATAGAATACCTTCGAGGAGAGTTTGTTTTAACAGTATATATTTTTCCCGTGCAACATTGCTCGTAACATTACGATTATAACATGGCAAATACGTGCGTACAAAAAGTAGAAAAAGGATTATCCTGGACGAATTCAATCCGTCCGCGTGTGTAACCGCGTGCGCTTCTGTGATCCTGAAATATATTGGTTTCTTTTGTCGCTAATACCTTATTATCGTTCACCTTGCGCTAATCGCCTGGCGTTCCCCTTCTAGCGATAAGTTTCCATTGGAATTAGTGGACGTGATTGCGCTCTCGGCGCGGCTCGCCTTTCGGCTTCGTGTCAGTTGCTTGGAATCCTTCCCTCCTCGTTTCCGAGTGTCGTTTCAGTTTCCATCCTCGGGCTGATTCTCGTTACTTTCGCGGTCGACTGTTGCGCTGCATGAAGCAACCCTTGAAGGAGTTCAATCTCACGTCGATCTCCCCTTCTTCTAGCTAAAATCAAACGGCGGATATGAACGCTTCTCCTACTTTCTAAATTCCAAGTGATAGATCTCTGAATGGTGCATACCTGGTCGAACAAGTAGATCTCCCTGTAACAGGACGGCGATGAACATTCGCGGATGCATCTGGTCTTTGCGATTCCGTTCTGCGGCGGAAGCATCTTGCAAGCACCGCTCTCCTCGCAAGCCTGCTCGAATTGCCTGAAGAGAAGTTCCTACGGAAAACGAGTGATGTTATTGTAAAATGCTCGTTTACTTCGTAGCGATGCCTATTGTTAGGTAGCTGAAAAGACTCTTCTAGAACACGATGCGTAACTGGATAAAATCGAGCGCAACAATTGGTTCGAGCCTGTTCGGAGATTAACCCCAATTAGTGATCGTACAAGCCCTATTATCGAGACTGTGAGCGACTTCAGTTTTCTTTGAAGGCAGTCTCCTTTCTCTTCGGCACGCAGTAGACGTCCGTACCGATTGGTATTGGTAAACGATCGCGGTATTTCGTACGATTCGGTGCAACAAGTGACGATGAAATTAAGTAACCGTGTTCCTAAATTTCCACGCAAGTGGAAAGCTCCAAGTTAAATTGATCGATTATCACTTGATTCGCGAGATCCTTTGCTCGAAGTCGCGTTAGTTCTCACGCTAGTTTCGCGATACGCTACTTCGCTAGCGTAACCGTATCTATACCGTGGAAACACGCCCTCGGGCACTTTGACTATCTTCGAGTTAATGCCAAATCGATTTCACCCCTTTACCGAAACCGTCGAACCACCCTGTCCTTATGTCCCCCATGGGGACGCCACGTCTCGTATAATCCTCTCAATGTATCCCGTCACTTTGACGATATCACCGAAATTGATTCGAAATTTCTGTATACATACAAACACCACGAAGCAGAGATTCTAATTCCTCCAATTTCAATGCTGAATCATTAACATAAGACTAACTGTACCCAAGGTAAAAGTCCTAAAATAAAACTGAGGACAAACCTCCCCAATTTCCACCAGAACCCCAAAAAACTTCTCGCAGGATTTCTGAAAGTTATGTATACCGCTCAGCTAATTTGCCACGCGTTCTTCTTTACAAACTTCGCCATCAGCCGTCCTCGCAACTTCCCGGTATCGTAAAAAGCGCCACCACCAAATAAGGGCGGTTTACCATAACCTATACTCAGCAGACAATGCGTTTCTGCGACAAGACGATGATGGTTGATGATCGACTTACATTCTTAGTAGTCTCCTTGTACGGGTACTCCGGGAAGGTGAAGGTCTTGGCGAGGCTTCCTGGCCTTTGCTCCAGGTGACCGACAACGAGGATCAGCCCGATCGTGAACGCCACCCCCGGCGCCATGTTGAGCAGCCGGCAACGGGATCAATATGAAGGGGTGGCGCTCGCTCGCATCCGCTTCGTTCCACGAGCTTTTCCACCGTGGCCATAAAAAAAAAACACCAAACGACCGGGGAGGATCCGCGCGATCTTCCCTCGATGAACCTGTCGATCCCCTTCAGCCGCTTGTCCCCGCGAAATTGACTTTTTAAGACCCCACAAGGGGGATAAAGCCGGCGGGGAGGGTTCGGGGACGACTTGGACGAGAATTGGTTTGATCTTTTCAATAGCAATCTTCGACTCGGCGAATGGAGGGATCTGTTTTTCTTCCTCTGATTAAGGGTGACACCTTCGGATCAGCTTTGCGGATTTTGACAATGACTTAGGGGTGCTTTCGTAAGGGCTCGCGTCCGTTTAGAGATCAATGGGAAAGTGGCTATACGAGGAAATGTTTCCGAGGGGGATACTTATTCAAATGTTTAGAGCAAATGTTAGTTGAAGGTCAGGTTATGACATTTGGATATTATCTTTAACCTCTGGAAATCATGGCTACCTTGACATTGGCTTTTTAAGATCCCACATGGGTGTGGAAGCAATAAGGGTGGTTTTGCCTGTGAGAAGCTCTTTCTGTGTTATTAAAAACCTTTTTAAGAACGGTTAGAAATATCTCGCAATCCAATATTGCTCCTCGACGAAGACCTTATCCCTGCTGAAGAATGCATGAAAAAAATCTTGCCAAAGAAAGGATCGTTCTACAGAGAAATCTTAGTTGCGTCCCTGGCGTCTCGCGTTTATCTTGTTTATCTGCGCGGAGGAATTCCGCGGGAATCTTCTTTATCCGCTGGAAACAATATATTTTAGCTCCCTCCGTCTCGGCGAAGTGTTCCGGGGAAAGAGGGGCGAGGGGAGAACGTCGTGGCGGATAAAGGCGGGCAGGCGAAGACGACAACGGTCGCGGAAGCCCTCCGCGGGGTGCTGCACGCGCGAATTCATCGATAAATCCGTGGCGTCGCGGCTCGACTGTTTTGCATAAAACGTAAAACGGAGCGTATGCATCGAGGCGCGACGGCATTTATCGTCGCGAGATGCGCGCGGCCGAACGAGACGGCGTTTTTGCCAGGGCAGGCGTTGCGCACCACCAGCCCCAGAAATCCACGTGCACCAGCTCCCCCATTAAATCGAGATTTCGGCGGTGATTAGCGGCGGTTTGCCTCGCCTCGCTGCATCCCGCAGTCGATGGATTTTCACAATAATTTTCCGTCAGTCCGAGAAATCCCTGCTGCAAGGAAGGGCGGCGATTTTCAGGATAGGCAGCGCACGCTTGCATTCACCCTCCCATCGCCACTTTTCCACGGTCTGGCTTCGAGCAGCTTCATCCTTCTCCTCCCTTATCTTTCCGCCTTTTCCTTTAATTCTGGCGCGAGCAAAAATTTGCGAGTTTTCGCGTAAAGGGGCATTTTAGAAATTGAATTTTCAAGGGGGATCTCCAGAGAGTAGGATTTAATCTTCCTTCGTTGCAGCGTCGTCGTTTTTTTCAAGCGGAATCACTGGAAACATTTGCCGTGCGTTCCTTTCGTGTCAGAGTTAACTGTTCCCCTCGGTGATCGACCACTTGCACGCACCGTAATTTAGAGATCCATCACGAATGCGCACGCGATCAGTGAAATGAATCGTGCTGCCGGTATTGAGCGAGAAAAAAGAAAGCAGCGGCGCATAGAGTAGGAAGTGATTTTTTTGATAAATAAAGAGTTTAACCTGGCCGGCTGCAGTTGGAATTCAAATTTTCATGCACGCCTGTAATCAGAGGCAACGAGATAATCGACACGAAACGCGGGTTCGTGCCGGCTGGATTGAAAAGTCGTGCCGAATTTTTTTTCTCCTTCCGGTGAAAATACATAGAAATTGGTTGGAAGCTCGTTTGACTTGTGGAAAGCTTGGGGGAAAATCGAAATCGCGGCGGCTTTTTAATTACATGCCCGACTGTTCAAACATGAAAGGCAAACCGATGAATCATGCACGATGTACGCAACGTTTCCGATGAAATCGCGGCTCTGCGCGAAATTCAATTGATTTATCGGCGAGGGCGAGTTGCACGACACAGAGGCGAATTTTTTAATACAAACTTTTTTCGACCGGGAAACGCATTCTATTGCCCATTCGGTCCTTTCACACAGGCGAGTACCTCTTTCCTGGCTCGGATTACTTTATGGGATGATGATAATCATGTCGAATATGAACGGCCGCGATGCTGCTTAAACTTTTCATTCACCGAAGCGTGGAAGTATCGGCATTCTGTCTCTTCGTTAGAGGTCATTCCACGCGAAGCCGAACACTTTCCGGAGTAACTTTTCGGATTTTGGTGCAACCTGGATATGTTGTAGTAGTCAGGGGTATATAAACATATCTCGAAGGATTTCACAGCTCTTTGAAATATAGTGTTTACTTTCTTTTTTCAAAAAATTGTAACACTGTTTACTTTTTTGTAAAAATTGTGACACTTTTATATAGGGTATTAACGAGGATCGCTGCAAGGTTTAATACCGTTAATAGTTACTGGAAACTCACTCTCTGTCGATGGGACTTATTGTTCGAAACATTTAAGTTGCCATAGTTCAATAGAAACCACGAGAAAGTGGTGAGTATCCTTCCATCGGGAGAGGATGGGGTGTGATGTGATTATGTTAAAAGGATAAATATTCCGTCGTATCTTTTAGCGTCTCTTGGAATAAATGACCGGTTATGTAGTTACTTATTTGATAATTGCTACAACTTTTGATTTTTCACTTTATGAATAGACTTTAGCTTTTAAATGAGACACTGTATCCGTTGGTATAAATTATAAGTGAATGAAAGTTTCGCGTTGCAGACATTGTTTTTGCAAGTCCACGTCTCTCTAGTAATAATCGTGAATGTTTTTGATATTGTTTTATTGAGCTGAATTGAAAAGGAATGCCTCGAATATTGACAGGCGCCCAATTAAACAATGTCTGTGGTGTTATTCGTTGTTCTAGTGGTCTTTGTAAATTGGCTCGAGCTGTTTTACTGACCACCCAATACCATCGCATGTATTTTTGCCATGTGGGGTTGCAAAAAAATGCCATTCGGCGGTAATTCCGAAATTTTCGAAATGAAAGCTGAGATTCAGTGAATTATATTTATTTTTATTTTGCGATGAAGCACCATCAGAGAAATATTTGATTTTATCGATAGCAGTGCCGTGTGTTTGCTTAAAAATATTTAATCAGCTATATTTGGTGTAAATGAAGTAGACAATTATTAATTCTATAATAAGCAACGAATGGATGAATTGTAAACTGTTTGTTAGACCAATGATAGCTCTGAACTTCGTCTTGAATAACAAAAGTCGTCTTGATTATTTTTGATTATTGCTCTTTACTTTGAAACAAATTGCATGCAAAAATATCAATTATTATTCAATTGGCAGTGGTATAACTTTTGCTAGGCGATATTAGGTACAGTCACCCTACTCCGAAAAGTGCCTGACTTCGCGTGAAATGACTCTTGGAGGAGTTTGGGAAACGTGGACGGAGTACCTACTGATTAAATTCTCTATCGACGAATTTCGCAATTTCGCTTCCGACGTTTTATCCCAGCAAAATTCAAGTACTTGCAACGCCAACGCACCGAACATGCGTTCTGCATCGCGTGACAACTATGCCTGACGGTGTCTCGTTCAACCATGAAATAATTTCCGCATCAATTTAATCGAGTACTTGCAATTACCAGAGCGGAGGGATTAGAGTTCCATAAAATTCATTGAATCTCGCTGTGTCCGTGCAACAATGGTCGTTACTTCCCGAGAGGCAATGGTTGATGTAATTGCAACGATTAAGAGAATTGTTCTGCGGCGATGCATGCTTGAACTTTTCGACCAGCTCTGTTTCCACACAACAGGCAATTTCTGCAGGAAAATTTCTCGGCGGCTGGAATAAATTCGAAATGGTCTTTCTGTTTTGCGCGCTGGGATTGACAGGCGAGGAGGAAGTCCGCGATTAACGTGGGAAATGAAAACGAAGGGAAGTTCGACTTTTCATCGTTACGTACGGTGCTCCCTATTTTCCGCAATTGCGATTCGTAATTACGTCATTGCAGCCATAGACGCGTGCCCGTCAATATATACCAATTTACCACGCACCCAGGGCTGATTGAATGCTAAAGTTATAATCGTTCGATCGCTGAACTCGGCAGCCCGTTCCATCGCCACGCTTCAAAATAAATTATTCGTTGTTTTTGCGCGAGGCCGCGCCCGGAGTTTCCAGAGCGAAACCGCCAGTGCAATATTTTGCGCAAACATCGGAACAATTACGCAGGAATCGTTATTGTCGCGCCGAAGGTACAACCAGTTATTCCATCATAGCGAAATATCGCGCAAGGGTTGAAATTTCTCCGCTCGATATATCACCGCACGCTTCCTTTGTCGCATATCGAAAAAAAAGGACATAAATAGATCGCGAGGCGCGATATCGACGCCTATACATCAATCCTGACGCGGCATGATGAATAGTAAAATAATAGAATGGGGAGCGTCGGTTTTCGAAAAAGGATATCCATGTATGGTAGCCGGGGAGCGCGACGTTCCCTGATTTACTGGTCGCGTCTAGGGAGTAACAACAATCTCCTTTCGAGTAATATTCCGCCGGCTGCAAGATTCCCTCTCGCTGGCTGGTTATTGACAGAGCAAATAAGGACCGACAATAATAGGAATCGTTGACACGCGGCCAAACAAATCCACGGGAGGCTCGACGCCGGTGAACCTCGCGCTCGATGCGTCTTGGATGCAGTTGGGTGCATAGCTCGCGTCTCTTACGATTCTTGAGAGCGTATCTCCGGTCCCTCGAGACACCGTTAACGTTCAATTTAACTCGGGCACTGGATCTGTTTATGGATCGCAATACATGAAAGTGTAAACGGTACGGTGTTCCAGAAAAGGTGGTTTTAATCTTCCACTCGGAAATATATACTCCGTAGTGTCACAGAGACCCAGAAGGCAAATTATTCACGAACGATTCATCGATACGGAGCTCGCTGGGTGCGTGGAACACGTTGCGAGATCGGCGAGTATAATGGGATTGGCTTATCATTTATCAGCGACGCCCCCGTATTGTCGCGCTTCTCGATCGTAACGCGATTGTCGCTGGGGAAATATTTTCCCGCGCGATTCCAACCACGCGACGCGATCTGCATAAAATATAGTTTTTGCCGGCTACTCCTAATAGGATTACGTGCTTGTTTCACCGTGTCTCGCGTCTCACTAGGGGATCGACGGGTTTCGATGCTCCCGCTTGCTCGTCGCTCATACCTGCTAATGTCCAGCGGCTGCACGTCGCCAGAACCGATGGCTGCTTTCCTCGGTGCTAGGAGGTGTTACGGGAAAGATTGCAGCCGGATTCGCGAGGAAAGTGCAGACAGCTGCCGTGTAATTGAGCTTCGAGCTGTCATAATGGCGTTTAATGGCCGGCGCAAACTAGCCCTTACATAAACTTGGCAAGCATTATAATTTGTGGCGACACGCGGAGGATTTTGCACCGCCGATCATTAACTCGGCCTCTAATTAAACGCGCCGTCTACTTGACGCTTCGTAACGACACGTATATCCGCTCCAGAAGCGCCTCCTCGAGTCGTGGTATCACACGCCGAGGATGTTACTCGAGTACGGCTATCACACTGGTAAATTTCTCTTGTCAAGTATTCCGAGATATTATCGAGTTGAATATCTGCCTAACTTGGATGATGCGAACCAATTGTGCTTCGAGTTACGTTCAGTGTTCCTTGATTCCTCGACACTGGCACCTGATTATCCCTGAGAATTTTATTCCCCATTCTACAGGGTCGATTGTTTTGATAGGCTTAGCCTAGACCTAACTCCTCGACTCTCACGTGCTGTCGTAATCCACGATTATTTATTACGTCACTGCAGCTGTGCTTTAACGCTTTTGTATTTGTCACTCTCTTCTGCGCTATAATCCCTGAACGACCTTGCGAATGAATTACTATTGCAATCCACGCGAGTGAAACTGTCGGTACTTTATCAAGCGAGCTGTAGAATTTTTACGTCCACGGTATAGATAATTTTTATAGAGCGCTATTAAAACACCGTTCCCGCTGCTCTCTGCATGGACGGTATGGCTGCCGGGGAGCTAGTAAGTATAATACACCTGCGGCTGTACGAGGAACTGTGAAATGATAATACCGTTGAAGAAGATAATATAGCCGGGAGCAGGCCAGAGAAATCTCGGCTGTCAATTAATAAAATCCTTGGCAATGAAAGCGACAATGAGACAATGAATTAATTGGATCGAAGAAAAGTTGCTACATAGACACCTCGGTGTATTAAGAAAAGGAGGTAGACGGGTGTTGGAACTGCATCAGAGGGAGTATTCTTAATAAAAACGATGTCGTTATAGAGGTCCAGAGTGGAGGATGCGAAATCTCTTAAATCCCAGATTCCTCAGCGAGTCGCGAAGAATAGGCTATTATAGCATTGCATTCTCTGTTATTTCTAAACAACTGTTATTCATCTGGGGATTATCCACAATTTAAAACCACAAACGACGCATGGTGACGATTTTTCGCGGGCAGAAGCGGTGGAGCCGCGCATTTTCCCTCTCGGAGGGAAATATCTGTTTTAGAAGTCGAGAATGGCCGTGCTAGGGCGCAGTTTGTCAAACGTTTGGCACGCTGCCGAACCCAGGCCCGTGTGCACCTGACCCCAAGTGCAACAAGTACAATTAGGGAAAGCAGAACTTACGTGAACTGACCTGCGCACGGGTCGAGCCCTCGACGCAATCGATATAGAACGTGGTAACGAAATTCTGCTGACCGGAACCCGAAGGTACCGCTGGTTTCGCATCGAGTTCAGATCGAATCGCTGTTATAGTCGAAATCCACGACCACCTGCGATCAATTATATGCCGCGGTTGCGTGGATTTTACTGTCTGTGATTAATCTATCAATTTGCCAGCAGTCATCAAATTGCGAGGAAATTAAATAAATCGTATGGATTGGCGTTTCTGCGGCGATTCTATTCGTTAACATTTCCTGGTATTATTATCCGCGGAGGATGATACCGTGGACGTCTATCTTCGTTAATTGCTAATACTTGCTCGATTAATAATGGCCGTAATCATCTAATTGCGATTGTTGGGGGTAGTAATCGCGTTAGAGAGGTAGTTTGCTGGTGCAACGTTCGGGGCGATGTTTGCACAGCGTCGCGGGACTCTTTGCGCTTTGTTTATTATTTTAATACTGGTAGGAACCGCGTAAACACGGGAGCCAGCATAAATTACACGGTGGGTCACGCGCAATTTTGCACTGTCGCGCGGTGCAAGGGTCGCAATTTGTTCGTAGCCGTGGTCCCGTGTAAAAGTGTTAAATCACCTGCTCCTTTTTTTCCCGTCCCCCGCGAGGGCGCAGGAATATTTCGCGGCTTCCGCGTGCGCGCACACCGTTGCTTGATGGCTCATTTCCTTCCCTTAAATCCTTTCCGGATTTCAACCAAGGGTAATTCGTTTCTTCTCGAACGAAACAGATGTTCCCATCGCCGAACAGACAGGAGTATAATCATTCGGAGACGGGCCACTCGGTTGGTTTCATCGAAACACGAGGCTGCAAGAAAGATCGCGATAGGCGTGAATGGGGAACGTAATTATTTTGCCGGTGCTGGACGTGTCCTTTGCATAAATAGTCTGTAACAAATCATTTAGCGGTGGAAGGTGGATGGTAGAGGCACGTACGTTGGATCGAAGTCCCCGGCGCATTTCCTCAGTTAGCGAATCTCATTACCGAAACGCATCGGCCGACGGTTGCTGAGTGTCATATAAATTTGCAACACAATATCGCTTTATCATTGGCCGACGTTCATGGGATGAATTATGGAACGAGTCGGCCGTCAGAGTTCGCGGGAGCCGCGTGCCGAGCACGCACACCGTAGAAAGTGATATCCACGGATTCGTTTGCGAGCCGCTCGCGGAATTCTGATTCATCCGTCGTGTACGGCCGTGTCTGCCATTTTCGCCACGAATACCCTCCGCGGCGAGTCGCGTTTCGCGGAACTCAGACGGCGATACGAAAATATGCGCGCTTGCTGGCCAGCTGCTTGACTTCTCCTTCGTATTCGCTGTTGGTGTAACCCGGCGGAACAGTGGCAGGTGATGGACGCTTGAAATGCCCGGTGTGGGTGGAAAAATCGTTGTGCAATTCTAGATGCGAGGTTCCAATCTAGTAGGACCTACCATTTTCAATTTTCATTGTTCATGTGTGCACGTGTTGCACGAGATCCCTGCAGTGTTTCAGCTGAATTCACTCGTCCACGCGTGCCAGTCGAACATTATATTAGTTTGCTCGCCACATTCGTTTAGGTATATTGTCACG
Source organism: Andrena flavipes (assembly GCA_963971345.1). NCBI lineage: Eukaryota > Metazoa > Arthropoda > Insecta > Hymenoptera > Andrenidae > Andrena > Andrena flavipes. The sequence goes on from OZ020482.1 coordinate 43,543,525, forward strand.
GAAATCACATTATATCGGCCGATATTGTCTCCAACGACGACCGTAATGAGAACTCGGCGCGCATAATTGCGTTCCCAATGACGCGCGGATGCGCTCGAGGGGGTCACAAATGAAATTAGCCGGCTCCCTGTACGTTAAAATGTATAATAAACAGGCTTCGGGTGGGGGCATACGAGAAATTAGGTATTAACAACGTTGGGGGAACTTTATTCGTCATCAATATTGTGCATCACGTCATGCAAATATTTTAAATCATCCACTATAGTTTATAGAACGATTCGTTTCCTTTCGAAGTGTCTAGAACTCTAGAAAGCTAAGCACGAACAAACGACTACGTGACAAATTTTGCTGTTATTATTTGCTAAACAATGTTCCTCACATGATTCACCATTCTGTAAAGTTTTAGGCCTCTACTAGGTCCCGGCCTTCCATACTGTGCCTTCCATCAACGGTTTGCAACTTATTCTATGTAAAGCGTTGTTTGAAAAAAAAAAATACCGGCAGAGAAGTTAATTTTTTTTACGCAGAATCATTGGTTTACAATTCGGAAAGAATATATAAAGCACAGCTAGTATGTAGCTATATTTCCTTTCTTGTTTCATTTATTTATCTTAAGAAGTACTCGATGAAACAATGATAAATTTAGGGGCTTTTACCCCCATATTATCCTTAAACGAGAGGGTAGAGATCTGAAACTTCACGGAATGGTGTTTCAGGTGGGCAGCAATGTTTGGCAAACAATAACAGCAAAATTTGTCCCGGGGCCGTTAGCTCGTCCTTACTTTGCTCGCCTTTATTTTCCATTTTCATTTTTCATCGGTTCGTTTGCTGACTAAGTAACGACAGCATAGAGTAGACGTAGGTAAAAGTTCGCATGCGAATTTCATTTTTTGAGTTGTGCCAGTTGCCAATGGTGATCGACAGGCAATTGTCAATCAAATATCGAATTGTGTATCTGCGCTTCGTTTTCTTATCCTATTAGTACTGAATTCGTTAGTTCTGATGTAATATTTTCATTTTTAGGAATCAATATTACTTCTATAAATTGATCAGTAAATATATTAGTAAATATATATCGATCGGTAAATATTCATCCCTTAATTAATATGTCCTCTGAAAGAGCTCAAAGTCTTCTATTCAAAAGAACTAATAGAAGTTTTAAGTTCTCCTCAAAGATAACGGGACTGATTAAACACTGAAAAAGTAACTGTGAGGGCAAGAGTTCGCGCAATGCAGTGGGGCAAGAGTTCGAATGCAAACTTCCCACTTAAATATCAGCTTAAAGTAAATGAAGCAACGAAAAGAACATCTGAATGCGAATGTGCAGAGAAATAATTAGAAAAGCAAACAAAATCTAAAAAATAACATCTACTTGTGAAAAATTTTAATTGAAATAAAAGTACCAAGTTAAAATTTACTTACGTGCTCTAAATACTAAAATTCTGGGCTATAACCAGAAAATTAAAACCGGCGTCAAGCAGCTCTCGTATGCTGTGGGTTACCAAATTTGTCGTTTAAAAGATTTTACTGATGTTACAATTTACCCCGTGTTACAACCTACCCCGGTCTCCCCTACTTTTCGTCAACGCCAGGTCCACTCGATTATTTTTCAACGCTTTCTCTGTATCTGCCATATTTTCTTTCACTGTCACACAAAAATTCCGGACAATACTTAACCTGAAATTAATTTGTCGAGCCGTTTTCTTACCAAAAATTCACAAAGAATTGCCTATTTTTCGGCCCAACAAGGCACAATCTTGGTTACTTTATAGAATTGCGCATGAAAGTTGGATTATTCATTTCCGATTCACAGGAAAACACGTCGCGCGATTCATTTTCAATGCGACCTGGCGTCGGACGGAGGAGTTATCAAACAAAAGCCATCGTTGGTAACTAGAGGGAAAAAAATAACGCACTGATTCCCGCGTTACCCGGCTCTTTCTTTTTTAATCTCGGCAATTGTCCCACTGACGACCCGTTTTCATCGCACGTCAAACGTCGCTCTTTTTCATAAAATTACTTCCGTTTATAATTCAGCGTGACCGAGTGAAACGTCACGTTTGAATTCACGGCACAGCCATGTAATTATTACGCGAATTCAGTCTGCTTTTAAATATGATGGCGCTGTTTCGGATATCTTTCAGCGTTTCAGATCGCCAGTCTGAGCTGTCGAGTAAAAGTACGAACTTCCATGTGCTTTTGAAGTTATCAGTTTTCCATAGAGTAACTGGAGGACTCGAGTTTCCTCGGCTGCTCGTTTTCTAGACTCGTTATTCTCGAATACGCGACGAGAAGTATGGTCGTTCGCCGAGGAGAATGGTGTCGCGGCTCCTTCTCACGTTTATTACCGCGATTACGATTGCCCCATACGATTTGAGAACGATGCATTCATAACGAGACGCTGCGCATCTGGCACCAGGGCCTTTTGATTCCCCGCCGGTCGGTTCAGATTCGTTCGTTGCCTGGTAGGAAAAGTACAAGCACAAGCACGCGAGATAGAAGCTACCAGGCGTATATACCTTTTGCAAGGCTTTATACTTCCACCGCAGCTTTGAAAACTCGCCTGACGACAACACTTTCCTCGGCTACGCCTACTTGGCCAATATTTTCAGTCTTCCACCATTGTTCTGGCCTCTTGTATACTCAGACGAGAGAGAGGGAGAGAGACTCGAGGAAGAAGAAGACCGAGAATGTTTGGATCCTTGGAACAAACCTTTGGACACTCGCCGAGGGAAAATTTTCACGTTCGAAAGTGAACCCTTGGATCAAGATACCAATTGTAATATCTTCTTTGAGTTCCTTTTTCGTGACTGTGTCGGCAAGGAATTATGTTAAAAGTTTCGGCACACTGCTGCGAGCAGTTGTTCCTCGCTCGTCTGAACATGCACGGGCGAATCTACTGGCTGGAGATATCTTTGGCCGTTGGGAAGAGTGCAGCGCAGAAGATTACACGAGAAATCAGCAAAAGAGAAGATGAAACGGGAGGAAGTCTTGGAACGGCGCGTCGCAGACGAATCAGGGATCCGATAGAAACGAACTCTCGTGAGTCTCGAGTGAAAGTCTCTTTGGGGAGGCTTGAAAAAAGCTGCTGTAACAGTGCGAGAAAGTTGAACAGCGGCGGCAAGTACCGCTGACACGATTTTCCGTCACGTAGTTTATAACTCCGCTAAAGTCCACGGCTGCACGTCGTATTCCTTTCACATTCTGCAACGGCATCTCCCCGCCAGCTTTTCGCGATACTTTTGCCCCCTTCTGAGAACGGTTCTAAATATATTGAGAGCTGTACCACCGCGACCCAAGCTGTACACGCGTCCACAAGACCAAATTATAGCCCCCGCGGAGTCCGCGAGAACGTGTCGCTGAGTTTCTCTTAGAAGGGAGTTAATCATGTACGGGGAAAATGAATCAGTGGAACGATTCCTTGGAACAGGGTTTCAAGACAGATCAAAATCATTCTCTATTCAGTCCGAGCTAGCCTGATCTATCCTGATCATACAATTCTTCTGTGTATCACGCGGTTGTCTCCCATCTTCACCTTCTAAAGAAACGTACCATGCGAAGGTACCTGAACCCCTCGTGAAAGGACATAATACAACAATGAAGGCACTCAGGTTCACCTAACGAAGAGACGTAATACTGCGCGGAGCTTTGCCACTCTTACTCACGAGGGGATCCAAGCATCTCCAATTCTAGCTTCTCGACAAACGTTGTACTAGGTCAAGGGCTCCCAACTGTAGCTCCTCAAGAGACTCACACTGCAAACATTTTCCAGAAACCTAAGGCTAGTGCCTCCCATCTTCATCTTCAGCGATGAACATTGTACTCGACCAGGAGTCCTACAATTACTTACCAAACAATGTTCATCTATTAAATCAAAATTTTCATTTTCATCCTCACGAAGATGACCTCGCGACCCGTGGACACGGTTAAACGAAAATTACCCGAGTCAACTGGAAAAGTGGTAATGTTTGGGTGGCGATAAGGTGTTCGGCCGCGAGGTGTTGCGCGCGTCGCACGCCGCGGCGCTCGCGGACGTCCTTTAAGGTCGGCGAGAGTCAGCGACGGCAGAATCAGGCAGAATCGCGCGAGCCACTGTGCCAGTCGGACACGGAGTTTCGCGCACGCTACGATCGGGTCGCCGCGTCGTGTACCATCGTCGAAATCGGCCGAGGGCGCCGTGTTCCTCGTCGATCCGTTCGCGTATAGTGTTACGTTCTGTGTTCTCTCGAACCGGTACCACTGTCTATCTATCAATTACCAGTGGACTCTATCCGCCGCAATTCTGTTATTGCTTGTTTGTTGTTGCCACCGTTGATACATACCGTTGCCGATTGCCTGGCTTTGGCTGCTTGTGAGTTGTTTGTCGACTGTGCCTGTTGGTGGTGAAAACACGATTCACTGTGAACGAACGGTGTTATTATCAGTGCCGAGTTCTGGGCCAAGGAGGTGAGGACGGAGCTTTGGAGCAGCCTCTGGGGGATCTGCAGAGGGGAGCTTCGTCGGTGAGTCGGAAATATATGCTTTGTCTGCCGACCGGGTAGTTTCGGGTTTCTGTAAATATCCCGGTAGTTCGCGAGGAGTTCGGTCACAAATCTTACAGGCAGCTGTTCACGCGCGTCTGACGATAATTGCGTCTAATAAGCGGCCTGCATGCGCGACATTGTTGGCGCCATTCGCCATCGGGAGCTTGCGCCGAAATCGGGACCTCTCGTGGGGTCAAACAGCAGAGGCAAGAAGCGTCCGGAGAGGAACTTTGTGTCCGAAGGTGGAATTCAGTCAGAGACATATTAGCTTCTGTCACGAGTCGTGGGATATCGATTAGTCTCTTCCAAAACGATTTCTTGGCACGGTCACTGTTATAAATCGTCGCCTTTCGCGTGTCTTTGCCCCTGTAATCATACTATTCTCGTCTAATCTTTTCTGCAATGATTCTGTGACTCAGATAACCCTTTGCACCGATGTCCTTCACGTATGCACCACCCTCGGTCCCACGAGTCTTCGTTATTCCCTCCCACAATGATTTCTTCACCTGGCGAACACATTCAATCGGTTTGCGTGCCCTTTGCGTGATCTTGGCCCCTGCTCGTAACTATTTTCGGTTAATCTCTCGCATCGCTATTTTACCATGTGGAGAACGCTTTGGACCGGTGCCCTTCGCGTGCTTTTGTCCGGCAAACGCGTGACAGCCGCGTACGTTTCTTGGAAACCTGTGGCGCCTCGCGGAAGCCAATCACCTTCGATAACCACAGCCAAGACGAAACGGAGCGGGGTGGTTAATCAGCCATTCCTTTGTCCAACAAATTGGTCGCGGTCGTTTGCGTGTTTACCTTGCGTCGCTTCGAATTAAACGGCATGCCCCATGACGGTAATATTTACGAACTTCCAAGCAGCCGCTGTACACACATACACACCGTCACCAGACAGGACTTTTTCCCAGCCTCGTCCAAAACGAGTTTTCCAGATTAGCATCTTTTTTGCCGCTGAACCGTGCAGCTTCGAAACTTACCCCGGCGCGAATAATTAGGCGACTAAATGGACCTCGAAGGCTCGAAGCTCCGATCGTAGTGCTCGCTTTGGCTCGATGTCAGTCTACTGGGAATTTTAATAGATATAGGTGTTTACGCGAAGCTTCCAGTTTCTTCCGCGGAATCGCAGTAGTTTTATTACCGCGCATATTTTATGCATTCGTCTGACCGTCGTTGCAGCTCGGACAATGCGATTTCCTATCATATGACAACGACGTTATAGAGTAGGCTTTCGGGACGCGTTGAATTTTCAACGACGCGATTTATCGACACCGTTCGCTGAAATGTTTCCCAACGGTGTCGTAAACATTTCCAATCATCTTAGCGTACAATTCATACCGTATATTGCATCGAGCAGCGATCGGTTCGGAGTAATAGATACAAATGCGCGGCCTGCGCATTGATCAGCCGGCGTTCCGCGGGAATATTATCTGCGCGGCGCAGCAACCTAGTTACCGGCGATGGACGAGTTAATTCGTCGCGGAACTTTAATAATCACGCTGCCGCGATAGCGCCGCGCCGCGTAAGCAGCGCTGGCTGTGGCCAGAGCGCGTTAATTCGCTTTTAATCGTTTTTAAATACACCAGGGTCGGTTGCCGTTCGAGGGGTGACCCAGTTAACGGGTTAACGCTTTCATAAGAGTCTCATTTAGTCTGTGCATCGTGGAAACCTCTTTTAATGTTTACGATGAAGAATGGAAATGAGGTGAGAGGGGCCCGGCGATGGTAATATAATACATGCACTGTGTCCTCGAGGAGAGCGTGGCTGAAATTTCGCGACGCGGCACCGTCCCGGTGGAGAAAAAAGGATTCACCTTTTTTTCCCCGTGGTGTGCAAAAAGAGGACGGTTTCGGGGACTGCTAGGAAACCGGTATTCGCAGAAGGTCTTTCACGATGGTACAAAGAGAGGAGAGATCGAGGCTCGATCGCGTCGCGAACGACTCCGATCGTTCTGGGCAAGAAGTTGACTGACTCGCGCGACCGCTCCTCTTTTGTCGACGTTCCGGATCACGTTCGACCGGATTTCTGAAGGATACTGCTCGCTAATGTCGAAGGCTCGGCGAGGTATCGATGGCTACGGCTTATCTTTCAATTCCATTCGCCCTATCACTCAGCTTATCGTCTTGACGAGCTGTGTCGCATTACTATGTCGGTGGATCCACTTGTCGGCTCCCCGCCTGTCGCGATAGCTAACCTTATAACGCTAATGCTCGCAGAATTTGCAACGATACGCCCTTCGATAGTGCAAGGCTCTCTCGCATTCTGATCGATTAGGAATTTCCTTGAACCTGCCTCGGCATTAAGTGGAATTAAAGCGACGGAAATATGGGAATGCAGGTCCAAAGTCTGAACGTCGGAATGACTTTTCGTATTCTTGTTCTCTACCGGCGTAAGTGTTTATTCTGGAGCTAAAAGACGCGCGAATGAATAGTACACCGCGAGGAATCATCTCGAAGTTACGAGTGCTCGTACGAAGACAAGAGTCATTGCCGTTCAAGGATCCACCGTCAATTTAACTCTCATAGTCCCGACGAAGCAAATAATGACAGTAATGCCGGTCACGCTCTGTTCACCGTCGTGAACCTTCAATCAAAGCAACCAGCATTTTTCGACGGAAATAGCAGCGACTCGGAGCGTTGCTCGCGCCGTCAAAGCGGAGAATCATTTTCCCTTGTCCTAGCCACTCCGTCGGCCCGTAATCAGGACAGGCCAGTGCATCTACCTCTTGAAATAAAATTACCCCAAATTACGGCACACCTACGTAGGCGCATCCTGCTCGCGTCTTTGCCGTCCCACCCGTGGAAATAACGACGTTAAAACTCGCGAGCGGGTACGGTCGTATCTATGCAAATCGCGTTGCTCTCGGTGGCCCTCGTCGACGAACCTCGATCAAAGGAAGACAAATATCGCTGCGAAATACATCGTCCTGTGCCTAAACGCGACCATCTTCGACCCAAGAAACGTCGCCTCTCGCGTTCACGCGCGTATTCGTGCAAATTACTAGCTGCGTTTCCTTGCGTACAAGATTTTTTCTCGCGAGGTAAACTCTTTGCCGTCGCACGGAGGGTGGAAATCAATGGAAGCAGGAGGAGAGTAGATCGCCATGTCGCCAGCTAGGAATGCCAAATCGTGAGGAGATAGAATCCTAGCGTCGACTGCTCCTTTCTCCGCCTGTGGTGACGGGAATGAATTTCGTCGCCCGGGGGATCGCGGGGCAGGTCGGCCAGGAAAATAGCCGTGGAAGAATCCGGGGTAAATCTATCTCTTTCGGCGGAAACTTGGTTCGGAGGCATCGAGCTGGAAGCCGGCTTAAGCGGCGCGAAGCCGCCAGCTCCGCGAGAAAGCACGTTCTTACTGCGCTACACAAGCGTCCGCGAGTGCCTGTTCGTTCTCGTGCATTCTGCGCGTTGCAAAGGCTGGCGCATCGCGACGTCTGCTGCGTAAACTTGGATGCACTTGGCGGAACGCACTAGTCTGCTATGGGTGCAACTGTGGTATTTGGAAGGTGGTTTGTGTTGGGTTGCAAGGAATAGAAAAGGTTGCTTCTTTGCGCTGAACTGACTTTTTGTATGAAGTGTGCGCGGCTGCTGCGCGAGCCTTATATGGCTGGCATCGTTAGATTCTTCTATGGTTCTTGGCTTGGGTTCATTGCTGAGCAACCAATGCCCGGTGATCTGGGTTCGTTGGGATCTTTATTCGGTCTTCGAAAAGATAGATAAAAGGAGAAGATTTGTGTAAATGTTAGCAGGCGATTAGTCTATCGTTGTTTCTGTTCTATCGATAGAAACATCTGTTTCAAGAAATGCGTGCAAGGTGATGCTCCGTCTAGTGTAAATCGAGACACTGTAGATTAGTAGTTGACTCGCACACAGAAACGCTAGAGAATGGGCTGTAAATAGACATTTCATGCATTACTACCCAATACTATGAACTATTCACGTCGAATCAGTCAAGAAGCGACCCCATAGTTCGCAGGTTGGTTGAAACTTCTAGCATCTATCGATTGATCTAGAGAAGGAACAATGGATGTAGGATGAACTATGGTGGAACAAAGTTGCCCTCCGTTTCGAGATATTGCAAGGAGGGAAAGAATGGTGAAAGGGGCGATCTACCGTTTGCCAGGCGACTGCTCTAACTAATTGAGCTATCTAGGTCAATTAGCTGTCCATCTCCCTAAGTCTGATATTCCATATAGCTGTCCCGGGTAAGGGTCATTTCACGGCTTCAATTTCCAGGCGATTCCGCTTAATTGACTTTGAGTTAGGTGGACAAATAATGGGCGGAGCACGTCAACCGAAACGACTCGATCCAATCGACAGAAAAATTATCCTCGGACGGTATTCTCGATCGTACTCCACGCTTAAATTCCTGGACCTAAATATAAATAATTGCTGTAACATCTTGTTTTAATACTGCGCCTAATCAATCACACTCGCACACTTTCTCCTGATTAATACGAGTCCTCCACTGCACCAGTTGCACCGCAATCGAGCCCACGCCCTCGCCATTATCGTTCGACTTGATCGAGCGACACTTTCTCCCGAAAAAGAGAAGAAAAAAAAGCGGTATTTCGACTCGCGGCAAGTGCTTTCTACCCTCTTCTCTCTTTCCTCTTGCGCGTACGATAAATTTCGAGGTAGAAGGACAGAGCTGGAGTAACGAGCGGCGTTGCACTCGTTAAATATATCGCGCTTGGGTTCGGCACGGCGCACGAAACAAGCACAAGTGGTATCGATTACCCCTGTGCATGGATATAGGTGGAGACTCGACATAACGAGCCAGCGGGCGATGCAAGCTGTTGCATCCCGGCTGCATCCGCGAGCGGTGCAGCTGGCCGTGAGCCTGCGTACGTAGGTACACGTGGGGCACTGTCAAGGCACGCTTCGTCGCGTCGGGATTCCAGTCAATGTCGATTCGTAATCGATTCGTAATCGATTAATAAATTACGGCTCCCCGAAGGCGGGATAAAATTAGCAGTTTCGCCGCTCCGTTCAGCCGATTGACTGTGCGATCGTGTCCTAGACGAAGGAATAATTGAAGACTGCGCTAAGTGGCTTCATTTCGTTCGAACGACCGTTTTCTGCGTATCGATCGCCATGCGTTTCGTCGAAATCTCGCGTGGCAACTTTCCTCGACCGCGTTTTCTCTTTTTCGCGGGAGAAACGTTTATTTGCCGTCGAATACCATATGTGTTTGGCCCCTCTGCTCTGTAAACGTAGAATGGTAAGAAAGGAGGGGACGTAGTGTGCACAGGAGGGTAGATTATATCCTTGATTAATCACTTTTCACTTATGCAAATTGTCTTTAATTATTCAATGGGGCGCGGCCTTTTCGAATGGGACAGAAAGATAGCACGGTTACTCAGGCATTTGGAAAATTAGATTCATGGAGGAGGAACCTCCACTTTTGGGCAAACACAGTGACCATTGTCATCAGGGAATATCGTGATAATTCAGTCTCGAAACCTCGATGCAACTCCCTTTTGCTCCGACCTCGCTTGCTCTCGACAAAGTCCCCTCTGTTTCGCGCCGTTGGAAAGCAGTTTCGTAAAATGGGAACGCGCGGAACGAGAATTCAGGGCGAGAGTGCCTCCTCTACCTCTGTCTAGTGACTCTTGTGCACACACGTGACTTCGAACAGCGATATGCATGCTGTGGGATCGCCGAATGGTGGCACACAGAAGTTTCGAAACTCCTTCGAACTTGCCCGCGACGGAAGTGCCAGTCTCAGGTGATCGGTAACACCGCGGCGATACTTGACTTTACGAGCAACTTTGCATAGCATTAACGGTCGGGTTTACACAGCTGCTTTTACGCAGCTGCTTTCCCCCGTTCTTCTTCTCGGCGAATGTCCCGGGATTCCGGCTCCTCAGCGTTCCCTATCGTTCCCCCACACAGTCGCTTCGTTTATTAAGTTTAATTGCGCCTCGTGCAATGACTCCGCGACACCGCCGTTGGTCTTCTCTTTTTGCCGCAACGACGCTTAACGCTCCACTGCCGCATCAATTTGTCTTCGTTGAGACGCACTCGCGCTTGCATCGCTTCCAATTCGTTCCGGTCACGGTACCAGGTTCTCTGTCCACCACACTACAGGAAAAAGAAATATACTCAGGATTATGCAAAGATCGTTTTGCTTTGGGTCACTGAATCCTGCCTCGCGTCCCTGGCAATGTTTATCCTATACAGGAAGAACGTCAGTGGCTGTGAAATCTCGTAATCAAATGCTTCCGAATGGAATACCGAGAATACCATTATACTTTACCCCTTTCACTTAATTAATTCCGTTGTTTGTCAGGCTCTCGCATCTACATTCCACCATTTAATTTCACTCAGGCTTTTCCGCGAAATAATTCTATAATCCGCTTCATTCCCGGCTGATAGATTCCGGAGAAAGCAGGGTAGAGGTAGTTTTTCTACCTGGATGGATTCATTTCGCGACGTCTAGCGATCCTCGGCACGAAAGAGCCGGGAATCCCGAGGCAACTTGAAAAGGGGTAATATCGGGCAGATTTCGGCTGGCGCTACCCTATAAAACCTATACTTCATTCGACGAGGGTCGTGTATCAACACGTGGGTACTTATCGGCGTCAAGTTCTGCTTACTATCGGCGGTCTTTCGAATACCGAAATGAAGTCGCGTCTCGGAGCTCGGGTATAGGTACAGCAGCCAGCCAAATGTAATTCCCGTTATTGCGGTGGATTTCAGTGCGACCGAGTTTCTTATAAAAACGTTCCAGTTTATCGAATCGGATCCTTAAACGTAGTTATCCTTGCACGCTGGAAACTTCCTTTCTTATATATTTCAGAGCTTGCTTGTTTTATTGTTGATATTGGACGTTCCGTAGCAATCGGGGCTTATACATTTTCCTCTCGGAACATTCGATAACTGATTCCATCTTGTTACCTGTTAAAGTTACAGCGTAAGGTCCTGTGAATATTGCTTCGATTGAAACTTCCAGCAGAAGAAGCTGAATTGAATCGATGTAAAAGTTTCCCGTATTATCGAAGCTTCTCATGTAAAAGTTCCAACAGAGTTGTCTGCGCTTTTCCAGCTACTAATGTTCTTTAATGAGCTGACATTCATACATCTTTGAGCCCCCTGCATAGAAGAGAGCATAAAGACGGCGGGTACCTCGGAGGCGCTCCTTCAATTGCATGGAAATTCTCGTTCGTAAACCATTTGCTGAACTCTGATATGTTTTTCTCGGCTTCCCCCGGTTTCGAGTATATCCCGATCGAGACTGGACCGTCTCGTATTTCGCGAGCCTTCGCTAAAGCCACTCTCAATTGTAGACGAGTTTGCCCAGTGAAGTCGCTTGCTTGCCCGTTCCCGAAACCGAGGCAAAAGACGCGCTCGTCGGCGATTCGGGGTTTAAAAGGAGCATCGAAACGCATCGCGTTCAAGCTGTTCCACTGGCATCGAAAAGAGCGCACGAGAAATGTGGGACAAAGCGATAAAATAAATCATTCCCACGAGCAGGGTGAGAGACACGAGAGAAAAAGCGACGGGAGAGATAAAAGCGGTAAAACAGCGAGCTCGTGGCCGAAGATTGCCGATACATAACACTTTTTTTATAACTCTTTTTCCATATTCCCGTATCGATCTCTCAGCTCCATCGTCGACGAAGATGCGTGCGCGGAGCTCGATGAAAAATGCATAGAACGGCGGAGATTCTCAAAGGCAAATGGAACGCGCGAAATGGTTGGCCCCGCGACGCTTCTCCAACTTTCATCGTCGCTCCTTTCTCCGCGTGTCAAGGTTGCGCCCGGCACTTTGCGAAAAAAAATGCACTTTCATGCTTCTTGCGCCGATTGGAATTCACTGAATAATTGATGCGGCCGTTTCGTGCACGATATGCAATTCCAAGGGCGCCGGGGCTTGGAAAAATTCAGCGATCTTCCATCTTTCGTGGATGCGGCTGGTGTAGACTGTTTTTCAACCGCGCAGAGTGGAGCGGAGGAAAGTTAATGTGTCGTTGTTGCTCTCTATCGATCCTGCTTCCTCGTGCGCCCGGTAATAACCTAATTTGCGGTTCCGAAAGTGCATCGTGGTACTTGACGTGTACACGGCCTCTCGCTTTTGATGCAATTGGACGTTGCATCGGACGGCTGCGATTTTGTGGCCAGGGCTTCTAGCGGCATTGTGCGTCAGGAATACGCGTCTTTCCACTCCGAGGCAAGAAAATTCACAGGCACCTGTGCGATCTACCGTAAAATCTTGGAGAAATCGAAGCTTTCAGGCGATAGCAGGATTTTTCACCGGAAGGATTAAGTAATGACAATATTTTCCGGATGTTTTTGCGCTGGAGAACGCAGCAGATCCAGAACTATCTGTCGTTTACCACGAACACGGATATACGATCGTCCAGAGCGCGAGATTACGTTCACAGACAAGTAAGCGTGGGTGTGTCGTTCGTCTGGAGCGCGGAGGTCCGTTCGGCCCTTATCAGCGTCATGCACACGCTTGTCTACACGTGCTGGCTCGGTGATAAGCGTCACAAAACGTCACTGTTCCTCCCCATGAAGCGTAGGAGAGGCTTTGGTTCGTCTAATCACCGGGAACACGGGGAATCTCCTCGTCAGTGTCCTTACCACCTGGGTGCTCTTCAGCTGAAGATGTTCGTCGTTGACGGAACAAGACTTCGCGATTACGACGTCATTGTTCGGGATTAGAATAGACCTGCATATCTGGTCCACGGAAATCGCGGCAATTTATTGGCGCAGTCGTGATAATTTAAAGGAGAATTAGAGAATTAGAGAAGCTTCCCCGTTCCAACTTTACCAGAATTACCAATACGTTCCTCTTGGTCAGACATACCGGATATCTTCGCTTTACAGATACGTGAAATTGTTGCTGCTTTTACTCTACGGTTGAAACAATTGCCCATATACCCTCGATCCCAGTGTCGACTCGACAAAACACTTTAGGCGGCTAATTCGCCAGCATTGTTGCTCAGCCAACAAAGCAACCGTTCTCCTCACCGTGCCAGTAACTGTGCACGGGTTAATGCCGATGCACGAGCCGCCGTGTAACAACCACTGGCCGAGTAGTAACCGCTGCTCGTGAATTTCACCGCGATACCGTCATCTCGCAGTTCCCAGTTCCGATGCCAGAGTTTCGGGCTACTCGTGCGGTCGCCGTGCAAACAGAACTCTCCCTGAACAGACCCTCCTCCCGGTATTTGTCTGGTTGAACGCGTGCCCCGAGGCTCGGTTCGTCGTTTTTCCTAAATCACGAATGGGAACGGAAATGAAACGTTAATAGTTTTCCCGGGGAAGGCCAAGTTTTCAGTGACTTGCTAACTGATTGTCTTTGATAAACATTGCCTTGTGCTTTGAGCAACAGAGTTTCTCTTTGCAAAATTCATTAGCTAGTAGTTTAAACTTTATTAATTCTTTGGGTATAGAAAAAGACTGCGATACGCTGACCGATACTTGACAAAGTGAATAAGGTAGCACGGAAATGGGAAGCACTTTTCAAGGGAGATCGGCGGGTGGATATTTTCCAAACAGCGCGGTGCATTCTTCTCTCCGCGCTGAATGGGAAACGATTTTCCTCTTGACCACGCGAGATCGCTTCGCATACGAAGCAGCGAGGTTACTTTCGCCCGAGCATCGATACCGATAGCGTATACGTATCGATCGACGCGTTTCCTTGATGCTGAGGCATTTCACTTTAACGCCTCCATCGATCCAGCCGCCTTGTCTGGACTGCATTCTTCGAATCGGCTGGCTGAACTTTTGAGCCAATGAAACTTTCATTCGCCAATTCGCGAACGAAATACGCTGGATGCTGTGTCTATAGGCGGTGCGTCCGAACCGAATCTTCTCCTGTCATCGAAATCATCTTTGGATCGAGCTGATCGTGCACCATTTGACTTTGGCGTAGACGAAACGAGGTGCAAAGGTTGAGAATTCTTCGTAGCACACGAATTTGCCTAACAGTTGAGCATTATGGGCTCTGAAGATTCACAGTTTCTGGAAGACAGGATGGTGAAATTGAAATGTCTTTATATGGAGTGGAACGCAATTTTATGGTTGGTTGTGGAAGCATGAGAGAATAGCGTGGAAAAGTTACGCGATGTCAAAAGGACTAGGAGATCGGAAAAGTGATCTCGTGGCTGTACGTATAGAGAGGATTTTAAATTCAACATTGCATACTATCATCCCTCCATCATTTTCTTCGAAATTTACTGAAACAGCAATTGGCGAAGCAATCTCTTGGAAAGCAAGAATAATCCTTTAAAGCGACCAAGCCCGGAACAGTTTGCACCCCTTTAAAAGTGAATTAAGATAATCACAATAATGCCAGACGTATTTCTCACGCGAACCAGCGGTAGTGTCTCACTGTCTACGCAAATGAACACTGAGCTTTCCGAGTTCAAGCGAAACCTCGATCTCTTTCTTTGATCATTAATTTTATAGGGAATTCGAAAAATCGACAAAGCGTTCGCTGTAGAAGATTGTTTTTCCATTGCGGTTCCATTCCTTTTGTGGAAGGAACAATCACGCCTCCGATTCTTGATATCTATTTAGAGCCGTGGTCGTCGCAGGTGCGACCTGGCCGATCGCGATTAAAGCCAGGTGCGTTTTGTTGGCTGCAGCGCTTTCCGCGTACTGCATCCATTCACCGGGCTCGTAAGACGTTTCCGTCTGACGGCTCATTCACGTGTGTGAGATGAATGAGCGTAACGGTGCGCGTGGCCATTTTCGTTGCAGCGTGTGCCTTTGCATACGCCGACGCACGCATGTGACTCAGCAGAGGCCTGTGCACTTTCGATTTCTTGCACTTGTTAAATTCTACGCTCAACTGCACCTAAATGATACTTTATACTTTCATCGCTCTCCGTAACGGAGTCGGTAATTGGAGAAACGGTCGCGTGAACGGGGCAGAATTAAAACATCCCCCGCTTCGGTATTTCATTTACACCGACATCCCTATTCAAATACTTGGCGAACGCTTCTAACGTTCGAAGCTCGCCGAGTAAGGAACGTCGGAACAGAGGAGCCGCCTGCTTGTTCCCCTCCACGAATTTGTTTAAACACCGTCTGCAGCCCGTGACTGGAATATTGCTTCGCGGCCCTTTACCATTTCCCGCGTAATAAAACTTTCGTCGCTGGTTTTCCAGCGTCGCGGAGCAAACGGGAAAGTTTTCTTGGCATCGCGGGGGCGACGTCGCGAGAACTTTAGAGGCCGCGTTACGCTGCACGCCCGGTGCCCGTCCCGCTGCTCCGTGTCTCGCGGGCGTGCAGCTCCCGGCGATGTAATCTCGTAAATGGACGGGTTACAACGAGCCGACAAATTTTACGGGGCGATGTTTAAGACCGCCCGTTACGTCTTTCGCGATGGAAAAATCGATGCGCCTGCCGCATTCCGCGGCATTTGCATTAAACCCACTCCCACCGGCTCGTGGCTCTCTCGACGTGACTCCCGCCACTCGATCACGGGAAGACACCTTCGTTCCGATGCACGATGAATCATCGAAGTGAAAATGCCATGTATCGAGGACCATTAAATGGATATTATATTCATGAGGAGCCATGCAACCGGCAATCAAGCTGTACCGCCGTTCGGGGGATTAGAAATTCCACTTTTAACGGGCCGCTGCCAGATCGACTAATCTGTGTATCGTGTGCTCGAGTTTTATTTGAGCCGCGCGATGGCAATCTGTGGGTACCTATGGCGAGTTGTGATGGAATATTTGTAGGGCAAGTAGCTCGCGGTTGAGTGGAAAGATGATAGATGTTCGTACAATCAACATAGATTGAATCTCATTAGATTCTTAGATAGTAGAGCCTGTTGAAGATTGGGAAAATTTTTAAATTTCAAGCTTTTCAATATTCCATCGGTGAATGCATTTTTCTGAGAATCAGATCGCCAGACCACTGTTCAGCTGCATAAAAATAAAATTCTACCGAATGGTGCACGTGACACGTTCAATGATCGAAGTGCTAGTGATTCCTGTCATCAAGTTCCCCCGTCAAACATACACCAGCCGCGTCACCCATCGGAGCAAACCGCGAGATTAGAATCGCGAATTTAATTAGGATCGAACCGCAGTTGCAGCCATCAATTGGCCGACGCGCGTCTCCCGAGGTAATTCATTTTTCATCGAAACTCAATTTACCAACATATTCACGCCCACCGCGGTTATCACGGTCGGGAGCGCGGTATCGATTCACCGAAACGGTTTGTCGTTCGAATTGCGCGGAGGACGGTGGCGGAGGTATCATCGAAGTTTCCAATTGTAATCATCGACGGTCATGACCGGGTAGCGGGGCGAGCGTGAATTGCATGGACGAGGTATCACGAGCATAGTTGCCTGCTCGATTAATAAACCCCTGGGGACGTTTAAAATCGGGCCCTTGGATGGAATTTACAGGGGGGAAGCACAAACAGGGGTCGTGGATGAACAGAAAATAGAGAGTTTTCGTTAAAGCTCTCGTATGCAGAGATCCGCGCGGGCTTGGAATTGCGTGCAGATGATTTCATCCATTTTACGTGACTTTGCATACTTTCAAGGCCGACGAGAACACTCCAGTCGCGGCTCGAAAGCGGATCGCGACTGGGTACACGCTGGTCGTGCGCGAACTTGCCACCGAAAAGGAGAGTGCAGCGATATCTTATCGTTGCACCGGGTGGTTGATTGAGTTTCTTTATTGATGTCGTGTTCGCGATATATCCAATTCGTCTGTGACGAATTGTAACTGTATAGTAGGAGAACACCAGCGCGTAGAGTGGATGCAAGAGGGCAGAAACGCGCGATTTCATTGGTCACTCTAAATAGACCAGAGAATTTAAACGAGCCGGTGTATGTATGTATATTAGACACCGAACGGGCAGAGAGAATCGTGAGGAAGAATTTAATAAATTTTGCGCGTGTTCCGAGGGTTGTGAGTAACGGGAGGTAAAATTTGCGCGATTAAATACCCTCGTCTCTATAAAAGACCTTGGATATAGACACTTCCGAAAGGGACCGGCGATGCCAAAAACGAGACCGTGGTTACAAAATTTCAAAAATAAAAAATAGAGGGACGAAAGGGCTTCCGGGTAGGGAGGCCCGCACTAATGTCCAAAAAAAAATTCCTCCCCAAAATGAACAATTTTTTATTAATATTTCAGAAACTAATAAATACCCGATGTTACAATTTTAGATTTAGGGTTCACACCCCCTCCCCGCCCCTCCCACCAAACCTCATCTCGATCGGCCAGCGTTCTATTTCAGATGTACAGCCAAGACCTGCAATTGAAACGGTTACCATGCCAGAGTTAATTGCCTTTACTCTGTAACGTAGCTCTCCGCAAAAGCGTAGATTCGTTTCGATGAAAAGAGCTCTAGCTTGAGAAAGAAATCCCCTACGATTCGTGGATTGCGAGTTAACAAAACGCATATGGGAGAAAGCTCGGTGTTCTTTGGTTCGTGAGAGGCCCGCTTGTTACATAGTCGCACGTTTCGTGGATTCTCCGCTGCGCGCATTAAAACGGGTGGAAAAACACGGTGAAAGATTAAACAGCCAATTCTCCTAGCCACTGTTTCCCGTAATTGGCCATCAATCTGAATTAATCCGGAACCACGAGTTCCTCAGCGTTGGAATAATCGCGACGCTGTCCTCGAGCTATTCATCAGGCTGCATAACTCGCGTAGCCGCTTGTCGACATGTCCCATTGAGGCGAATCGACTATCGCGGCTGGCGCGATATCGTCCAGCGGAATTAATCTCTTGACATCTCTCGATCGGCTTTGGACGAGTTTTCCTTGGCCATTCCAATCTGAGTCGCAATTAATAAAGGAAAGAACGCGCTGCGTTGTAACGCTACGTCAGCGAGACGGCGCTTCTTCGCCTTGATCTCAGGTGATCCCAAAGGTCTACCTAAATGAATTTGGAAGAATTCCACAGGACGTGGTGGAAAGTTCGCCCGATAATCGACTCCATTTACGTCCCCCTGGTATTTCGACCTCGGTCTTTCTTAATAGCCCCAACGTTGATCTTTTCCCACATAAATCTCCTACTATGCTCCACGGAACTGATTCCCAGCTCGATTTCCCTCACCGTTCAGTCTGGCCAGCCATTTCCAGCGCCATTATTCGCCAGCTCGATCGAAAACGCAGGATCACCCGATAACAATCGGAAAAGTCATCGGGATCGCTTCGGGAGGCGACGATGAATCGCTGCTGTTTCTCACCCTCGCGTCGCCGTGGCAATCCATCATCGACCAGTAACGAACTGGGTTAATAATGGTGTAAGCGTGCCGTTGCGTAAAAGCGAGCCAGGGAACGCGAACCATTAGCAAATTGAACGCGATATGCAATTACACCGGTCGCTAACGCCGAGCATCGAGTTCTCGCCTACGATGTTTACGTTCGACGACGTGAACTCGATGCGAATCCCGCTGGGATACGCGAAAGTTCGCCGCGTTGTTATCGACCTGTGCCGCGTATTTAATTTCGCGTTTTTTTCTTTCTTTGCAACCGCCGATATAGGGGCCACTGAGTATCGGAATCCAGGGGAAGATCTCGTACTCGCAACACGAAACGTACTGCGCGAGAAAAGAACGGAATTGTGTTTGAATTCGGCGAAGATTGAAATTTATGCGGTTCCAGATCTTGTCGATACTGCGACAAGAGACTTCGAACTATGGAAACATTTTCAAAACGAATATTTCTATGATGTATAATGTTTCTTTCATGAGCTGACGATCTTGGTGCATCGCGCGATTCAAGGGGCACCCTGGGTGCGATGGATTTCAGAGAGAAGTAGATACAGACGTTCATGGTCCGGCTTCGGGCGGAGAAAAATATTTCGGGGATCGGATAACGATCCCGCCTCTCGAGTGGCGTTGAATTACAAAGTAGATAGGGTCGGTTCTCGCTCAGACCTCGATCCGCTCGGAATATTCATTGCGCCCGCTCGATACAAACACTATTTCCATTAATAGAGTGGCCGATTCACTAGGAAGTTACCGTAACGAATCGAGGCAGAATGTTTAGTTTACGTGTGACGAATATCTCTGATATGTTCCTTCGATTTTAAGCAATTTCGTGTCTTCGTGATAGCTGCTTCGTTATTCCTCTCGTTTCTTCTTTCTCCGATGTCCAATGAGTACAAGTTACAACGCTGACGTAACGGAGGCGATCAGTGGAATTCGAATGAGCCCCAGTCGATCGCTCGGTTTCATCCTGCAAAGTGCAGTATCAATTCGTTAAACAAGTAACCGAGTAGGATCATTTTTCATTGGAAACGGACTGTCGGTGGTGAGCAATGGCTGCCACTTCTCCATTCCGTGAGGGAGGAACGGCGAAATTTCACGTCCCCTCTTCGTGTCCATCCACGCAGTATCGATGCGTCGACAGTGCCGCATGCAATTTGGAATATTATTCGGGCCATTAGCCGCGATACTGTTCAGGATAAGCGTACCAAGCCGATCGTATCAATGACAAATTGTTTCTGTGCGAACGAAAAAGAACAGTTCTGCCGGAAAATCGTCGGGCACCGCAGCGGAAAGTAATCGGGATAATCCTTCCGCCGGCATTAACAGCGTTTCACGCGAGCAGATGTTCAATTACCGCGGCAATGTCAGCGAAAATTTTAAAACGGAGCACGGGGTACGATTAAGATATACCTCTCCGTCGCGTGTGCCATCGATTTCAGAACGTTAACGACGAGCAACAGTCACGGCACGAAGACCGTGACAGCACGAAGGCTGAACTTGGCAGCGGATCTTGAATTGCGGAATTTCAGACGATAAAAGGGTACCCCTTAAGAACAAATGCTTATTACATGAAAAATAACAGGGAAAATGAAATAAATTTAGAGGTAATCAACTCTTTATTAATAGAATAAACAGTTTTATAAACTGAAGCAACGCAAAGTAACCAACTTCTATCCATAAAAACGATTTATTTTTAGTATGGAACAATTAATGTTCCTAAATCGTACGATATTTATCTTAATTCGTACTTTCAAATTTAATCACTACAATCTTCACATACATATTCATAAGTAATTCTATCTTTTCCCGTACGAATTAAGCAAGTTGACCCTATATCTCGCGTGACTCTTATCGTTGAATCTGGGATGGTAGGATTCTGAAAAAAAGAAAGGTCGCGCTAATCGCGATACGTGCAGCCCAGTTCGCGGCACAAAGAAGCCACTGGCATAATGCGCGATGGCCACGGTGAAAGGGACACGGTGTATCGTGGAGGAAGGAAAAAATCACGGCGCGCTCCTCGGGCAGAGCTTGAATTTTGCAACGAAGCCCGCGGGCCGAGAGCGTGTTAATGCACCGAGGTAGAAAGGGAGAGGGTGTGGGAGGGAGAGTCAGCGTATTACCCGCGGCGTATTACCCACAATGCAGTTAGAATCTATACGCAGACCACGGTGACCACAATGGATCAGTGACGGCGTCTACGTGCCACGGTGCCGCGGGAATAACCAGGGAAACGAGCAATTACCACTGCCAACGGGTGGGGGGTCTGCGAGAATTTATGAGCCTATCCCTTGAGCAACCCTTCGGACGTTATCCACCCTCGTGGAATTACCTGGCAAAGTAAATGCACCCCGATCCCCCTTGCCTGCCTCTTTTCATATGATATACATCGACAGCGCGAGGTCGTTTCAGGCAAATTGCTCCATCGACTATTTTTCACCGCCCATGAAGCTACCCTTTGTCGTCACAGACTTATAAGCCTCTATCGCTTAAGTTGATATTCGTTTGGAAACACTGGGAAAAAGTTCCATCGTGCTTGCTCCAAGCATCACTCGCCTGTTTTAATGAGCCATTTCTCAGCTAGAAATTTTCTCCGTGTGTTTAAAAAGGATCACAGGCAAATCCACTCGTTTTACTTAATTCTTCCCTTACCAGGTACCTTTGAAACAACTTTTGGATTCATTAAATGGCCCGGTAGGGGAGAGTGGGGTAACGCTTAAAAAACGTTGCTACAACTTATACCTAATGTATTTTTCAAATTCCTCTTCTCGTGTGTTAGAAAAAAAATGCAATTGGTCGGAATATTGAAAAAAAATAGTGAAGTTCGTTTTTAAAGAATTTTTTTCTGAGCCCGTAATGAAAATTCAAAAATATCCTTTGTAGATTTAAACAAGTTTTATACATGACATCAAAAAATAAAAAATAATTTATTTCAGAGGTTAGAATCACGATTCAAGCAAAGCCTTGGTCAGAAAATGTTGGTAAAAAAGTGCTTTGTAGCTTTAATTCAACAGTAATTAAATGCAATTGAAAACAGACAAAATATTACTTGAAATATGATGAAAATAATAATTTGTGTTTATCTCGAATAACATGAGCTTTCTGTATTTATTATTTTCTGCCCGGTGTTGGATATTACCTAAACTATTAGCTAGTTGAAAGAGAACATCAGTTTTTATTTATTAAAACGCCGTAACCATCGCGTTCACAATTACCTTGCGTTCGTGATTACCCCACTCTCCCCTAAAGAACTTTTTAATACGTCAAACTGTAGCGTATGGACTATAGAATCCAACGTTGTACTTACCGTTGAGAATTGTCTAAATTCTAGTGCCGAAAAGTGGTCGAAAGTACAACGCAATATCGAAACGTCGATACCGGAAATTTTTCCAACTCTCTTAACGGTAAAATAACGTGTGCACTGCTCTATGGTCTGTCACAAAATACTGCGAGGACCCTTCGGTCCCATGTCACGCGATACCAACTCATTCGCAGCTCTTATCTAAGAGAAACATTGATGTTCCGTTTTACCCCACTCTCCCCTAGGTATACCATTTTTCCTCCGCGGTGGTGATTTTCCCGAAAATCTGTAGCGACGCGGGACAAATATTTTCGCCCCGCCACGGTCTCGCGC
The DNA here is from genome assembly GCA_963971345.1 of Andrena flavipes. Lineage (NCBI taxonomy): Eukaryota > Metazoa > Arthropoda > Insecta > Hymenoptera > Andrenidae > Andrena > Andrena flavipes. Next base: position 43,565,891 of record OZ020482.1, read on the forward strand.
ATGGTAACAGATTTTTCTCGCTTTCATCGGTCGTGCACAGTTGGATGGCGAGCGCGTATCGCGTGGGAGGCGTATGAAACGGAAGTGGAAAAAAGTGCATCGCTAGTTGGACGGGTCGGGGGAGTGGTGACAGATATTTCGGGGGCGCAGACTGGCGGCCGATGGCTTTGTTGACCAGAGTTTTGTTAAACTCTGCCGGTCCGCGCAAACATTTCTAGCGTTTGCACACCGCCGACTGCAGCGACCGGAAACTTGGAGCAATTGTCGCTTTTCGGGCGGTGCATGCGTGCGCACGTGATTCGAAAATGAGCTCGATTGTACGTCGCGATGACAAAGCTGAAAACACCGCACGTTTGCAAGGACGAAAACAAGATTGACGGGATGGAGCACCGATATTTTCGCTGATAGGTACCCGCTATCTGTGCGGACCGTTTGATTGGAAGCGTGACGTATTGATCATTCATAAAAAAAGAGATTCTTTTGAATCAGTCTCTGTCGCATCGGAATCAGCACGCGCGTTCTAACGATTAGTTTCTTGGTATCGTTGAGGTAGATGCAATAATCCTGTGTTCATATTTCGAGTTGGAGTTATTCTAAGTACTTGTTGTTAGTTTTATAGGGAAATCTAATTAATCCAATCCACTGTAAACGTATACGTTGTCTGTGTGGAGTTCGATGTTGAAGGAAGGATTGCAGCGGTATTAACAAGCCCCGCAGAGAATCGTTTCATGGAAGCTCTTAGAGTTTGTACCGTTAATAATCGCATCGACGAGGATCAGCTGCCGCAGCGATCTTCCCTTTCGCCGGCGTTGATGGCGAAGAATCACCATTTATTAAAGTTTGTCGTACTTTTCTCCTAATTGGCGCACCGACGGTTCGTTAGTCGTTTTGCTCGTCAGCCTCTCGTTATTAGCCGGCTTCCTTTTCGACTATGATTTATCGACACCGCTCTCCCTCCTCTGAAAAAGAAACGAACTTCATCACGGTGGTTTTAGTTCAACTGCTTCGTAATTCAATCCCGCCCGGTCGATTGCGAGGCGAACGAGGCGCGTTCCCCGCGGCTTCGCGAGTAATCTTTCCCCCCGGGTAGAAAGCAGACAGACTTAGAAGGGCGTAAATTGTGGTAACGGGAACTGATAGCTCCGGAACTGCGCGACACTCTCAGAAAATTCGGGGCTAAGAGCTCCAAGAGTCTTCGAGTGAAGTTATTTAAGTTGTAAAGCTCCACTGTTTCAGAGGAACGTTTCAAGATGCTAAAGTTACCGAACCCCTTCCTTATGCCTCGTCCCAGAACGTTAGACTCGCACGGTGCTCGAGTTCCACCCTCGATTTAACCTTCCCCCGCAATAATCTCGCTTCTCATCGCTCCACATTTGTCCGTTTCGCACGCGGGGCAACATTAACATTAAAAAACATGGAGCGCGATGCCGAGCAATTACCCGATCGATACGTCAAGCTAACGCGTCGAGGGAAATCGCGGTACTCGTGGCGCGGTGTGGAAATCCGCGGCTTCCTTTCCGAGTCGATATCCCAGCGGCTGGAAGAACGCGATCAGAAAGTTCGGAAGTTTGTTTCTCGAGCCTCGAGACATTCTATTCGTTCTTTCTTCTTGTTCGAGCCAGTTTCGAGCGCGAGTCCCGCAGCAGGCGCACACACGAGCCGGATGTTTACGATGATTCGACGGGGAACGATTCAGTTTAGTGGCCTGGAAGTTACGAGTCTGATGTCGGAATGACGTTCTGGCCGCTGTCGGCGGGCAAGTTTCGGTCAGCGGTATCGACAAAATGTGTTCTTGCGGTTTCACGACAAGTGCGCACCATTATGGCAGCAGCTTTCGCGAATTCGCGTGCCAGCCGGGGTGTTAATTCGATCGTTCGTTCATCCAGATTTGTTTGCGGAGTGAAACTATCTATGTACCCACTAATTGCAAGTAGAATGCTCCATACTAGTCAGACATACCATCCAGTGGCGCATTTGAGGAAAAAACCCAGGTAGCAAACGTACCGAGGGACCCATCTTTTCGGGAAAATGAAAAGGAAGTTTACTAAAAACGGGTTCGGTGTAGTAGTACGGAAAACAATTTTAGGGCCCTGAGGGGCCTTCTGGTTAGGAGTCCAGGCGGTAACTGACACTGATACTATCATGAAATCCATGAAGAAAAAGATGAAGCAGCTCCCCTTGCTTCAGACCACGTTATTAAAAGTGCATCCCCCTTGTTCCCAAACAGTTGCCGCAATCTTGGACCATCTACTCTCGAAACTACCCTCTAAACAACTTTGGATAATCCCGGAGCCAGCTATCGCTCGAAGGCACCCTCTGAACTACTCGCATCGTAGCCTGCAATAGAGTTTCGCGATTCCCCCATAAACTGATCGAAAAGCCCCGGCTGCAGTCGCAGCCGGCCCGATATCTCGCGGCTTCGACCCCCAGAAGGATCAATCGCGTGTCGGCCATCTTGCTGCCCGCTGGAACGCTCGTAAAGCCTGTTCTTGTCTACCGTTTGACCCCGGGACGAACTCGGAGATTGGCTTCGTTAAGGAAAGGCACGGCTGCTCGTCGATGTCCGCACACAAAAACCACGGACATTCGTACACACGCACGTACACGGTGTACTTAATTAAAGCCCGCGCCGTCTGTGTGTGGCCGTTCACGAGAGTCGTAGACGCGCACACGTTTACTGACACACTCTCGCCCGGGCAGGGTGCATTAATCCGTGTCTCTCGTGCATGACAAAGCTCGTTGCATTGTCGACGCGGTAACTGGAGCGAAATGGGGCGCCTCTCAAGGAGATGGCGATCGAATGGTGATTTCATGACGATCACGGTCTGCTTATTCCATCGAACGAACCGTGGAAACACTTTTGTCGCTCGTGGATTTCATTCGGATTATTTGAAGGTGCAGCGAAATATGAATCGATAGAAACTTTGGCGTTGTTGAGTTTGGATTTCTCGTAAATTAAATCACCGATCGGCAGAGCTGCTAGAGTACCCCGCAGAGAATTCCTAATACAGTACATATACGCGTTCGCGTTCGAACGAGAGCCGATGCGTCGCGCCGCCACGAATTCCGACGGAATTCCTGTCGCACACAAAGGGCTGTGACGCATCGAATATCTCGTGGAAGGAGCGCGTTGCTCTCGCCGGCCAATTATTATTGCGACGCTTTGAAACGCGCGGGGCGATTCTGCATTATTAACCCCGTTCGCGTCCGCCCCCCGGCCGACCTGTCCATAAAGTTCCGTGTTTTGCATTTTAATATAACGGGATAGAGGGAAGATTGGAATCTATAAAGCCGTGGCCGGCTCGATGGCGTTAGCAAGACTCGCTCGTCATCCTGGCAAGTATCCAGCTGCCGATGGAAACTTTGGCGAGTCGCGGCTCGTTGTCTGCGAGTTTCGATCCTGAACGTACAGAGGGACTCTTGGAAAATGGAATTCTGCAGATTTTTATTATCCCTTGCATTCGAAACTTTCTCTCCACCGTCAGTTTATCCTGCCAGGGCTCCAGGCTTGCCTTCGTGGCTGATTATTCCCTGGAAGCTTGACCTCAGGACGGGAACTGGCGGTTCCAGGGTACCTGAGCTGGCTCGTCGGTGCTGAGTCCGTGCAACAAGCTCGACTGGGAGCGTTTTGTAATCGCCACAGAACCCGGCCAGGCTTAATGGAGCCGAGGCTGTTGGGAATCGTGGTTAGTCGAAGGGAACTCCCTCTGTCTGTCTCGCTGAAGTGTGCAGTCATCAGCTGCGATTCGGTTATTCTGACAATTGGGGTTGCCGCTGAAGTACGTTGGTCTTGGGACATCGAGTAGATTAGTCAGCGCGGGGGCAGGGTCTTGCGATGGTCACCTATTGTATCAGGTTTAAACTTCCCGACTCTTCCTTCGAAGCGTTGTCTTTACAATGAAAACTTGCCAAGCATCAGCACGCGAGACTCAATAGAAACACACCCACAATGCAGCTCGTAGAGTCAACTTTGTCGGGACTTCCGCCCCCTACCAGTGCCTTAGAGGAAGTCTCTTGTCCCAAAGGGACAAAGCTGCCACTTCCGAAGCGTCTCGTAATTGGAAAGGCGAGGGATTTTTCCACCGGTCACCGATACGTTTCCCGGACTATTGCTTCTGACCAGCACTTCCCCTTCGACTGTCCGTCGACGGATCGGACTCAATATCGTGGCCAGCGATAGAGGTATTGCTGCCAGCCACTGAGGTCTCCCCAAGCCCCACGGAGCATCGCAGCGAAACGGAAAACCGGCGATATTCGATAAAGTCGAGGCGGAGGGATTTTTGCGCTCGTTCCTCTTGAAAATTCGAACGGTTTCAGCCCGGTTGTATCGAATTAGAGTGAAATTATGAATAGCCCGCTCGATCGTGGGATTACGTTTCATTAATTAAAGGCTGGTTTGCCAGGAGGATCGCAAGCTCCAGTCGTTCGTTACCCAGGGGAATCGTAATTTCGACTCGCTGCAGCCACGAAGTTAGCCAGCTCCGGCCGTCGGGCCGATTAATATCACCGAAGTTTACACCACGTGGCTGCGAGGCGAGCGTGTACATCGTTTCGCTTTTATCTGCTGGCCACTCGAACTTTTCTGGGCCGCGAAACCTGTCCTCGCCGTAAGAGAAATCGAAATCGTGAAAGTGGAGGATACTCGAAGGTCCTCCGTCCATCATGCCCCAGGCTATCGGCGAAACGCTCGAATTTCTTTGTAAACAGAGGCTGGGTAGCTGCCTAAACGGACAGATGCATGCAAGTACGGAAATCGACGGCATCACCTAAGTAGGAAGAGGAGCAAGTGGGTTCAAGCACAGTGTTACATCGTTGATCTAGCACCCTACGTTTCCCTCCGGTTCCTCCTTTTTCGCCGTCCGGTGATTACAAACTTCGGTTGCACCCTCGCGAGCACTCCAGTCCGATGTTCCGGAGGAGAAGCTCCGCAATAAGTGGAGATCGAGCAGCCTTTGCCCGAGGAGGTTCCAGCATCGAACAAGAAAAAAGGCCTCTCGAGATCGCCTTAATTCGTTAGCTTTTTTCACGGCTAGGGCACTCGACGCGCGTGCTTCTTCCTCCTTTGACATTTTTCATTTTCAGGACAATCTTTTAGCCAGCCATTGTGCGTCTTTTTTTACCAGTGTCGCGTGTTCGAAAGCTTCTTAGGTGTGTAATTCGTTTAACTGCGAGCAGAGGCGTCCGTAGAATTTTTTTCCAGGGGAGGGGGGACAACTTTGGGATGATGGTAAAGAAAATATACCCCTCTTGCTTTTTTTAACCCCCTTCATAATGTCAATTTAATTAAAAATTTAAAACCGAAATATAAAAATACTCCCTTGTTTAGTATAAAACTTAACAAAAATCAGTTTTGAAAAATAAGCGATTTTTACTCAAAAGGCGGGGGGGGCGGGGGCAACTGCCCCCTTTTGTCCCCAGGATACTCTCTGGTCATAGGGCGTAGAATATTCTCATCAGCGTCCCTAGCCACCTCGAGAGTGGTTTTTCGAATCGAGATTTCTTCAGTTCCCGATGAAACTTTAATATCTATCTGGAATATCGCTGGGGATTGTCCTCGAGTCGCCACGACTCGCGTATGCACCGGTCGAGGGGCGAATTAATATTCCAACGGTCTCCCGAATCTTCAGGAAGACCTACTTACCGGGTATAATACAGTTTCCTCCAACTTACCGGCAACTTTCCACTCGAGAGACACTTGGACTTAATAGCGACTCGGTACCTCGAAGTGCTGCCTGTCCCTGCTAGAATTCCCTCGACCAAGTCTACACGATGACCTTTGTCTTGTCCGTTCGAAGGGGCTGCGTTCTAACGCTGTGGACCGCGACGAGATTTTCCTTGCGCCGATCCTCGACAAGTGTTGGCCCCTCGAACATGGAAATAAAATTCCTCCGATGGGCTGGAAGGGATCCTCCCTAATGGAGCGTTAACGCGAACGATAAGCCGCCCCGTACACGGGAAATGACTGATCCGATCAGCTTGTAACGGCTCTCTGGCGATCGAGTAATGTGCTGATTAATTTTTGAACGATCGTTATGGGGGCGATCATTAGGGTTCGAGGGTTGTGCTATTTTTACGATAAATTGGTTATATTCCCCCTGGGAATCTTCCCCTCGGAGCACTCTTTCGAAACCCCCATAGCTACAACCGAGTCGCGAGTACCTCTCTCGATGCAATAATTGTCAAAACGGAGTTGTACAGCTCGTTGGACGAGCGAAATTGCTACTAGACACGTGGTTGGACACCTCGCGTCGCCTTTTATCGATGTCGTTACGCGATCTCCTTTATCGTCGACAGTTTCTTGGCCGTGGCCGGTGGACGAAAGCACCGTCCGACGGCCATACCTCTCTTCTTCTGTTAAGGGAAAGATCCGAGGCCCGAGACGCGGGAGAAATCTTCGATTTCCGGTGTGGTCGTTGCGGTAAATCTCTTTCTCGGGAATTTATGTTCCGGAAACGGGGGAAGTTGCGGACAAAAACTAGCCGGATACAGAGTCGAAGATTAATGCTGTTCTATCAGATTTATTTTCGTCTCATTTGATCCAATTTATTGGAGAAACAAGAAGAAGGCGAAGATCGTTTCGTGAAAAAGGGGAAAGTAGGTATATTATTAGGGACGAGTTGCCGTGGATATTCGAAAGAAGCAGATCTGATTTTCCATCTTCCACAGATCCCCCGCGTGCTCCTGTGCGCTCCTGCCCGCCAGAGATTCCTTGGAATTCCTTTAAGGACACCGCCTTTTGACGTGGCTCTTCAACTCTCCCTCCCCCGAGGCTCTTGCAAATTTTTCTCCCGAGTGAATTTAGAATAGCAGGAGCATGGGCGAGGTAGGATCCAATCGTAGGAAGTAGAAGCAGCGAGAGCAGTGCGATGGTGTACAGCGCGGTTTGCACGGCCCTGGCCAGTCTATACGCATCGCGTGCACCGCGCATAATGCAGCTCGACGATGTCTGAGAGCACAGAGCATGCCTCTATTCCCTCTCGACAGAAATGGCTTTGTGCACTCCCTTAACCACCCCCGCCCCCGTCTTCCGTTTCGCCAGCTCGACCCTTTGCCGACCATCGTCTCAGCTGAAGCTCGCGCTGAAACAGTCGCGGATTCGCCAGTTCATTCACTTGTGCTTGGCATCCGATAGAGCGCATTCAATAGTGGCTCAGAGTGTAGCCTAGGTGATTCTCTATTGGAAAAGTCTTTTTTTTTAAGTGGATATTATTCTCTGTTCGAAGATTTCGGTGAATCTTCTTTTGAACCGTCCAGTACGACTCGCGATTAAGTCCAACTGAAAGCGATACTACACAGCATCATTCCAACGTCCGGTCACTCCAATTGCCCCCCACGGGCGAATTAATTCAAAAATGGGGAAAACACAAAGTTCTGTTTATATGCGTGTCGTTGCGCATCTTCAATGGCTACATGCCTGACCGTCGAGTGGCGTTACCCTCGGCAAAAAACCAAATGCTAATGGGGGAAACTTTCGGTTCCGACGAGTTTCCTGCGAGTTCGTGCGTTACCGTGCGGCATTCCGGAAATTCGAGATTATTTTTTGCTGTGCCCGAGCCAGGGCTGTAAACGGACCCGCGCACAGGGATCCACAGCGCAAGTCTTCTTTTTCGGCAGCAGCCTGTAATTGAAATTAACAGATTTTTGAAAGTTTGATACTCCGACCTCGGGAATCCTACTTTAAGTTTCGTTTTCAGTCGATATAAGATTCAGCTTTTTATTGGATTTTCCCATCAGCGACGTTCACCGAGAACGCGTTGCCTATGATCGATAGAATGATATCAACGTCTAAGTAGTCCATTACAGGCGCCACAATTTGCGTCAGCCGCTCGTTGGAAGACTCCGCGTTACACTCGACGGTCCTGCTGACCTAATTAATGGTACAGAGTGATAGGATTCGTCAGTGGGGATGATGAAATTCGTAGATTATCAAGTCGAAACGCGTGCACCCCAATTTACCGCGTTTGCATGGCAAACTCTCGCTGCAAAATCTGCCCGAAATATCGTACGTGGTCAGACGGGGAAGCCAATATTTTGAAACGTCCAATTCTCCTCTGCCCGCTGTCCGGTCTGTTTCGTCAGTTTTCACTTCATTCCACCAGCATACCAGAGACACGTTCCCTCGAACCGACACGTGGAATCGTATTATCAATTCTTCATAATTTTCTTCCTCTGGCCTTCTGTCAATAGAACGTGTAGCAATAGCTAATCGAATCAAGCGTGGTAAATTCGGTCGCGGCGAAGTCGCCCCGGTAGACCTTCGACCAAAGCATGGCGATATCAAAGCACGTTCTCTCGGGTTTCAGAATCAATTCGACAATCGATTGACTCGCGTCGCGCGCATAATCGCGCCTAAAGGCCTCGTGATGCGTGCGCGACGCCTTGTTTCCTGTATGTAATTGGAAATGAATATTTGATCGTCGAAATGGCGCAGCTGGCCTAAGGGAATCTGTTCTCGATTCACGGGATCCGGCAAATATTGTAATTCCGCGGGATGGAATTACCAAGTTTTATCCTGGCGCCGGTAATGTTGAGGAAGCTTCCGGAACGGATGGAAGTAGTTACGATATTAGGAAGCAAAGTTTCCAGCGATGGATAGGTACCTGTGCAGGTGGCAGATGGTTTTTCCAGAGAAAGTCGAAGGATTCATCATCGAGGCTCTTAGGGAAGCCATCCAAGTAAGATCGATCCCGGCTTCGATTCCTAAAGCGGCCTTCATTTTCCTCGCATCAGCACAACGTGAGATCCCGTGGAAACGGCCGGTTGAAAGGAAACCGGGGTCGACACAGGGCTGTGGGGTGCAGGATTGGCTGGAGGTAATGGCATTTCCTCTTTTCGGCGCGTGATACTTTTTCTTGGATTCGATTTAGCCAGCAGCATTGTTCGGCCCAGTCCGATCGAATCCTCAAGAACAAAGGCGATCGCGCGCTTTTCCGCTCGTTCTCGCGCGAAAAACCGACAACAGAGCGGGGACAGGCGGCCAACAATGGAGCGGCTGTTCTGTGCAAAGAAGGCGCTAAAAAATTCCATAAATTCCTGAATAAGAGTTGCTGCTTCGGAAGCAAGCTCCCTCTACAAAGGGAACGGCAAAAACTGAGTAAACTTGTGCAGGAAAATTCCACTGCGACCAAGCATCGCTCAAAGAGTCCCCCGACTTGGACCATCGAAGAAGAAAGTCTTGCATCGATGAAGCAAACATTCAAATTGATCAAAAGATCGGCGTCGAAGGCTAGCGATGTTCCTCGACGGAGTTGGCGCGTAAACTTTGGGTATAGAGCGGGGTGAAAAATCGCGGCTCGAGTAATCAGCTGCTGGCAAGGGAGGGCCACGGGTTGCCAGCGTGCAGCTCGATCCCAACTTAAACATAATCACTGCTCGGATTTTCCGTCAGCCATCCGTCGCCGCTTTGATCTCTGCCCGACTCGTCTCGCGAGTCGCTCGCGCTCCTCCACGCCAACGGGGGACGATTCGCCGCAGGTGGTGGAAGGAAAAATCTGGTTCTCGGTTGCCAAAGACATCCCGGAGGGTCCATTAACCTTCCGCGGGGGCCAAGCGGGACGAGGGAAAAATAAACAGACGCAGCGAGAGAGTTTCCTCGGGGAAAAAGGGGGCACCGGCCGCGACGGGGTTGGCGTGGCAGAGCGAGGGGATGAGAGAGGAGGTAGGGAAGAGGAATGGAGGGGGGAAGAGAGACAGAGGCAGACCAGGGTGGTGATGGCGTGTCTGGATATCGATCCTGGCTTCCGGGATGTTACCGTCGTGCCCCAGCTTTCTACCCCCTTTGCGTGTATGGCCCACTCTGAGGCGGCTGTGTGGGAGGCTCCGACTCGTGTGTAAATATACGGGCGGAAGGGGAGGACAGAGGGTGCACAGGTGAACGAAAGAGGAGCACGCAGCGCAGGTGTGCGTGTGTCCGTGTGGGTTCGTGCTCATATCTCGCGAATATAGTGTACTCTTGAGTATGCATCTGTTGGCCGGAAGCCCACGGTGCATATGCGTTCGCCGGGAAGAAGCCGTTGGATTTTGAGACTCCGAGCTGGAGCTCCGTGATGGTTTTCTGTTATGCAGTTTATTCCGATATTTGATGGAATCTCGATATTTCATCTGGATCACCAGGCGAGCAGAGACGTTCCGGTTCCACTGTGAAGCGGAGTCAGTGGCAAACAGACGGCTCGAGGGCGGCCATTCATTAAGAAACCCTCGAGACGACTGAACAAATCGGGCTAATGCAGGCAATTGCCGTGTTAATGCCACGCGCATTCGACAATTTGTCGGAAGAGGCTTAAGCACGAAAAACGAGTGTCCTCGAGCAGCGTGTTAGCGTTAATCCGAGGGGAAATTAGGCAGATGAACGCGATTAACAACGAAAGAATTTATCGCCGCGCAAAGGTACACTACTATCGGCACTCTTGCACGATAGCAATCCAGGGGCTGGATCGCAAATATTCGCCAAGATTCGCGGACAGGCCGATTCGTTAAATCTAATCAATGCTTGTGGGAGTCGTCGCAGATGTTTTCCAGAGGGACAGTGCATGATACAGTTTATTCCGCATTCCCCGTTGGTCGCGTTTCGCGTGCGCATGCACATTGTTTCCGTAGAATGCGTTGGCGAGCATGCAATCAGCGCACATTCGCGAGGACACACGCGTTCCAGCGTTATAAGCGCGTGTTTTCTTGCATTCATGGCCGAACACCCCCGGCCAAATCCACCCTGTTATCTGGTCGTCCCCGTGTACAACCAGGGGAGCAGAAATTTTATTTACGAGAAGGATCTCTTCTTCCTTTTTTTTGCGCGCGCGACGAAAGTTAGCTAGAGTCGGGTTTCCTCAAGGTTTAATTACGCGTGCCACGCGGCGCCTCAGTTAGCGTTTAATCCCCGGGATTTTCTTCCTCCAGACACAGGTGAAACTGAATTTTCACCCTTTGCCGCGGTTAATTACTAGCCGACCTTTGATGTTGCGAAACAGTCGCATGCCTCAAGCGTGCTCCATTTTCAAGAGACGACGCGACGCGTCTTCCGCGGTTTCCGCTGCGATCGATACTCGATGCTTGAATGGAGCGAGGGTAACAGAGCTTTTCGTTCAGAAAATGCGATGGGATCGTGAACCTGAAGACTTCCAGACCTTTGGTCAGGCTTTGGAGAATCGATGGGAAGTTTTATCACGGTGGAGTGTTGAAAAGTTTTGAATGAATTTTAGTGAATATACTTCCGGGCAGTTTTTGTTTTATCTTCGTTGTATTTTTTCCTCTGTATCTTTTGTATTCTAATATCAACTGTAGCTGTGCCTCGCCTTTTCACCATCCAATATACTCCAATTGGAGAAATAGAAATATATAAAATATGACATCTAGATCGCTGCACTTGGGAAAATGTCATATGACAGGGAGGTAGAGAGTTTTGTTATCTCTGTCAACTTTATATGCATAAGAGTGAAGACTCCGCTGAATATACGTGAAATGTCGCTCTTGTGGTCCATATGAAAATCCTTCTAAAACAAAAGTGCTGTTTTGGAAAACTACTGGCCCCTAGCACTAGATAGTGCGTTAACAAAACGATCTCGTCGATTCGATGGAACCAGGGGATATGAACCACAAGATATGAAAATCTTGAAACTTCACGAGGACGGCGCCCCGTAAAATCAGCAGCTGTGTGGTAGACGACGTAGCGGAAAAGTTCCAAGAAGAAATCATTCGGCGGAGACGATAACCTCGGTTTTCGTCGGCTTGGCTGACCGCCAAAGAAACTCGCTTTAATATCGCGTGATACCGGCCGCCTGTGCACGTGTATGCAAAGGAATTCGGAAGAAGAATAGGGGATTAGGTCAAGTTTTCGTTTCGACAGTGAGCTGAAATATCACTTCACAACCTCTTCAATGGGGCACCCAGATTTGCATACATAGGGTATTTGATCACTTAACCCCCAGAATTCTATAAAAGAACCAGGAGAATTACACTCGTATAATTGCGATCGCTGGCATAAATTTCTTGCCAATGGGATCCCAGTGCAATAAATTTCAACAGCAACGTCTATCCTGCATTTAAATATTCCCATTTAAATTTGTGCCAGCCGAACTCGCCGAGGGATTTCGCTCCCTGGTCATTAAAAGTTAAATCACAGGAGGCGAGAATTTCGATGCTTTGTATACCGTATTTAGCGTGTCATTCGAAATACGTATCGTTTAGTCGCCGGGGCGCCGATTCGCTGAGATTTACCGCAGGAAAAAAAAAATATCTCCGAAATGAGAATATTTCTGTCGACATGCCGTTCAATAATTCGCGATCGCTATCGTCGAATGCAACATGAAACACTCTAGAAAGGAAGGGGCGCTCGGAGGTGGGCGCAAGTGACAGAGAGCGTTTCATTTCCCGAAATAAATCCCACGGTGCGCGGAATAAACGATAAGCCCGACGAATATTCCTATGAATATTTCATCGCGACGCATTATTGTTCCCGGCGAATCGGGAATTAACGATTTAGCGGGCAACGAGGCACCCTGGGCGTGCAGCGTTCATTCAGCAATTACGCGGCCGTTTAACCAGCTCGTTCCGTCGATTCGCGACCGATTCATCCGGATCCCGCGAACCGTTCCTCGTTCGTTCGTCCCTTAGAATCGCGGGGCTGAAGTTGCACGGTGTTGCCGTTGAATTTCCTAATTGCCAGCGGCGTTTAGGTGCGGCGCAATTATTCGATCGTGGGTGGTACCGTTGGGTCCCAATAATCAATCGACGACTCTGCTCCTGACGTTGTTCCCAACAACAGGCCAACAGGATTGGGTGGCATACGTTAGGGGGATAACAAGGGAATTAATTTCAAGCAGTTTCGATCGATCGTACGGCTGTGGTAGCTCCTTGAACGCGCCGATCGAGCTTCGCGTCCGGAGCACAAATTCTACTTCACTACCGCAATAACGAAACTTGGCTTCTGAGTAATCGTGGGTGAGAGTGTGCAATTCGTTTCCTCGAAACGCACGATAAACAGGCGGGAGAATGTTAAAAGAATATTCGAGCTTAGGCGGTGAAGCAGTTTGTGCAGGCGTTAGTGCTAGTAGAGTTTCACGAGTTTCACGAGGAAGCGGGAAAGGAAAGGTAGGAATTAGGAGGCTGTATCGTTCGTATCAGCTAGCGCTAAAGGAGGAAAAGCCTTTTATCGCGAGGCACGCGTTCCGCGAATAAGCTTTAATCGGCCGCTGGCGGCGGCGGACATATCGAGGCGTGTCGGAGTTACGACGCCAATAAAAACGGCCATTACGTATCCGCCGTCAGCGGGCCGCGATTAATGGCAGGCTCGGCAACCGTTGTCCACGGACAAAAGGAGCGCGTGTCCGTGCCATAAACATCGCTCAGAAGCCTATTACGAGGAACGAAGTCGGAGAAGAGGAGCGACAAGGTCTTAATTTCGCGTGGCCGCGCGCCACCGAATTCCGCGACGCATCAACGAGGATGGATTCGAAGCTTCCAGTCTCCTATTTCATACATCAAAGAGGCGCGCGTTTATAGCTCCTGATCGTTTTACGACCCGCGAAGCCCTTCTAGCGAATTTCCTGTTCGTGATCACAGGCCTGGCGAAGGCGCGTGCCGAGCGAGCTGACTGGGGCATTAGGGATTCCTGGAGGGTAGCGCAGGAACTTTTCTACCGTCCAGACGATTTCGCGTGACGGTCGCGTGGACAGGAGGAGCCCGAAGGGAAGTCGAAGGTCTTGGCGACCAGCCAGGCGAAGTTTTTTTTTCTTCCAGTTTATTCGTAGGTCTCTCGATTAATCGATTCCACTGGGCGGAGAGGGGGAGGTTCCTCGGTCAGGCCTCGAAGGAGGAAAATTGAAAAGCGCTCCGGGGAAGTGCACCGAGATTAGAGGCTGAGATAATGGGCTATTAGCGATCGGGCGGAGGGGTTGCTGCAAGCTGAAGCCTAGCGCAGGGTGCAAGAGCCATCGGTAATCTTATTACACCGGTGCTATCGCGATAAAACGGAGTCGAAAGTTGCAATCCGTGGAGAACGAGGCGACCTCGGCGTCTGTCATCTCGCGAGAGAATAGCGCGGGCGTAATGGATGATCCTCGAAGGATGCGAGGAAATGATGGATTAATCGAATTCGCGGCTGCTGGTTCATTCCTCGCGGCTCGTCGCTGATTTTTCACCGCGGGGAAAGAATATATTTCACTGCATCGGGAATTGTTCGGCGAGTTGGCAGAATTATAGAGACAAGCTTCTTCGTAACTCGAACCATTCATCAATTTAATTGTACCTCCCGCCGAGACGCGCGGGCTTCTAAGAACCGGATTAATCGAGCCGTAGCCGTGGAAAAAGTTCGCCGAAGAATGCATTCGCGGAGTACAGTTTTACACCGCCGTCTGCCGTTCGATTAATTGTGGATTTTGGGATGGTGAAATGTTCGTCGGTATCTGTCAGTCGAATTTATTGGGGCGGTCAGTTCCGTTCGAATTAAATAAGATAGAAGAACCCTGGTAAGCTTCGCAGATGCAGCTTGAAATTGAATTATAGATTCGACAGGCAATAATTCTTAGATTATTGTGATACGAGTGAGAATGGTTCTGTAACTCGGTGAAAAACAAGGTGGAGAGATTGAAGAGGAATATCGGGGCGCGGACACGTTTGCTTCCAACTAAACACAGTGTCAAATTGCAATCAAATCCAACTCGTTTGTCATATGATGGACATAGTGACGGCAATTTAACGGCCAGATTGGCGAGCACGAACATTTCAGGCGTCGACATCGCTCGATCCCGGGATTTCATCGAAACAGTAGAACGAATCTGTACCGCGTGTCTCGTAAATTGGAATGCAGCTAATACGCGATATATTAGAGGGGGCGTTGAAAAGTGACACAGCTATAGCTAATCGACTCTTCGGACAATCCAAAAGTCTGAGGAGCCGATTTCAGTCACACAGTTTTCTAATGCAATACTTCTAAAGTAGTATAGATCAGTAAAATCTCGTACCATCACTCGAAATAGTGAAAAACTTGAAAATTTCGAAGTTGAGTAAGGAAATCGTTGCGAACCTCGCGATAAAATTCTAAGCTTCCCCAGCCGATTTACAACTGAAAACAACAGTCCAGGTCTTTCGTACTGGATTCTCCTTGAAACGGTTGTCGCCTCTGTATTTTTACTGGCCGATGGCAAGGGGCTGTTGCTCGAGGAAGTTCGCGGGGTTAATTTCACGGCGTGGCGAGCCGCGTGACACGGCGAAACGACGCGTGACCCAGTTAACTTGCTCGTTTCCCGGTGCATCGACCTGGGAAAGCATGCGTTTATTAAGGGTGGCGAAAGGGCGACAAGGGACCGCGCTAGGAACGCCATCGTCGGAGGGTAAACGTCCCTTAATTAAGTTGTCTAGGCTCCTCGGGCCAGACCTATCCCCGACGAAGTTCTTTATCGGGGGGAGGACTGGCGGCTGATGCGAAATCGATGCCATCATACGCTGGGAAAACGTCCCCCCGCATCCAGCCAAGGCGGGGTTCAATAAAAATTCCTCGAGAGCCTGGGCTGGCAGGAAATGTCGCAGAGAGGTGCCTCCTCGATCGGCGAGGCGAGCGTAGACTTTGGAACCGTAGGAGAAATGGATCAGTCCAGAGAATGAAGGTATTTCGTGGATCTCTGGCCAGGGAGAACGTCTTTTTGAATTCCAAATATAAATGGGGTTGCCTCTGTTGTGAATCACGTTGTAATATGGATGGATGTTCCTCGGCTTCTCGTCAACTACGTAGAAGGCTGCTGTTGGTATTAGCAACGTCCATATTTCTTATGCAAAAGAATTGTTCTTCGAAAAGTGTCACGCGGAATAGGTGTCCATAAGTATCAGCTTTCTTTCACGCCAGGCAAAAAGTGTCTCCTCCAATTACACCTCCGGAGCCATCGAGGAGCTCCTAAGTGAACAGAAGAACGCGACCTGGAGCTGGCTGGCCGACAGCCGGGTATAATTAAACAAACGGAGGAATGGAAATTATGCGGGCTGGGATCTGACTCGACGGCGGACAGGCTGAGATGAGAATTCCGCGATGGAAAGTAATTCGCGAGGACTAGGAGGACCTTTCGATAAAAATTCCTGGAGAGCCGGCTGCGTCGAAGGCGATCCCATCGCCGACACCCTGGAATGTACCGCGATCGATTGGAGGAGCAGCGGGAATCGTTCGCGCGACGAGCAGAAATAATTAAAAACGTCTGCCCACGAACCGGTGGTAGGCTTACCAGTTTGTCCTCTGAATCTAATGTCTCTTCGCGTCGCGTCGCTGCTTCGAATTTCTATTTTCGAAGTCTCCGGCATGAAACCGATGCTGCCTGTAGACGATTTCTGTGTAGGTATCGAGCCCATTCGTCAGGGTGTTGGGCACTTTCAAGGCTGATTGCCTCGAAACTGTTACAGCCGGAAGGAACGGGGACGATTTGTACAGATTTTCGTTCACGGCCAGCATCTTTCAGCGTCCGAGGAATCCAGCTCGTTCTTTTCGCTTCTATTATCGCGGAAATAAACCGAGGGCTGGCTTTCCCTCCGGCGAAAAATCGTCGCGATAAATTCCCGCGACTCGTTTCGCCGACGTTATTTACGATGTCGGTCTCGCCTGCAAATATATCGGCCGCTGGTGTTTATAGTTGGCCATTTTTCCACCCCCTCCGCCTTCAGCGACGCGTCCGACACTTTTAAGCCTAACAGGTGGCAGATTATTGGACGAGCTTCGCTCTCGAGAAATATGTACGTCCACCGATCCGCCGTTCCTTTCATCTGTCTCTGACGCGAGTTTTCTATAAATTACAACTAAGATCCTACTCGCCCATGAAATCTTCGTTACGTGGTATCTGGTCGCTGTATTTTTTTTCATTCCCAAGCTCTTCTCGCCACGAAACCATGCTATTCTCGCGTCGATATCAGAGAATCTTTTGCACGCGCAGTTGTATCCCCCGTTTCCATTATTCCACCCTCGATTACCATATTTTTTACGACGCAGTCGGTACACAAGCGAGCGTACTCGCGCGGCCAGATTCCACGCGGAAATGGAAATGCATGCACCACGCAGCTGTTTCGAATTCCAGATACGAACTAGGTGAATTTCATAGAGACCACGCTCTACGTCCGTATTGTCCTCTTTCCATTCTTCGAAAATATCAATTCGTTCGGCCGCGTTTCGATTCGGTTCGGCGTCCCTCTCTGGCGTCGTCGAGCATATTTTTGCGACGGTTCGCTACCTCCTTTCGGCTGATCGGATTTTCGGATCGGGAACTGGAACAGGGGTCTTTCTCATGCTAGCCAAGCACTCCGATACAGCCTTTCCCGGGGCACAGGGCAGGGGCGGAATTAGAAAGAAAACTTCAAGAGTCTAATCAGTGCTCGCTTCATCTTCGGTCCAGAAAATCGACGGAGCTGCGAGGGATTTCCGCAAAAGATGTCCACAAAGATTTCAAATTCGAGAAAGATGACGAGGGACGTCCACGACACTTCTCCAGCGTCGTAACCAGTTAAAACATCGAGCACATAGGTGTTCGCGGTTCGCATCTGTAAAATCGTTATCTCCCAAACGAAGAATCGAGAGGGATATCGAAAAACGCCGGAACCTGGAATACATTACGGCATCGCGTTAATGCCCAGACTGCACGCGACGCTGTTCCGGCGTATAACACACTCGATTTAACTGCGTTTAGTTTTAAAGCCGTGCTCGGACCATTTCCCCCCACGGCGATACATCGAGTTCCACTTCCCGTTTCCACCTGACGGAACATTAACACCCAGGATCCACTAATGTGCGTTCTCTGTCATGGAAACCGGCTTAACCGACTTCCGACGATCAGTTCACCTCGCGTGCGCACCTCCACCGACGATCCTATCCCCCAGGTACACGGACTTTCCGCTGCCCTCGTATCTTTTCCTTCCTCGATCGAGGCACTTCTCCGTGCAACCAGCAAATCTAATAATTACTCCCGCTGCAGCAATCAGCCCTTCAGGCCTTCGTTATGGATTCTGGATATTCTTCCTCTCAAGTTCGTGTCTAGCGTGAGTTAAACTTGCTCCTCTGTAAATTCCAGCAGACCATTGCATTCAACTTTGTGGAGGGTATCAGGGTTAACGGCAGTTTTAATAGACCCACGCCAAAGTCGTTGTTCCCTAAAAGTGGAGCGCGTACTCGACACTCTTTCACCAGGCTTCGGCTTAATTAAATCTATCCTTCTGCTAAGTTGTTGCCCGCTGTTTTCCCCGGATTTTCCAGCGGAATTCCAGGCGGTGGCTGTCCGAGGGAAATTGCGCTCTGCTCTAAGCGTGACTGAATCATTATTCAAGGCGGTGATTAAGGCCAGATGGCAAAGTTTCGTCCCCGCGTAATATAATTCGGGATTCTCTTGTGTTGTTTCAGATTTCCGTCAGCCTCGTCCAGCCCGACTTTCGTTCCAGCTGTCAGGTGAGTGACGTTAATATCGCCGATGTAAAACGCGGGGCTTGCCCGCTTAAGGGATTACCGTCGCGCTCCAAAGGGCGTATGTCAGTGGAGAAAGGTCAACAAAGGGACACCTAATGAATGTTCTTCGGCGGCTGGTCCAGGCTGAAGCTTGTCGAGTAATCCTCGTTGTTTAAATCGAAATACGCGAGTATTTCTCGCGGCTGCCTGCGTCAGCTTTCTTACCGAGGCGAGCCGAAGGTAATCAGACAGAGGGCGGTCAAATATGCCGAGATTTTCGACGCGAGCTCATGCCGAAACTCGAGTAAACTCCAGGCATTATTTACTCGGTAAACCGCTTTCGGTTATTGCGTCCCTTAGGCGCGTGCAGTTCTGCGCAAACATGACTTCTTCGTGTTATATTTATCTTTGCTGTGCGAATGCGAGGGGCGTTATTTTTCGAGTAGCCACCGTTTCTCGCGATGCTTCTACATAGCAGTAAACTTTGACGACCTAGAAGATTTAATTAGACGTATAAAAAACTTCACTTTCTGAATTTTATACGGGTTCCTTTGGGCTTCAGTGCCCGCTTAAACCAATAGTTTGAGAAGTATAAGAAGTATAAACCTAGCCACCGAATCGCCCCGTCTTCGAAACTCAGAGGCTCCATTTTGTTCCGCGAGAGTTCTATTGGGAAAGTATTCGGTGGAGAGTTCCCTCTCCCTTAGGAAATTAGAATAGACGGCGAACTTCTTGATTTAAGTGGAAATGTTTATCAATAGCATCTCGTAGAACAGAACGCGAAGTCTCGGACGTTTTCAAAAGCCAAGCGCGACTCGTTACTTTGCCTGTTGAAAAACAACGTCAAGGGGATCGTGTCCTGGGAGAACAACGAACCGATGGAGGACACTCGAGTGCATGGAAAGAAAACGTGCAACCACTGTCGCTTTCCCGCAGACAAGGAGTTACCGGGCACGTGTGTGTACGTGTGCGTCGTCGCGCCAGGACAGCGAGTGGAAAATATGGAAACAGGAAGGACGGCAGGAATGATTGCATCTGAAATTGGTGGGAAGAGTGACGAATAGCGACTCGAGGACGGTTCTGTTGAAAACACCCTCCCGCGGGTACACAATTTTTAACGTCGCGTCTGCTTCCTCCAACCCAGCCGCGTTACCTGTTCTAAACCGCGACGTTTACCGGGATAATTTCATGCAGGGTGGCGAAAGTCCGCGCATCAGGGAGGGAGAATGATTCCTTGTAGAAAGCATAAGTTTCTTCCGTTCTTTCGCGTACGATGATCTTCGTATCTCGACACTGTAGTTCTGTCAAAACGTTGAAACTTTTCTCTCGAAACACTTGCCCTGGAACGATCGTTTGTTCTTTATCGTGATCCGCGTCGATTCGTCAAGGTAATACGGGGGATAGCGACAGCTCGTGGAAAAACGGCCGCTTGTCGCAACGGAGGGGTGAACGTGACGGGCGTTATCGAGGGAACGACGTCGTAGAAGAAATCACGGGACGGAGTACATACGCGTGCAGGGCCTTTTTCAGTGGAAAGCGCGTGGTGCACGTACATGCACAGAGGGTTTGAAGAGGGTGGGTGGGCGCAAGAACGACGTGGAAAAAGGAAGGTGGGCGTTGGTGCGACGAAAAACGCGGGAAAGGAGGAAAGAACTGCGGCTGGCGACGAGTAAAGAATGCATTGAGCCAGACCGAATGGCCGACCACGTAACGTCGTACTTTTCATTCTGCGATCAGCGCGTGCTTGCCATGGTAAAAAAGGCGCGAGAAGGAAAAAAGGGGGAAAAGGAGACGAGAAGTCGAGAGGGCGAATAAAGATGGAGGCTGGCCTGGGTTGAAAGAGGAGTGTTTTTTTTTAGCGAAAGAGGAAAGGCGTGGAAGCGTGAGGAGGAGAGGCGTGTGAAAGAGGGAAAGAGTGACAGAAGCAAAGCGGAGGTGTAAAGGAAGTCGAGGAAGTAGACGAAGGATACTTAGTTGGTGGATAAAGGGAAGAAGACCACTGCGACATGAGGTAGCAAGAAAATAAATGGAGGAGGAAAGGGGAAAGAGATTTGAGGAGAAAGATGATGATCGTGCTAATCAGAAGTTGCGTATGGAAAAGAGAAAACTGTTCGCAATGGACAGAAATATGTAATAAGAAACTCTGCGAGGGGAGAGGCGGCTAGGGAGAGGGAATGGAAGAGGTAGAAAGGGGTGGAGTGCAAGCAAGCAAAGGCAAGAAGAGTCTGCATCACCTTGCATTCCACTTGACGGCACTTGTGCGTCGTCGCCTGGCTCCTTCTTTCTCCATCCTTCTCCTTTCTCCCTCTCGCTCCTTCCGGTTGCACGCGTTGCTCCCCTGACATCCTCTTTTTCAGCGTTTCGTGCCGTGCAGCCCCTCGCGTCGCGACGATGAATATCGAAGTGGAGGGTAGTCGTAGCGGGGGGCGTAGAATCGACGCACGACCGTGCTGGTTTAAGCAGCCCGACTGCCACGCTTCGACGATCACGAAAAGAAGGCGACTCGGTGACGAATACACCCTTCGTTTTCGCACCCCACGTTGAACCTTGCGACTGCATCGTTCAACCGTGCTTCCGCGGTTTAATCAACCGATTGAAACCACTCCGGACACCTCGGTACCTCGATTCTTTCTAGTTTCCCGATCAGGCTAGTCCCGTCACTTATTCCTTCTCGATCCGATCGTCTTTTCATTCCCCCCACGCCCCTGCACGATCGTGCTCGTCGAGGCTTTCTTCTGCCTCCGCGTAGCGGCACTTACGAGCGTCGTAAAATGAGCAGACAAAGCCGAATCGTCTCGTCTTCAGCCAGTATAGAATACGTTGTCGAGTGGCGGACGTGCATCCGAATGGCTGCAAGCTCGACGATTCTTGAGAGAGCTGTAATGCTCGCCCACCATGCACGCAAGCAAATCGTAACCAGCTTTACGAGGTAACCGAGACCGCCAACCATCGATCCGTTCTCAATGCATGAAATTAAGACGTTCCCCGGGCGTTATCAACGCACTCGGCTTATCGCTGGAGGGCCACACCATTGTTCAGCCATGACTAGGGAAATCTGCAATGCGGATTCCGTTTGCTTCCAGACGGGAGGTTCGCCCGAATGCGCCGGGAGCCGTGCAAAAATTACCGCTCGGCGGGGACTCGCGGCGACCAAACTTACTTTTCCACCGTGACACAGGTACAGTCAACTTTGCCACGAAAAACGCCGGCAGTTTTCGTCTCGCTTGTTCGGATCGCGGCTTTTCGCTCGAACACGCTCGTGCTCTTTTCAAACTGATCTCTATTCAACGAGTTAACAGACCCTCGAAACTCGAATGTTTGTTACTTTCTCCCTTGTTCCAGTCGGAATGATTGCGCGTGCGAGTGTAGTTGGGCGGTTCATTGACGGCGGGCAAAATTGGGGGAGCAACGGAACAATTTATCGAGGGCAATATTGCTTTCCGCTCTCTTCAACATCTCGCTCTCATTTTCGCCAGCAAGCAGCTCTGCGAGTGTGTGTATACACGCCCCGTCACTGTCCACAGAGAGGAATTTTATGTCGAGTCCCCATTGTGCAACCCTGTCGCGAAGTGTATTGCACTGGGCGCGTCTCTGTTCCCGAGGCAAACTGTTTGCATAATAATTTCGTATGCAAGCTCGGTTATCTGCGGTCGAAAGGGAAGAACCACAGAGGGAGAGCAGGCGTCTTGAAGAGCACCGGGGACAACTTTACGAGCGAACTCGTTTGAGACTTTTTCATCTCTCGGCGGATAGTCGTCCTATGCACCATAGAATTTTCACCGGACTTTACGTGGGTGGATTTACTCTACCCTGCTCTGCGGCGTTATTACTCGACTTATTAACGCTGGGAAGGTAAAGCCATTTCGTCGGTACATTAGAAGGTTCCAAGAGATTTCTGGGTACAGGAATTCTTCCATCGAATCATTGTTGATAGATCGAGCGTCAAGTACTTTTCAAAAAAGAAATCATATTCCATTTCTTCGAGGAATCCTTTGATTCTTTACGATCCTATTAGTTTCTCCATCCAGATACCAAAAGAATGATGGGTAGAATTCTACACCAAAGAAATTTGTTTAAATCATCGAACCTTCTAGAGACAGCTTGTTTAAAACTAAGACAAATCGCGGTATTCGTTTTTCCTTGTCCTTCTTCTTCCGTTCTTGCATTAATGTAACAAGATTCATCGACAGACTGCCTCTAGACGCTTTAACGCGAAATTTCTCCGAGAAAAATCGAGGATGCAAGCGTAACGATCCCCCACCTCCCTCGTCCCGTCGGCGAGCGGCAACTTTTCAACTCTTAAAAGTCGATAACAAGTTCGCTGTAGCTCGGCGCGCATCTGAGATAGATTGTTTCCTTCCACCACCTTCGACTGGCTTTCGAAAATTAATCGCCCTTTTAGGGATGCAATGCGACTCGGTCTCTGTAGCCTGCTTCCCGGGCTCGTTACTCGGGAACAATAATAATAGTCGGACAGCGACAGCGTGATTAATAGTCTAATTGCTAATTGACATGGCAGAGAGGCGAACGAGCCTCTGTGTTAAGCAAACATGTACGTTGGTGCTTGTAAACGCGTGAACTCGACTGCCTTGATATACATGGGTGTGCTTGTGGAGTGCCATTCGAGCTTTCTTATGCAATTTCCAAAGGGGTGTTTTGAAATTAATTGATCGAGGGTGTGCCACCTGCAGGTGGATTCTTCGAAACCTGGGGATAAATTGAGGGGTAACTTCTTCCAAAGGTAGATTCTTATAAACATGGAGCACAGAGAGTATAGATTCTTCTAAACACGCACCACACGAAACCTAGAGTATTCAAGGCTTAAAACGAGATGTCCTCAGAGACCATCCAGAAGGATCTTCTACAGCCTAGACAACATATGGGCACACCGTGCAGGAAGGCTGCACTCGTATGCACGTCCAGCAGGATTAATGCTCGAATATACGACCGCACACAGAACTTATTAATTTCGTGAACCAGGATCCTCCACAGCCACACTCAAACGGTTTCTCTGATTTCACCGGGCTGCAGACCGATTATGCGACGGATTTGAATTAATTAACGCTGCTGCAGCCTGCGAGCATGTAACTATGCACACTTCCAATGCCCATGGCTCGCCACAAAAGGGTGGAACAGAACCATAAGCAATCCGTAATACAATAATCCTATCCGTTTAATTAGCGACGATACGCATTGAAAGTATAATCCACGAATTAACTAACTTTCCGTTTTGCACCTGTCCTAAATACACAGGCACGAAGAATCCGTTTCAATATTGCTCGTCGTTTTTCCATCGCTCTCTCGTTACATTTCCCTCCGAATTTCCATAATTTTTCCGCCGAGTTCCGCGACCCTTCCATCGAATATCCATATCGTTGGGCGGGCCACGTCGACGCATCGCAACGCGCCAGATCATCAACGACACGCTGCTGCATAATTTTCCCCGGGTCTCACCGACAATTATGCGCTATCATATTAATGAATCTCCGCTGTAGCCGGTAATCACGCGCAGCCTGGCTTGTTTACCCGGCGAAACGAGATCCGCAAACTGCCATTATAATTTCTCACATATCGGGGCCGCGTTAAATTAAATCGCGAGATTCTCGATTCGCTGGCCACGATCACCGAACCATCCCTCGCGGCCGTTTCGATTAGCCGAATAATAGAAATTCAAACGAAACCTGGCTGCCGGTCGACGCCCCCGAAACATTTCCTGATAGCTGCCGTTTAATGCCGGGCAAACGTTACATCATTCCCGATAAAGCATGGCAAACTTCTTCAGCTCCCTGGTGGCCCCGCCGCTTTTTCCTGTTTCCCACCATCATCGCCTGTAGACGGACAGGAAGAAGAAGCTCGGCTTCCGTCGTCGGACGAGAGGCGAGTGGTAATGGAAACGCGGTAGGACGGGGCCGAAGTAAACGAAAGGTTTACTTATTCCCCGATGTAAGTGCTGCAGCTACTTCCTGCAAGAGCCTCTCGGTGGCCGAGGGAGCTGCAATAACGTAAGAGACGTCTACGGGTGAAAAAGTGAGCGTTGCCTCGCGTAATCCCGCGCCAGGGAGCGTGCAACTTTCCTGTGAACAGTCGCGTATTCCCTTCTTTCGCTCGTCCCCCGGGGTAGATCATCGATTTTTCCAGCTGGCGAAGGCACTCGCCGGTTCGCTTTTACGCGACCGAACGTAACGCCCACGAAATTAGAGGTGCTACAAGTGCCCTGGCTTCCAGTCCGATCGTTCCCCGGCGATCAACGATCTACAAAGGAGGGAAGGAAGGGTGGAAGACTATTTAAATAGCCGGAGCGATCGCTCGGCCTCTCAGAAGCCTTCTATTTGTTCGGAGTTTCGGGTAAACTGCGGATCGGACTTTAAAGGGGAGATCAGCGATATTAACAGGCGGGCAAGGGGATTTGCAATAAACGGAGACGGAAATTGTTCCGGGGCGGAATTATCCCTGGGATATTAGTTAAACGGATCTCCGTTCTGGATTTCATCCACGGTTATTATTTATCTCCACTTTGCGTGATATTAAAATTCGAGTGTGCAGAGGCGGGCATTCTCAGATTTTTTATTACGCGGCGTGCACGTCGATGCTGCTTCGTTCCTTCGTTTTCCTTTTACATTCGGCGTTTCATCGACGGGAAATCGAGCACACGCGTAAATATTAATATTCGCTGCGCGTACTCTGTAAATAGGTGTTTTTCGACTGTGCCCCGCAGTTCTGGGAGCGATATGTAGCACTCGCTTTCCCTTTGACGGATACTGTATGGATAGTATGTAAGTTTAAAGCTGACTTCGTCGGTATCGATCGGAGTATTAAGTTGCCTACACAGCCGACACCGATACACACCACGCTCCCTTGGGAACGCGAGCACCGGCCAGTGCAAATAACACCGGATCCAGTGGCGAAATATTACTGGCCGTTTCTCCATCGCAAGTTGTTTTCCAGCGACGTCGAGCCATTTTTCTCGCGGCCCCGTGAAAAGAGCGTTGAATCGCCGAGAGTGGCGGCGTCGCGTTAAAGCACAAACGCCGACGTTCAAGTTCTGACGGATGAAAAATGAAGGAGATGGGGTAATAAGGGATAACAAGGGGAGACAGCCAGAGTGTTTGCAGAAAGAATCGCGGAAGATCCCGATAAGTACGAAGGGAGCGTAGTGTGATGGTTTTAAAATTCAAATACAACACGTTAGTCTGACGCAACGCACGAAATTAAATTTCATAATGATACGAATGCCTGTTCAGTTATTGAATAAAGCTACTCAAATGGTAGCGGTTCGTGTAATCGCATGGCTTTCCCTAGCTTCACCGTCTTAAGGGTGTATAACCGCTTGAAAGTGTCAAAAATCGGATTTTTCCTTTTTACATATTTTCATAAATTGATGTTTTAAAAATAAAAATTCGGAAGACTGGCAAAGTTATAGGCATTTGATTGGAACCACCCAGGTAGCACGGGGCAACGAGGCGCGGCGACTTCACCGATCGCAGCGGGACTACATTTTTCATTAGCCTGTTTTACATATTTTCATAGATTGATGTTTTAAAAATAGTATAAAACAAGTCTGATGTAAAAATTCGAGGGCTTTTTTATTCTGATTCCTCGTCTCTTATTTATAAAGAAAGCATACCTATATAAAAAAAGTTATGTTAAACGATTTTATTAAAAATGCGCTAAAAACTAAAAACTAATTCTTTTCTTGTACTGCAATTTCGATGTTTTTTTCACTTTAAATAAAATCGTAGAGCAGGGATCTCATAACAAATTCATTTCGACGCTTGATGCTGTATTAAATTGATTCATATTCTGTTATGAAAAATCCTGCTGAAAATCCGTTGATTTATATAACTCCTTAATAGGCAGTAGGGTGCTCTATCGATAAATCGCCAAGTTATTTTAGTATTTACTTAGAATTTGGAGGAGTATTTGGTACATTTCCGCACGACAGAGGTGGGCAAACATTTTATTTAAATAAAATTTTGTCCATCTCTGCACGAGAGTATTGGTATGTTTGTTCAGTTTTTCACGACGGGACTTTAAAAATTCAGTTTCATCCATGTCTAAGTTTGGGTCGTCGCGAAAATTTGGCTAGCGATCGACATGTCTGATGATTTGCAATCGAATCGCGTTTCGGTGGAGGGGTCGCGGACGCTAAAAGCTTCCATGGAGCTGCGATTGGATCAGTCAAAAGCAGCAAACCGTGTGTTCAGCAGTAACCGAGGTCCGCCATTAACTTAATCAAACATCCGAATACAAGTTACAACGCAACGCGAACCAGAAATTGAATATTCTTACCCTCGGTCTGTCGTCATTGCCGCTGAATCTCCTGTTCGCCGGTTCCTCGCCGAGCATTGTTTCCAGCGTGGAAAATCACTTGGAAATTCGCCACGCGGCATATTTTCGCTAATTCACGACGATAACGTCGAATTAATTTTACACGAACGGTAATTGCATAATAATTTTATTCAGTTATCGGTTATTCGTGTATTCCGTGTCCATTATACCGCAGTTAAACGTTGTCCCGTCGATCGTAAATTCTGACTCTTGTTAACGGCGCGATCGATATCGATGTCGGGAGTGTAACTGGGAGAAAACATTCTCTAACTCACTCCGCTCTAAATTACTGGGCAACAGGAAAGCAAGTTTAACCGTTTTTATTTGAAACTATGGAGTCTGCGGGGGATTTCCAGTCTTCGAAAAGTCGAGTGAGTTTTCGAGTTTAACTCGAGAGCAACATTTATCCCCTTTTGTTTCCCCTACAGCTGCAATTTGGTGCGCGGTATACAATTCCACACGAATAACCAAAGAGTACGTTGATTTGACTGCATACTACCCTTCCTCCAGCCTCCATCGGTTTGATGGTTAACCGCGAAAAGAGTCCAGTGAAGAGAAGACAGTGCAGCAACAGATGGAAACGAATTGCGACACAGAATTGCCGGTGCCCTGTTCCACAGCAGTTTCTCTGAGAACGCTGGAGCAATCGCATTAGCAGGGCAGACGGAAACGGAAGGAAGGAAGGAAGGAAGGCGAGGGCCAACTGAATGGCAGCACCCTTGACTGCACTTGACGAAAATATTACGATCCTCCACTATCCGTTAATCCTTGAACAATAACCCTTCCCTCTGCTGTTAAGGGCTGGCGTGTCCATTGTGCAGAGAGCGCGGTACAAAAGCTGGACAAATCAGAGGAACGATGGAATCTTTTGAAAATTGCACTCTAGCCCCGTCTATTGTACCACGAGGATATTTAACGATCTAACTAGTATCGAGAACGTCGCGAAGCTCACCGTTCGGCGTCACAGCTCTTCTTATCCAGTAGCTACGAACGAAGGGCGAAGTGCAACGAGTAACGACGCAGTAATTCACACGCATACCGGTGCACGAATTCTCGAAGGAAATTATTCGCAAGCTGCACTTCCGGGGCTAAGGTTTGCGCAGCGGTGTCGCAGGAAGGCGAAATACAAAAATAACGCGGCCCCGGGACACAGGCGGAACATGAAACTTTCAAGGAACTCGTTTGCCGGTTCGATTCGAGACGTCGACCTGCATCGATGCACGCACATGGACACAGGCGGCTTGCATGTGCTAACACGCGCGAGGAGAAACGACTGCCATAGGGGTTTCCTTCTGATATAACTTTCGTGTTTGCGTCTCGTCCTGGGGAACAACCGAATCGCGAAACGACTTTTTCGCGGGTAATACTCGAGCCTGGAGTTTCTGCTAAACGAGAACGATTTACGACTAGCTGCTTTTTCAGCGAACTGCCTGCCGATGGAGGCTAGAACGAAGATGTGGAAGGAATTACTTTGCTCGAGGAAGAGGAGTTGAAAGGAATTTCGACATCGAGGCGCGTTGGATAAACTTAACGAGGTTTTACTAATCTTTGGCGGACTTCGTTTGTGCGATCGCTGCCGCGTTAAGGATCAGCGTCGTCGATCGCTGGAATTGGCTATAAACTGATGGTTGCAGGAAATGACAACAGTGAGTCTCTATTTAAGGCCGGAATCCTATTTAGGACGCTGGGAATAAAGTGATTCTTGGGATATTTTTCTAAGGAACTGTTAAACGGATCTTTTCCAAACTTTCAGGGTATTCTAGTTCACATTCGAATAATAAATATTAATATTTTCGTTACAAAGTGTTGGGTAGAAATGGAGATAATACGGAGTTGAATTTTGGACTATAGCTTTGAGAATATATTTTTTTAATGTTTTAGTGGCGATTTATGGAAAAACTTTTATTTCTATTTTGTGTTCGATTTATACGGTCTTCTCCCCTTACTAAGTAACACATGTAAGACGGTGCATCGAACGATACTAAGAATTATTCTGGAAAGAGAGCAATTTCTCTTTCGTATACCTATCCTTTTTGAAACAATAATGTTTTCTGTGTCCGGAAACTTAGACAATCAACTGTTTAGCGTATAATTCGACAAGGACCCGCGTCGTTCCCCTGAAAATAGACGTGTAAAGGCGCGCGCTATGTCCCGGACCGCCATAAAGCATCCTCGGCCTCATTTATGACCAAGTCTAAAGCCATGGGTTGAAAAATCGCGGCGTTGCGTCGCCAGCACGCAGTCGCTTCCTTCAATTTTCGTTGCCCATAAATCTCCACGTGCCGGCTGATGGAATTTCTACAGCAGCCTTCCACTTTTGGTAAATCGCTGGTTGATACCTACCTCACAGTTGATTGATATCCCTTTACATAGTGGCCTCGGGCGTCGAAGGATACGTTGATTTTCCGCGGTCGCCAATGGAATATGTTAGTTCGTTCGCCTCTCCACGTTTAATTCAAATTCAAGGGAATTCTGAATCCTTTGATTCGATCCGGAGCGGATGTCTTCCTGTTGATATTTATCGCGAACGGCGCACGTTAATTGCCTGTAATTGCTCGCCACCGGCAACTCTACTTCATTTACGAATTCGTGGGAAATTCAGGTACATAAGCAGACGGCCAACATCTCCCTTTCGTGTCTCTCTAACGGGAATATTCCCGTGTTTGTCTGAATTACCATTGCTTAAGTTTACGGAGATATCTACTTGGGAAACTGTTCCTCGCTTTTACCAGAAGACGATTCGAAAATTTTCAGAGGAGATTGGAGAGTAAAATTGCGCCAACAAGGAAATTCTTCATTAGGGGAGACCGGGGCTAGTTGTTACACTTTTCAGTTTTTTATTTTTTATTTTTTTTGCATTCCATATTTAATACTATCAATGACTCTTACTTAAAGTACGTTCTTTCCTCTACCGATGACCGCTATGGAATGTAATTAAACGAAAACCATGACTTTGAAACAAGCCATTTTGAAAGTCGAGACATGTTGTAACAACGTGCCCCGAGTAGGGGCAAGTTGTTACACAATACGGGGCAAGTTGTTACACAATTAAATTTTACGAAACGAGGCTTATTATGAGTAATATAATTATATTTTCTTGGACAAAAGTAAATTTATTAATGTTAAGAATTCTTTTACAATAAATATACAATAAAAAATCTATTTTAAAAATAATAAAAACTACTGAAATCATTATTGTCAATTATCGTCGTCCGTTTCATACGGGGACTCGCAAACGACGACTTTCATTACGAAATGAAACAGAGAGCCACCATAGTGGCGTTCCGCCCCCGAAAAATCATTTAGCGGGAAACTACTATAGTGACTCGTGGTAACTAAAGCATTAAATTAATAAATTAATAAATTAATTACTAAATACAATGTAACAACATGCCCCTTTCGCTCTGTAACAACGTGCCCCTTTTCGTATGTAACAACATGCCCCTTGTCTTGTGTAACAACTTGCCCCTTGTCGTGTGTACCTAACAACTTGCCCCGGTTGACACCATTGTGTATAAACAGCTATAAGTTCATACCAGTTGGGTGTATTCTTATGTTCGTGGTGCTAATCTGTAGCTAAAAGAACACTGATTCAAACCTGGTAATAGTCATTTACATACATTTATCTGTCTGTTCGATAGAAAAGATTCAAGTAGAAAGAGAAAAGTTACTATTAGTACCGAAAACACAAAAAACTGTAATAAAGTGACAACGCGTGAACCGATTACAAACACACAACATATACAAGTGTGTATGGTTGAAACACATCAGTCACTTCATCGTCGATGAGATAGTCCAAGCGAAAAAATTTTAAACTGCTTTGTAACAACTTGCCCCTGTAACAACTAGCCCCGGTCTCCCCTACCTCAGGGTGAATGAGAATTATTGTCGCCTACAATAATGGTTGTGGTCGTCATTAAACTTCCAGAATCGAACACCGTGCTTCCAAGCGTATTTCACGGAACACTTGTGGATACAGTCCCGTCCCATTTTTCGTTCTTCGTTCTTCTGCGTCCAATTAGTCGATGCAACAATGCAACAGGGATACACCGCCACCCCCGTCGTTATTCGCGAGGGTTGAAGCGGCAAGTTCGCGTGGGACTGCATTAGCAGTCGACAGAAGCGTCGTTAAGGATTCGCGCGAAGGCGGGATCGCGAGCTTAGCGTCTGATAATTGGCGGCAGTGCAACGGAGATGCAGCTCGTCGCGAGCGCAACCGTGAGATTGGAGTGGCGTCCCGAAGCGGACCCTCGCGCTTGTTATTCGCGATTTCTCGATATTAGTGTGCCAATAGAAGAGGAAGAGTCTCTGGAAACAGCTACTCTGCAAGCTCAGTACTATTCGCGCAAATTTTTAAAAAAAAATTCTCCTCAAATTCTAGTGCAATGAACGGGGGTCTAATTAAGCGAAGTCCCTCGATATCTAGGGATCGAAATATTTTAGAACTCGTGATGTAATCGTTCAGAGTCTTCTGCTTATTATAGGAATCGATTTCCGTTCGTGGCCGCAGCCTAGCGGCATCCTTCTTAAAATACACATAAGTCATTCCATCGTGGCGACCGTGGTTATTCCTGGCCGTCGGGTAAACGAAGGGAATTGTATGCTGGGGTGGTGACAAATGTACCAGAAATTACGGTCACGCGTGCACCACACCTTCCTGCAATAATAACTGGTCATATTTCCATCGCGGGTTTCCTATATTTAGAGTAGTTTCCTCGATGGACGGCGGTAAATCGAACGGCAAAGTATTGGAGTCGGTAATTAGTTTTAAAGATGATCTATCAGAAGTGTATCGCGAACGAACTTCACGGAGAGATTCGCGTGAATTATCGATTTCGACAATCCACTTTGCGTTTTATGATACTCGGAGAAATTCAAGAAAGGAGGAGTGACAGTGTCTATGAAAGTTCGTCGAGTTATTCGCGGAGCGTCTGGCAGCAATATAAAGTCAGTGAGCACCGTGACGGAGGAAAAGGAAGGAAAATAAAAATATACGTTAGTTTCCGGAAAGCAATTGCCAAGACGCGGTCTGGGATACCTTATCGACTCGAAAGTTTGCGTTCGAAGGCACAGGCTTTCATTTTCCCCCGGTACTCGTGGCTGCGGCTTCGTCGTGGACGTTTTTGGAACGCCCGACAGGACGGGGACGCATTTTCGTCGTCCCTCCGAGAAGGTAATCGAAGTGCCTCTCCCCAAAATATCAGGAATATTTTCATTCGCCGGATTCTGTTGTCTTTCGCATGGACAAAGAGAAATTCAATAGGGATTTTCGAATCAATTTCTAAGAGAATTCGATAGAGTCTGTGATTCCAAGTTGAAGGAGAGCTCCAAGGGGGAAGACCCTTTTCCCTCCCTTTTTTTCTGTCTGCCTTCGTTAATTTTCTCCGTTCGAACGTCACCATCGATCGATGGGGGAAGAGGTGGCCTCACGTTCAGCAAATATTGTTCGTGAGTCTCTTCCCAGACGAGATTTCTCTCCTCGAGGAAATAAATCCGATCTCATTTTGCTACGCGAAGTATTTTGCTAGCGGGAGCCGATAAGAAAACAGGAGAGCTATGGTCCCTATTAAAATTACCCTCGAAATGGGAGAGTAATCGCTTTCCAAGGAGCTGAGTCGAAAGAACAAGTGAACGAAAAATTCCAGCCGAGACTCTTAAGCGAAAAACTTTTCAAAGCGAATTAACGAAGAAAGTTTTGAGCCGCGGTGGTTACTTTCGTTAAGAATTTTAATAACAACCATCCAATTCCTTAACCCAATTCCTCTGTGTACCGGTAACATCTAATAACCAACTAATAATGCAAAGTAAAGACGCTTAGAAACTTTCGGTGCACGAGATTTTTGAAAATTACGAATAATTAATTTCAACGTGATACTACATTTAGACCGTCCAAAGAATAAAAGAATTTTCACGACCGAGCGGGTTGGAAATAAATCTCCTTTAATCCCGTTTCCCCAATCGCGGTAATCTTTCCTCTTACGGAAAAAGAAAAAGGAGAAATACTTACCCCTATTTACGAGAGCACATTTCAACCAACGAAGCGAGCTTTAATACGTTTCAATAAATCTATCCGGAACAAGCACCCGACGTTCGCTCAATTTGCCATTAAAGAATGGGACACTAGTGGTCCTTTTCGACAGTGACACAAAAATTTCAATAAAAGCCACCGGTGGAGAGAAATAGTTAATTAAAATAGCAATTTGTCGTTGGAACCCGTCGAATCAAAACTACACGCGACTGGCACGTCACAATTTGGAGAATATTGCAATGCTAACGAAGTATTATACGCCGAAGATACAAGTGATAGTTTCATCCTTCCATCGTTGCTCGCCTAGTTGCTTGCCAAGCGAAGAGGCAGCGCAGCGAAGCAGAAGGGAAAATATATTATCCCTGAGTCGTTTAATTAAGCGTATCATTCATTCGCAATTTCTTCGAACGATTCCACCTCTGGAAAAATCCACAGGCTGGCAGGAAGAGGATCGAGACGCTCAATTAGCGGGGCCCGCGCGAATATATCTCGCCGAGCAAACAGAATTTTCGATTTCTGTGTTTGATTTTCCCGGTAATCGTCGGCCGGTGAGCAAACACCGCTGGATTTTTCAATTAGCGGCCCTTAATAGACCGGCTGTTTGAGCTGGTTTCCCAGTATCGCGGCGTAATTAACGAGAAATCGCGATTTACACGCGTCTCCAGAGGCCCTCTAGGCGCACGGTGAATGAATCTGAAGCGCGAGAGCTGCTTCCTGTCCGCTAGCCTTACACGAGTGGGATAACCGTGGAGTGTTGATAGACGCGTAATGACTCGAAGCTCCGAGGATTCAAAAGTGCACCTACGAGCACACAAGCGGAGGCTGCGATTATAGATACGAGACAGAATAGTTCCCTTCCCGCTTTGATAATCCTATTTCTTCCATTGTGAAAGTCTCGGGGAATCGTTAACTTAAACGATAACCGAGTGCAGAGGGTGGGGAGCGCACGGTCCATCGGATTTAATGCAATGCCCGTAGATTCGGTATCAGGTGGACGCTCAACCCCAAAACCAGTTTACCTAGTGGCCGGGCCGAGGATATTACGTGACCGCGGCCAAAAACTCCACAATGCAGCGGCGGTTATGCGTGCACGTGCCTGCACCAGGGGCGCGGTTGTGTGGACGCCGGTGGAATCCTGGTGGACGTTAATCCGTGTACGCACGGGCCATTAATAGTGGCTGGCCGATAAATGGATTGCCGTCGATAGCGTGTAGCGCGAGTACTAAAGGCAAGCGCCGTGGAAACGGTTTCCGCTTGCGAGTTCGCCGTTCTGACGTGCGGCGACGAGCGGCTATTAACTTGTTTACCCTGGTCAGCCATCGTTATCGTCGAAACAGGGTTTTTTGGCAGTCAGCGTCATCGATTTTGGCGAATCAGCGCTCGGTTTCTGAAAGAAATTTTACGGCCGCGGATAAACGCGAGTCGCTGTCGCTGGATTACTTTCCACGGGTGGAATGTTTGGCGAGAACCGTGGCTTTTGGCACGGTTCGTGACTCGGGCGCGAGCAATCTGGTCCGTGGCTATAAATTATGCATCGAGCATCTGCGATTTTATATGACGCACGGCCGAAATATGACTCTGCTGCAGGTCTAAGGCGATTCGCAGCTCGACGCTGGAGATCTGCGAGTAGTGGCGCTCGGCGACTAGTCAGACGCGTGTCACACGAAGCGTGCACCTCCCCCAAACCACTCGCCACTTCGTTTCAACTCGGTTTCCCACGTTTGTCCACGCACGTTCAACCCGAACCAGCGAATTAACAGTTCCACGCTGTGTTCTCGCACCACTATCCTTTACCACCTTGTTCCTCTCGCCCCAATTTATTACCGCCGTGAAAGAGGTCCTCTATCGGTCTGGTATGTAGATATATATGTACGTATCGCTGCGGAATGGCATGGAAAATCGTGGAAAAAGAGAGGCTCACGAATGGAAATTGGGGAAGGGAAACCACCCCCGCTCGAAAAAAAGAAAGGAGGACAGACTGGTGGATGTAGATAAAACGGAGGAGGAAAGCGAGAGAGGGGAGGATAGAGGGATAGGGAGAGAGAGAGAGAGAGAGAGAGAGAGAGAGAGAGAGAGAGAGAGAGAGAAGAGAGAAAGGGGGGCAGAGGAAAGAGGCAAAGCTTTGTCCACAGGCGTACTGTTCATTTGCCTCTGACAGAACGGATTAAAGGGATTCGTTCGTTTCGTGGGCACACCGTGACTCCTCTACCCCGCCCTCCTCTGGCAACCCCCTTGGACCGCGCCCTTTCTTTCTCCCTCTTTCTCTCGCGCCCCCTCCCTGATCCTCGGCATTCAGCTGGCCGGATTGTTTGTGGGCATCGAGTACACCGAATAGAGAGGACTGTACGTGACGAAACGTGAGCAGAGGGGAGCGGGTAAATGGAACGAGCTTTTATACCGAGGATACGTGCCCTCCCTCGCTCGATTCTTCTTTCAGCCACCCTCGCCCCACCCATCGCCGCGATGATTTCGCTCTTCCTTCCGTTGCTTTTACTTCGACCCCTCCCTCCCGGAAAGGTGCGTTCCCAGTATCTCGCCCTCGTTCCGCGCGAGGATTAAGCTCGTTAAATCGCGTCTCGATTGGACAACGCGATTGCGTTTCTCTATAAGCTCGAAATCGAATACTATCGATGCTTGCGGGCGCAGGGGCGGCGAGGATCTCACTACCTATAGGTATAATCACTTTACCGGCAATTTAATCCAAGCTGTGTATCTTTTAACAACCTCATACTATATTTGCGCAACTGATACCACCTCCGCTGTGGACCCGATTTAGCGAGACTTAAGATCGATGCAAGAGGCAGCTTAATAGGCAGCCTTAATTATTACGATATCGCGTTCCATTGGCAATCGAGCCATTCTCCGGGAACACGACGCGTATCGGTATCGACTCGGTTGCCAATAAATGCAATCTTGCTCGCGGCGTTCAGCGTTTCCTCGTGGATTGATGGAGACAGCGTTGCTAGAAAGATAATTAACTCTGGTCACACTGCTCCACTGCTTTCACAGCCACGTCCGATCCCCGTTCCCCTCCTGCACAGTCTTCGCCCGCGCCGCTATCGTTTATATTCGATCGCGTTTTATTTTCCCACTGCATCAATAGTGTAATTATTGGCGCCCGGTGTGTACAGTTGAAGGGAATAATTCACGTAGGGCTATGCGGTATACCGTCGAGTGATTTTACGCGAATGAATTTCGTTCCTTCCTTGGCGGCTACAGTCGACCTACTTGATGCTCGTCATCGATCGAGTTAATCGCTAGTCAAGTTAATTGCTGCCGTTTCGTCGAAGCAGAAGACTCGGGGGTGCGCTTTTTGCGCAGTTGCATCGGACACAGTGCCTCGAAGTTGGCGATACTTGAAGGGATTCTTTGGGGCGTTTAGCACGGGATACCTTAATCTCCTTCCCGTCCCTTTGACAGTGGAATAACTTGAGTTAAAGTGGTTCTCGAGGCATCGACGATACCGATCCCGGCGACGCGAGCTTGCCCCCTTCGATACACTCGAGTTCACTCTGAAATATTCCGCCGCGAAATCCTCTGACCCGAGTTCCAGCAACGCGAGCCTCTTCTCCGCGCACCCGATCTTACTACCCTAGTTCCAGCTCGCAGAACCTCTCGCCTTGGTCAAGATAATTCTAATGTAAGGGGAAAAGAAGCCGGTTTAACGTGCCCCGGATATTATCACGGCCGGTTCTTGACACTTCCATTTCCTCTTTCCACGTCCACTCGGTGCTCCTTTAATCCCTCTCCGCCGTCTGGGATGGACTTAGGGCGAGAGCTCGATCGCGAGTTTCGAAAAAGGCCCGAGGGAAAGAGGCGGGATTGGATCCGGAGGATTTAGCCAACGAGAAGAACAAATGGCCCTGGATACGGGAGAACTCCAAGATATATCGGCTCCGTGAAAGACCAAGTTGTTCACCCCGTTTCCAACAGCCTCTCGTCGCTGCTCAATAGAAGTCTCTCTCCCACGGAGCTCGAAGAACCTGCGAGAAGTCTGATTCGAGTCTCTCGTTCCTCGCCCCCGATAAGCGTAATTTTCGCAGGTGACTGTAGCGACGGGAGCAGCCGCGAGGAAGACGAATAGCTCGGAAACTTTGCCTCTTTCCGGGCTCCTCTATTTTTCCGCGTAAAGTGTTGGCAATTTATCGAAACGCTCCAATTTCCCTCGAATAAACTTGCGCCCGCTGTGGCCAGGGCGATAGGAACTTTGCCGATGGAGCAACTGCAAATTCTACGGCACTCTTTCTACCTCTCAGCCGCGCTCTGCCTCTTCGTATATTTTTCGGCAGAATTCCCGTTGCCCGTAGACGGAACTCGAGGTCGAGATGCTCCTGCCGCCTGGTAGGATGCGCTAAGCTCGAACTTTCGTTTCGAGGGGAACGAATTCATCGGATACGGTTGCATAGTTTGCGCGAAGCGTACCGTGTATCCTGTTTGCAGGATGCTAACTCGTTACAGTGGCTGGCGAAGGCTCAAAGTATTTGTCGGTATTCCAGCTCCCTCGAAGAAAACTGCGCTCGCCAATGAAATGGCCCTTGTAAAATCACCTATGATCGCTGATCCCCTTCCTATTGTCGCAAGCGAACAATGATCTTTCGCCAGCTGCTGTTGAGAGCAGAATTTCCCAATTGAAGAATCGAGAAGAACGCTCATAATCTAAATGCAGAGTTTGCGTAAGAAGTTTGAAAGTTCCTGCTGAGACGTCACGACGACAATTTGCTGTTGCAGCACGCTGCGGGGAAACGAGTGTCATTAGGTTGTCGATTTCTAAATCGCAGAGGAAACGATCATGGAGAAAGTTCTCGGCGTGATGAAAATCATCGCGTTACATAAATCACGAACGGAGCGTCGCGTGTCGGTCGCATTGTTCTTTTGGAGTCGAGATAACGGAAGGATGGTTGGTCGTAAGGTGGACGGGGAACGTTATCTCTCTGTTCCGGCGGAAGGACAGTTCCTCGTGATTCCTCCAGGGAGTGCGTGCATCCGTTGCCTCGATCCTGGCATTTTTCTTGAAACGCGTCCAGCGACGATTCTCTGGAATTACTCGTTGCGACCCGTCTCCCTCTGGCCTCTTTACTTTGTAGATTAAAAGAGCCTTGACATTTTCTTCTAGCTCCGCTGTTGGGAACAAGCTTACACCAAAGACAATTTGCCGAAGTTACCGTACAAAAAAATGTTGCATCGTCGTTCCTTGTAGCACCGGAGCTTGGCTTTTAGGTTCCATTTATCTTGCACAGCGATATTAAGTATTCGCGCGTATACGTGGCAGTGACAAGCAACGTTAGGCAATCTACTACTGTTCAGCGATTTTGACATGCCGCGTCAAGGCACCCCCCATCGATCCGACATTCAACGCGAAGCGCGGGGTGAAAACGGTCGCCTTGTTTCAAGCATCGCCCATCCCCTTGTCTCCCGCCTCGCAGTCAGGGGTGGAAATGTCTCGAGCCTCTTCCTCCGCTTCCTCTCGCGTCGCCTCGAACATGCACGAGACATTTTTCTATCGTTCGGGACGCTGAAGGACCCGCGGGAGAACGAGGAGCCGGCAGGACAAAGGCGAAGATGACGGAGGACGACGTGCGGAGGAGGGAGGAACGCCCTCTCGGCCGTTTCTGGCCGCGCGAGACTTTCACGGGACAATGAATTCAGCTTCCTACGTGCCCGAACAGGCCTCTCTGCAAATAAAATGTCTTGGGAGGAGCTCCCCCGTCGCGACCCTTCACCGTGAATTCCTGCGGCGCTTAATTAACGAGGCGCACGCAATTAGACGAGGAAATCTCGTCTGGGTGCCTGGCTGATTGGTCAGCATCGTCGAAACGAAGCAGAAGGCCACCGATACTCTCGTCTCTCTGAATTCTAAGCGGAACACGGATGAATAATTCTGCGAGCGTGAAACATTTACGAGACACGTCGCACGATCGCCAGTTTCCTGCTACTTTCTAAACCTAAATCGAAGCATTAGTTCTGCGAGTCCCGCGTTAGTTCTTCGTAGCGAGTACTACTTTGTTGCGAATTTCGAAAGGTGTTTGGAGAGGAGCAGAATTCGGAGAATAGGGAGCACACGGTTACGTGAGCGGAGAACGTTCGCGATTCTATGCAAACGAGGCGCGATGCACGTCCCGAATCCGCGTAATTTGCAGCCAGGAGCGGGCGCGCACCCCGAAATTTATCTGAATAGATTGGGACAAGTTGGTTAAGTAGAATCAGACCGGCATAGTCGGACGGCGGGAGTCCGCTGGGAACGGGCGCTGATGTTGTTATTCGAACGCGATGTCGTGCGCGATACGGTGCTCGAGCAAGACCGCAGACACAGGCGTGTAACGAATTGCCGCGACACGGGGTAACAGCCGATTACAACGATCACCTGTCGTTGTCACTCCGCCCGTGGGACGCGAGAAAAAAAAACGAAGAGGCAGAAACACGGAAAAGAGAATAGCGTCCCGCAGTTACAGAACGCTTGTCTTCGGTCATTCGCGTGGAAGGCATCCGTTCGCGTGATCGCTGGAGCTCCTTTTAACGCCACAAATACGCGACTAGCGCACAAACGATACAGCACCGTGAGAAAAATTGGATCTTCCGGTCGACCAGCCGCGTTGCAACTACGGCTCGTAACTGGAACGATCGCCGGTATATTTGCGCGGCTATGAATAATCGATAAACGGGCGCAGGAAACGGTAAACAGATGTATGTCCCTTGACCCGCGACCGGGACAAAGGATAGGATCGATCTATAGATCAGATCGGCTGGATTTTTCGTATCGTTTGCATGAATGCTCCATCGGACGTTCTGACCGCCGCGGTATCGACTGGTGAACCAGGTCGCGTTAGCTTTCGTCCGAACGAATAAAAGTCCCCCTACTTGGAGTGTTTCGCGTAAAATTTCCCACCAGCGTGCTGTTCCGACGCTGAAATCGAAGTCGAGATAAAGGGACTGTGTAGGGATTGTGAAAGCAAAGTTGTGGATGGTGTTTCCGTCAAAGTTCGAGGCGGAGAAATTGCTTCCACGGTTTTTATCAAGAATGCAGCAGGTCTTTAACCGCACCGATGAAGTTGGCCGAGCCCTTTTTGTACGACACGGAGTGAAGTTACACACCTTCTTTGCCGTCGATGTAGGTCAGGGAGGACGGTCCAAGGGAGGAACTCACCCGCATTCGGCCATTACGGCGTCGAACGTAAAACCGTTTACCACCGGGCACCCCTTTTGCATGCCTAACGACCACGCCGACTTCGATCCCTTACCTCGCCGCGACGGATGGTGGGAAAAGGCGCGAACTCTCTGAAAAAAAAGTTCCGAAGAAAGAGGCGTTCCTGGATTACCAGCAATCGTGGAATTCGAAGCCCACTTCTCAGAAGTTGAACCCCCATCCCTGCTTCAATCCCATTTATTTCTGCGCGGAGTTTTCGGGAATAGTACTGCCTCCAGATTCGAACTCGATCACCGAGCTCGAAGCTCGCCCATATTTAATCTAAGTCTAGGTACCCTAAAATCAATTCTCAAGTTGAACTCGTATCTAACACAGACCACATCCATCGGAACCTTGTAAAATACGAGCCCGTGCATATCCGACGCTTTCGAGTGCCGTCGTATCGATTAGACGCGGAGACCACTAAACCACGAGGGTATTAGGTGATTGGGTAACAAAACTCCATGACCCTATGGGCGTGCACAAAGGATCGATTGTACCGAGAAACACGATGACACCGCTTAATCACGTGAATTTTTCGAAAATTCGATCTGCAAACGTGGGGCGCTGGCGCAGAGGCGAGACAAAGCGATAGCGTTATTCGCCTTCCACGCAATTTCGCAGCGAGACGCAGCGTTGCGGAAGCTGTCAGCTTCGGGTGGGGGCAATAAAATTTTGTAATAAGCATTCCTTGCCAGTTGCGCGGCGTATTTCGAAAATGCCTGAACCAGCGGTACCGCTTTTAACGGCGAATTTCGAATTACGATGCTGGGCTGGAATTCTTGGTGCAGCGGGTTTTATGGAGGATCGATTCTCTTTCCTCCCACTGCGAAACGTCGGCTATAACCTCGTTCACGATCAAGGCGATACAAGGAATAGCGGCGTGAAAAGGAACTTCCGTGTTTTCAGCTCACATGTTTATTGGCGTGAGAATTCTTTATTGCGCGCAGAATGATCCACATTAAACTTTGTAATCTATCTTTTCAAGTCATAATTTAATCACGAAGTCTGTCAAGAAGTAGTAGCATCGGGTATCTTCGTGCTATCTCGATGAATTATTCCAGGAGACTCTGTTCTCCCGTTGCTCGTCACTCTAATCGCAGTCCATCGACAATTTTTCAGGCAGTAAGCCTCAGGCAGCGCATTCGAAGCTCGTTTTTGCGCTTTCATCGGGTTTTACCCGCGGGTTTTCGCGATGGCCGAAGTCGTTAAGCCAGCACGCGAGTCCCGCGATCCTCCATTCAACGCGCGCTTCCTCTCTGGCTCGTTAGGTCCTCGAAACAACCGTGGTCCTTACGACTCCGCCGCGCTCCCAGGGTAAAATATTTTTCCACTGGACATCAAGCAACAGCGAGGCTCGACGATGAGCTCCGTAATTTTCGCCCTCCTCGTAACGGAACCGCTTTTAATTCGCCCTTGTCGCGCCAACAGTCGCCAGATGAGAACTTAAAAAGCAGCACGGACCCTCGCGACCATTTTTCTCTCGTTTAATTTGCCTTCTTACCTTAGCACCCGGAATTGAGCGCGCGCTCAGCTCCTCCTCGATGTGTAAACGTTACTTTTGCACGGATGGAAATGAAACTTTCCAAGCTCTTTCTTTTCCTTGGTCTGTTGTTCGTTAATTGCGGAGTTCTTCTATTGCAAAAGGTAAGTGCGTTGACAGAGGAAATTATGAAGTGGAAGTAACTGATGTTTTCGATGGTTTCATCCTTGTCCGTTGAGATTAGATAAGAACATGGGGCTGTTGACCGCGATGGAGAGCCTTCGTCGCGGTATCACGGCCTCCATGGATAGATCCACCATTAATTAACGTCCCTAAATTCGTCCTAATTGCAACGGTGCATTTGCGTACTCAGATCTCCGCTTGATGCGCCCCGATACGAGTCGAGAGTGCTCTCGGTTCATTATGCCTTGGGATTATTCAAGTCCTGTTCGCGTTGACGGATCTGAAATCAGGGACAAATACTCGCCCTGTCAACAGTACGTTTCTAAGCGTGCATCTTACTGTAATTAATTCAATCACTGCAGTATCGTGTACCATGCTGAAACCAATCGTCATCTTTTCGACAAAAAGAGTAATCATATCCCGCTGCGGTTCGCAACTCCCCGCAGAGTGAAACGAATGGCGTCCTCGATCAGCCGACATCGAGCACCGTTAAAATGTAGAAATCTGCCGTGGCGTCGAAAATTAATAACTCCACCGCTGATTACTTTTAATTAACGGGAGCCATCGGAATCGAGAGCGCCTGAAATTACCGAGTACTAATTGCAGCTGGTATACCGCCACGGAATACCAGCTTAACAGCTGCTAGACATTTCGAGCGCTATCTGATCCGTGTACAGACTACAAACGAGTATGTTCGTTACAAGGTAATCGATAGCGCTGCGAAACGATATTCTTCCACGAGCCGCGCGAACCACGCTCCACTGCAGTGCGATGCAATTTCAAGTGTGCACTTTTCGTTCCTCTCGTTATTACATAAGACTTCGTAATATGTAGGTACTTCATTAACCTTGGTCAGTAGACCAAAGCAGTCGACTCGAAAGAATTCTCTCCAGTCCAAATTGCATGTTAAGTGGCGGCTACTGTAAGCACCCCTGCATGTGCAACATTTTAATGAAAGAAGCAAGGGTCTGGACATCTCGAGCCGAGGGAAATGATCGTTCCAAGGGGTTACTCCCGGTATTAGTCAGCCAACGGGGGGTATTTGAGGCGTTGCCGCGGACCAAATGGCTTTTCGGACGTTTCTCTCATTATTGTCCGGCGTGACCGTGGCGAAAAGGGGCCGCGGCCCCTGGATAAAGTAGCCTGTGTGAAAAAGGGAGAAAAACGGAGACGCGAGGGCGGGCGTGCAATTGCGCCCCGTAGCGTCGTTTTCTGTCGCGCGGCTTCGCCTTTATTGCCTCCGATAAATGTGTTTCCACGGCCGAGGCGACTCGTTTCCCCTTTGTCCCGTTGTAACACAGCCTGAAGTTGACCCGAGCGGATCCGGAAATCGTCGTGGAATCGAAACCGGATTCCGTGGCACGCTGGGCCGCGTCCTGCCAGAAGAATACCGCCGACAGGATAGGCGTCTCCCCTTTACGGCTCTTAGTTTCCACGTTCGTTCACCGAATCCTCCTCTGCGTCGGAGGTGAACGAGTCGGGCTGACGGAAATTGCTGGTGAACACGGGGAACACGACTGTAATTGCTGGCTTCTGTTGCTTAACGATAATGCTCCTTATGTAGCATATCGACGTGCACTGTCGAAGCTCTCGCCTTTTCCCACTATTCTCGAGGCATAGATCGTTACTTACGTTAAAAACACGGCGTTAAAATTCACCGTCGCGCAGTGTGGCATATTTAATTACAGGGATTTCAAATGCGACGGGTCGCTTTGAGACGCAGATGTAAATCCAGCTCTGCTAGTTACGCGCGAGCCACGCTGACCCAGATATATCAGATATTCCCGCTTCTTTTTCTCCCTTTTTCTTCTTTTCATTTCCCTCCACCTCTTATTCCCCCATCATCGAGGGTCGTTTCCCGGCTGAAAACTCGCAAACTTTCATCCCCCGAGCCCGCGCGCAACTCATGCATTTATTCAGCCTAATTACGATTCGCCGACCGATCAGAAATTCTTCATTCCCGCCGCGAAAAGAGAATCTGATTCGCTGTTCTCCCCCGTTAGACCCAAATGGGACGTCCACTCCGAAAGCCGAGCGTCTCGCTCCGTCGACGCTCAAAAGGAATACGCGATACATTTCGTA
Source organism: Andrena flavipes (assembly GCA_963971345.1). Taxonomy (NCBI): domain Eukaryota; kingdom Metazoa; phylum Arthropoda; class Insecta; order Hymenoptera; family Andrenidae; genus Andrena; species Andrena flavipes. The sequence goes on from OZ020482.1 coordinate 43,609,572, forward strand.
ATTTCCTTCGCCCAGTTTCTTTCCACCGAATTGTATTTCATGGGACCATCTCGTGTTTTCCAAGGACAGATTACGTCCCCGCGCTTCCGTGCTGTTCGCCTGATTAAAGGAGAGACTTAGCCGCGCTCAGGACACAGCTTTTCGGAAGTCACTCTCAATTGTAGTTTGGGGGCAACGTCTTGGTTCATCTTGCTACAGAGGGAATATTAATAGATGGTTGCTTTGCGACGTGTCTGAATAATAGCTCGCGCAACGAGGATGATTCTATGAAATTTTTAAATGGTAATCCATTAAGATTTCCATTTCACGGATTTCTATTCGTTCCCAAAGGTGCTCGACGGACTCACAGTAGAAATGTCTGCCCGCGGAAATCTCGCCTCTTCCCTCTACAGCTTCGTCTTCTCGACGGAAGAAAGTATCGAGACTGAACACTGGAACCACTCCCACGACAAATGAAATTTTTCCTTGGCTGCTCGCATTAATCGCCCGCTTCAGACTTCGCGAGCGTTCGCTCCGCGCTGAGAGGAAAAACAGAAGTCGAAGGATGTTACATCGATGGAAGTTCTCATCGGTTCTCCATTTACCAAGAAGACTCCTCCGATATTGGCCTACCCCAATCAATTTTTAAATCCCGTGTTGCGTTTAAATCAGATTTCTCTGCCACATGAGAGCCATTTAAACATCCTTTGAATAGCTTAATAAAAGTGTCCCTATCGTTAACGATTAATTACAGCGTAATCTCTTCCCGAGCAACCCATTCCGAGGAAAAGTTTGCGCAGGAAGTAGCCTCGTTTCCTGCTACGTAGCCGCGTAATGCCCGACGTAATCGCGAAAAGAAATGCATCGCGAGGAGTGCTGTCCAGGAGCGTCCCTTGGGGCGCGACGTTTCCATGCAGATTTCGAAAAAGTTGCACGGGACGTCGTGGAAAGTTTTGTGGGACGGTAATTACCGAAGGGACGACCAATCAGGGATCCACCTGATCGCAGGAGGGAAAGTCGATTGGTTTGTTCGCGGCTCGGTTGGGCGAGTTTCCAGTGGTCGATGGGGGTTACCGAATCGACCGAGTCCACTGCGAAAGAAAGTTCGTAACGCGAAAACTTGGGAGTGAAATATCGCTGATCGCCCACTAGGTAAATTTCCCCGTTGAATAGTGGCTGAGGGGCCGAGGTGGATCTTATTAAGCTATTTAATCGGATGGAACAAACCTCACGTTCACCGAGGCTGAATGGAAAGTTCGCTGGTCGATGCGTTGCGGTGTGAAATAATTTCCTGGGGCCAATCAAAATCTCGTTGGACTCGGTTGCATCGATGTTAGCAAGGTTCGACCACTGCAGGCGATAGTCGAAGTCCATATCGGCGCTGTTTTACTTTACTTTTGATTCGGTGACGGTGCTTTTGTTTCAGGAAATCTCTGCTTCCGTTTGTTGGGCGTTAAAGAATTAGCACACATTTTTCGAGGGCCACGTATAAACTATACACTCTCGTCACCAGATCAATCTACGGTTCGTGCGTTTTTTTTATTCCTGTTTTGATCGCATCAGACACTTGAAGCGAAGGGCGTGAAGGGGTTTGTATTTGTCAGGGGTTAATTATCGCCCGTGTGAACCCTATAGCCGGCCACGTCGAGGCCAACAAAACGTTATCGCCGTTATTAATTCGAGGCGCGGCGCGCAAATGAATTGGCGGGACAATACGATTCCGTTACCCCGCGCGATATCGGGGGTAAGCGAGCGCAGGCTGCAGGATACGCGTGTCCCCTCGTAAATTCAACGCCGCGACCTACATTCGAAATAACGTCGACGCGGATAACCCAGTTAACCGGGGAATACCGGCGCGGGTCGCTATCGGGGCTCGCTTTCACGAGCAGCCCAACTTTCTGGCGGTATTGCGATCGCCGTTAACGTTAACGAAGCAACACGCTACCCTTCAACGTCGCTCCACCGATGGGAGGAAACAGGCGTTGCCTCGCAAACATTGATTAAGAACGGCTCAAAATGCGACGGGACAGATGTAATCGTGCTCGATATGATATTTGGGATGATATTCGAATTACCGACGTTCCCTCCGGCTGTTTCTGCTGCGTCCCGTAGCATTTCCATTACAATTACGAGCACTAAAATGTAAAATTAGAATACAATTCCCTTGAAACTTCCCGCTGGAATGAATATTAATGGAACACTGATAGAAATCAACTAGCGTTAAAGGGTTAACAGCCAGCCATCGCGCTCCATTCGAAAATTCCGGCAGAAGCTCGCGAAACGAATTCGATGAGATCGCAATCATGGTGACAAATCGATGGACGCTGCATTCACGGGCGGCCGTAAAATTGAAATTCTTCAATTACCAGGCCGCTCGACGAATTAAACAGGCCGTTGGCCATGTTATCTCCCGCGTCCCGTTAGCTGCTTCGTTCCCGGCCGCTGAATTATTTATCACCCCGTCTTCGTAATGCGAAATTAGATGTGTCCCCGTTTATAATTCCCTTTGGCGCGTACCAATCAGCGAGAAATTTCGCGCGACCGGAATTCCATCTGGGAATCCCAGAGACACGCGGACCGCCGTCTCTGTGAATAACTGAAACTACCTCTCCGGGGATACACTCGGAATTCGGTTATCCAACTAACTAGACCAGCGATCACACAAAATTTCTGTTTCACACGGATACAGAGAGGGTCCCGTAGCTAATTATTGAATGGCACTTCGTTGATCTTTGAGGATCGCCCTGCTTTTTTCAATATCCCTCGCTGAATCCCGCGTTGAATGGAATGGTCAGAGAGAAGTCTTTTTAACAGACCCGAGTAGAATTCTGCGAAATTTACGTTGTTCGTGCGAATTCCGAAACAACTATTCGTTTAGCTTTAAAGTAAGGGTCATAGAAACCAGAGAATGATAGCAGAGGCTGATCAAAAAGGACACGGTGCGATCCCCCAGCGTTTCACGGTCCCTTGGGCGGAAAAGAGTATCCTCCACTGGAATGTCGGTAATTAAAGCGGCAATAACGAGGCGATAACGAAGTTGCTTTATGCAAACGATCCCTGTGATAGGATGCTTTACGGCCGCTTGTTTCCTGCGCGAGTTTCGAAGAGCGAAGAAAAAGGACGAGTAATCCGTTATCGAGCGAGAACTTTAGCTGGATCCTTCCTGAAGATCCTGCTGCCTCTTGAAAAGCAAGACCGTCGAACCAGGTCAGGATAGAGTGCACGAGATTTCCTCGTATTTCGCTAAGAGAATACGGACGGTGGTTCTCGGCTCGAGGAGGATTTACTTTAACTCAGCCCTCAAAGAATCCTTTTACTCCTTCCGCGAGTTTCTCGATAAATAGGTCATTTTGTCATTGAAAGGGCTGAACGTCTTTGCTTGGAGAGTTTCGTTGGCTGGGCTCGGATATTTGATTGCTGATCAAGTAAAGAACGAAACACATCAAAGGGTATAGAGGAGAAAGAAAGATGTACAAAAAAAAAGAAGAAACCAAGGCAGAAAATAATTTCGCAAGCTTCAAAGATGTACCTATAGAAGATCAACCTAAATGTCAGCAGAATTTCATGGCACAGAGGAGTCGAAATCACCGTACCGATCGTTGAAATCGACATTACCCCCAAAGAGTCGTTCAGCTTCGGGCGATCGGGCTTGAACGCGTTTCGAGGCCGTTTAAGATTAACCGTTCGGTTGTTCGCGCTTCAATCCAGCTGCAGAGTCGCGATAATGATTGGTGGCCGCGGCTTTGGAAGCCAATCGGCGGGCAACGACGCGGAAACACAGCAAATGGCGATCGAAGAACGCGAGGAGAGCGTCGAAGCTCGAGGCTCCGAAGCCACGCAATTCGCGAGCACCCGATCGACGGGACGGTCTCGCTTAAAAGGAATGGCGTTCTTTGCCGATTTTTAGGTCGCCAGGGGGATTCTTGTCGGATGGCTAATCTCGATATCGTCCGCTGTAGAATCGAGCGTGCAAGGAGACGCAATAACAATGAAGCCCCTCGAACGATTACGTAGCAGGGGTGCACTCCGTTATCACTTCCGGCCGATCGCGTACGGTATCGGGACACCACGATCGCTGATCGAGCTTCAAATAAAGTGGAAGCCTCGACGACGAGGACGTGCTCGTCGTGCTGCTGGCTTCTGTCGACTCAATCATCCAATGATACCTGCCGCGATCACGTAAATCCTCACCGAAGCGAGTGCAACGATCTAAGCGGCGTCGATTCAAAGTCTACGACGTTCGAATTCGAGTCTCACAGTTGTGAAGCCAGTGGAACGATCCGAGTAACTGTCTGCAGGCGTCAGAACAATTTCAACCCTCTCTAACTCACCCTCGATTCATTGATCTTCGTTCAAGAAGAGGTGCCAGTGATTTACGTGCAGATGCGGATTTATAGATTTCTGGTAGCCACCCTTGAGGGTCGTTTTGAGGGAGCGCAGAATCACGGGCGAGTAAAACTGCAGGGCAGTCGGGTGTCCAGGATCGTAGGGGGAATAAACTAGTCGCGGACGGAATTACGTTCTCCTCTTTTCGTGCCGCAGGCCCTTTTCTCATCGTGCCTCGAATGGCCGTTCCACGAGGATAATCCGTGGTACCATTAACTAGGACATTCGCGGCACGCGTATCCATTACCACGTACACAGAACCGACTGTACGAACGTAACAATGGACTCCGGACCCGCGCCAGACGGTACCTACGACAAACACGAGTAGCGTTGGAATGCAAGGTCGGTTTGCCGAGTCGAATTTTTATCCCACCGCGAAATCAAATTTTCAATATTTGAATCGATAGGCAAATATTTGGATCGATCATGCAGTATTGACGCGCAGTGAAAGATTGAAATTGTTTCGTTGATTTCCATGGTAGTAGCGTTTGGATTCGGGGTGGCAGAATGTTTTGTGGAATATATTCGCGATATTTGCACAAGTGTAGCATGTTTTGTTTCGTATTAATTCCCCTGTTGACTCCACGCTCCTGCGTTTCTGTTATAATGGACTGAATGCACCTCCGTACCCTTCTACATTCTTGCACTTTTCGTGAAGTTTCTGGGGAAACTTGGAAGAGACGAAGGAACAGAGCTTGCGTTTAGATAATTGTGTCACTCCTCTCTCATTGAAGCAACTATCACCCCCAAGTTTGTCGTCAGCCGCTGACACCCCAGTCAAACGGAACAAATTATTCCATCCCCGTATTCAAGTACCAATACCATGACTGAATTTTTCAGACTGTTACCCGCAGAGTTTATCCCTCGCCTGGATAGCGCATCACCGTTGCACCCAGGCTTATAAGCGACCCCATTATTCGGGACAACTGTAGTTCGTGTATCCATTACCGCGTACACGACCATTCGCGCACAGTTCAGCGATGTAATTACAGACGCAGCAGGTTGCATCGTGGCCCGGTGCACACGCCCGGAAGAAGAACATTCCCGTTTAACCCAAACCAGATACTTGGCGGCGATAGCTCTATTATCTTGAAATTTTCCAGCTTTCACCTGTGGCGAGATCATTTCTCAGCGGTGAAAGATCACCGGAATACAAATCGCATTAGGCAAACCTCGAGTAGATTTCGATAGACCAGATGCCTACAAACAAGTATTATCACAGATCGTGTTATCATAAATCCTGTTGAATTGAAATCCTCCGAACGAGAATACTCTGAAATCACAGTGGCTCCCGCAACAATTTCGACCAAAAAGATAGCCAATATAAACCTTGCTTTGCTCGTTAATTTCAACAGACATCAGACTACGTCCATGGACAAACAGCGAGGATTCTCGATTCACCCCGCGATCCAATTACAGTCGGCGATCGCGTGAGGCTCGCACGATCGTTCCAGCCAGTTTCTGCAGCCGCAGCCAGTTGGATCACGCGTCCTCGTCAGAAATAAACTCCCCAATTTCCGGCGTGCGCTAGTAGACAGCTTCGCCCCCAATCGCGCTGCACGCGGCCGCCGGTCGTTATCACGCGCGCGCCGCACCGATGCACTTTGGGGACCGCGTTAGATATTACCCGTGGATTTTATTATCGGCCCGTGGCGGCCTGCGCTGGGAATTGGATAAGACGAAAGGCGGCTCGTAAGCGATACAGAAATACGAGGGGAACGTGAGACACCGTGGCCAAAGCCTGGAATGTTCCGTGTAACGATACAGGTCACGTAGCCCCCCCCCCCCTCCCTCCTCCCCCCGGTAGGTAAGCAATCGATTACCACAGGGAATAAAAGTAATTGCTTTATAGTTCTCGAGCTGGCTCCACCGATGGCCGATCGCTCTCCCCACGTGCATCCTTGTGGCTCCGTGTTGGGCGCCTTCTGCAACCGCGACGCGCCTTCCACGGCCACCATCAAGCTGTTCCTGGGTCCCTTGGTGCGTGGTAGAGGCACTTAATTGAACCATTCTTGGGGAACATCTCGACGATTATTTCTGATTCCGCAGCCTCCGTTGGGCGATCTTTCAAGAAAATAGGGAAACATTCGAGGGGCTCTGTTTCGACATCTTAGCGACCAGCGGTTGTAAACAGAATAATTGTATTAGAGAGTGGAAATTTTATGCCCTGCTAAGTCGAAGGTGCCCAGACAGTAGAGCGAGTCTCCAATTCAGACTCACCCCGCCGCGTCTTTTCCACCCCGCTTTAATTAAACCTCTTTCGCTGCTCGCGATTCGTCCAATTCCCGTAACCACGACACAATCCAAGACCTTTTATTTCCTTTTAATTTTCTTGCAAGAGAAGAACGTCCCCAAAGGCCGCTGCTTCGTGGAACGAAATTAACTTCCCCCGCAACAGCCACGTCACAAACCAAAGACCAAGAAGCCAAGAAGCAAGAGTACTACGACGACTGGCCCTCGACTCGATCGAAGGCGAGTCACTTGTTTCCAGCGGAATCAGATTCATCGACTGCTGAAGTAATTCGAGCCGCGTCCAGCAAGAACGTGGATTTTTACGCGGCTCTTCCTAAAAAGGATACACGCGGCCGTTGCCGCTCGAAAAGGTCTTAGCCGAGGGAACGATTTATTATTCGCTACCCGACCTCGATTCCAACGGCGCTTTTCACCCGGCCTTTTTTACCCCCCTTCGCCTTTCCCGTTTTATACTCGATGGCCGTCTCTGTTTCTCGTCGTTTTTCCCTGCGGGTGCGGGATCGGGAATTTTTCAGGCAAACTTTCTCGTCGCGGGGACTCGATTTAACGCGCCTTCGATCGACTCGTTGGCCGCGCCGCAGCCGCATAATAGAATGAAGGGGGTAATTTGTTCACGGGCTGATGGATTCGATTGACGTCGCGAAGGCTCGCTTCTGCTCTGCTGTTTAAGTTTCCGCGGTGCTAGTTTACTTCTGGGTAGTCGATCTTGGCGATCTTACCCTGAAAAAGGTGCCACTAGCAGCCGATGTCCCGGAGAAATGGCCAAAAACTATTTGCAAGCGGGATTCCTTCGCTATCGGAATACCTTTGATAGGGAGAGATAAGTAAGAGGAAGGGTTGCTTCTTTCCTCGGACGCGTTATCGAAGGTGTCGTGAAATTACGACTTTGGAGCGTCGCTGAAGAACAGTTTATTACGTTCGTCGAGTGACTCGCGAGATTTCCGCCACTTTCGCGGAAGTGTTTCCCGGCGAAGCTCGGCGAACGATCCTCCGTCGACTTTCCTCGGGCCGCTGAAAAATAAAGGGAGGAAGCTTAAACGGGACCGAGTGGCTGGTCGGATCAACAGTAATTTAGAAATTTAATTCAAAAGTTTTGCGGGATCCCTCGCTGCCGGGAAATGAGATCCTCGCATTGTCTCGCGGACGTCCATTATATCCCTGGAAGGACGTGGGAAAACTGGAAGGAAAATGAGAACTCTCGGGTGCTTCTGTGACGGTCAACTTCATCTCGGAACTAACCGAACCGCCTGACTTCAGTCTATCAAATCTGCATCTGCGAGATTGATAAGAAATAAGGTTCCTTTCGATTTTCTAGCACCCACACACCTCCACCCAGTCCAGTGTCCCTCGAAGGACGCAAAGGTAAACGGTGTGGGTGGCCCAGAAAATGAATTCGTCGAGTCTAACGCGCTTTCGTGCACGCGACGATGCAATTTGACGCGCCGCGACAGCCGTTTCTTCTCTCAAGGAGCGGGGGAACCTGAGTTCCTGAGGAAATTCCTCGACACTGGCTCCCCAGCCTGGTACACGGTCATCGGATTAGTCCATACGTGTCGATGCGCTTAATTCCGGCGGCCGAATCGACGTCTGGCCGCCAAGCTTTTCAATTTCAATCCTGGCCACGTCTTTCCCGCGCGCAGACAGCGCCCTGTCCTTTCCAATTACAAGCTGGTTCGCGCTTCGTGACTGCAGCCGTGATCAGATAGAGACCCGACATGCCGAGGTGACGGCGAAATCCTCCTGGAATTTATGGACCGATTCGTCCTCTGTGCCCACCACTCGATTCTAGCCTTATTTCTGGGGCACGGGGGTAGATTTGTGGATCCGTGCTCTCGACGACGTGATTACGTTGCGTGTAGGGCGACTTTAAGAGGACACGATGAATCTGGGAGTCTTGATGCTTGAGGGCAGAAGGAAAGGGGAAAGAAAACTCGATGCTGAGTGAATGGACTTTAGCGAGGAACTCGAGAGCTGCAGAAAATGCATAGTCAATATAATATTTAGAATTACTTTCACTACACTTGACAACCTTTAAAATATCAATCACCCAGCAGGAAATATTTCCTCTGTCGATTTCCTAAAATCACCACCAACCTCGATTGTCGCGGCAATTCGCGTTTAAACGCTCGTGTGTTTCTAATATTTTTTGTTGTTGTTATTTGTGACTTTTTTCCGTCGATCACCCTCGTCCGTTGGAATTTCGTAGCCACCTCTGTTTCTCCCCGGCTCGATTTCCATTTTAAATCGAAGCGTTCCTCCGTAGCGGGCGCGGCCCGAAATTTCCCGGGGTATCGAGTTTTGAGCGGGTTATCGGATACGCGCGAGCATTCGCTCGATGGAAATGCCGTATTTCGAATGACGCGACCGGAATCGAAACGATCGAGATTGCAGGGGGGGCACTGCGAAATTCCCCGGGTGTCGCGTTCTTCCCTACACCCCCGAGTTTCGTTAAACGCGCGGCGCCGTTCGACGGTTCCGGGAATAGTGGCGGATCTACATGGGAATGGACGAACAAGGGACGGTTTTGTGGCGATAGAATTACGTGAACGCAGCGGAAAGTTTCGCAATGAACGAAAGAATAAATCGCCCCTCCGGCTAATGCAATTCCTCGCAGGTTGGAAGTTTGGTCGTTGGCGTGTCCCAGACTTACGATTCCGGGAAACTTTTCTACTGGAGATTCAGTTTCCCCGGAGCGTAAATAACGTTACTTGGCTCTCTCGATGCTGGGACCTCGAGCAGTGAACCTGTAGAGTGTGTGGGACGCGTATAGCGATACAGTGGGTGGTTTATTAGTAGGGTGGACCCAGGAGGAAGTAACAGGTCTCTTCTTCCCAGCCCCCTCTTGCACAGCATCGACCGACGTCGTCTACTGATAACCTCCCACAAATTTTCTTATGTACCTACTTCACGTGAACGCTCAACCCACGATCTCGGAACACTTCTACAGCAGCGTTGTTCTTTATGTTTCAGGTCGACTCACGCCAAAACGCCACACCGTATACCCCACATTGTGAGTAGACCCTTTAGTCACACCTTTTAATTAACTAACCTTCGCCTGTCCCCCGCGTCACCGGGTTCCTCGAGAATTCGACGACAGCAGAAAATAGAAGAGGCTTTCATCCGCCGTGGCGGTCCAACTCCACCCGAGTAATTTTTAATCTCCATCCTGCTTAATCCCACTTCATACGAAAACGAGCGTCAAAGGACGATCTCCCTCCGTCAGGTCGAATATCGATCCTCCGCGACGCGATATTAATCTAATCTCTTTTGACTAAGGCGGAACAAAAGGTCTGATATCGGCCAGTCGCGAAAAGGGACGCGGGTGAAAATTATATTAGATCTCTCGCCGCGCCTTTTAATTCCAACTTCCGCCGGGGAGATTTCGGATAATGGGGGATTATTTGGAGTTGGCTTTGAAATTAACCGCAGCGAAAGTTCTCTGGTTCAGAACCAGCACGAACTATGGACACAGTTCGTTGTAATTCTCGTTCGAAGGAAGCTTGCTATCCGATGGAGATTGATTTTCAAAAGAATCGAATAGTTCTTGGCGCTGGGTCCACAAATGCGCCGGATTAATTAGTGAAATCGTAGATCAAGGACGTGCTTTCCGTGAAAGACAAATGAGGCAACAGAGTCATTCTCGCGCGATGCAGGATGAATCATGGCGCCGACAGGTGTCCCAGCGATGTCGATAAATCCCCATTAATTGCATCGGTAATCCCGCGGTCGCTGAAGGACGGGAACGAACCAAAAACGTCAGACAAGCAGCATCTGTGCGGCACGACAAATCCAGGGGCAAGAAAACTGGCTTAATCCTCTTACGTCCGTCGCATTGCCACGGAAAAATGGCGTTCTTTGGTTGACCTTAAACCCGACAGGAACAGGAAAGGACTTGACCCTCGACGAGCAAATTACAACCTGATGGACGCTCTTTTTCGCGACAGAAATCCAGAAAAACCATTAGAAATTTATACTATTGCCCCTCTTGTAGATAGGTACTTAGCAGTGGCAGATAATTTAGAGAACTCCTAGCATATGACTAAAGAGGAAGAAGTATTTCATTCGATTCTTTACATTCGTGGTAGGGTAAACTTGCTCAAATTGTAGCCATTAAGAACAAATGCTTATAACATGAAAAGTAACAAGGGAAATGAAACAAAATTAGTGGCAATCAACACCATTATTACCAGAATAAACTTAAGCAACAAAAATAATCGACTTCTACTCATAAAAACGATTTATTCTTAACGTGGAAAAACTATGATTTCTGATTAATGTCTCTAAATCCTGCCACACTTATCCCAATGATCATAACGATTATTATTACTTATTATTACAGGGCACTGATCGTTGGTGCAAAAAGAAAAAATAAATTTGAGAATACACATAGCTCCACACAGAAATCTTTTTCACTGATTACACAAGTAATAATTATAATTGAAAAGTACCCAAAAAATTGACCTCTTTTATATTTTTTTCATTGAGTGACTGCATAGTGACTCGACTCGTTAATGTCGTATGGCTAAGTGGTAGGAATTAGGCAAGTTTACCCTATATAAATTTCTTCTTCGGTCGAGTGGTTGCCGGGAAAAGTCGGCTGGAATCCTCGCAAGCAGAACCCGAGATCGGAGCCAAGGGTATAAAGTGCAACATGCTTTCTCGAGTAATTAATGCCAGGACAGTAGCCATTCGGAATTAGCTGCGACCTCGGGACCAGAAGTCAGGGGAAGGGGACGTCTTCTTCGAGATTAGAGGACGTGGGTCGAAATCTAAACGGAGCCCGTCTGTTCGACGTCGTCGTTTCTCTTCACTGCCGTACGTTTCGCCGTAACTCGCTGCCCCCCGTATCGATTCGAGGAGCAAAAGCGAGCAGAGTGTTTCGGGTGCACGTCGTTACGTAATTACGAGTCGCCCTGGCGGCTTATAATTATGTCTTGTTTCCCGGAAGCCGATGTTGTAAGAAGATAATTGCCTAGCGGGTCGGCGGTGTTCCTTCGTTGTCGGGTCGCCTGTTTAAGACGAGGTTCGTAGCAGGCTTTCTGGGGGATGAACGTCACAAAGACCGCCGATGATAACTCGAACGTGGAAGGGTATATTGGCGCGGAGCAGCGTTCGCGGGGGGTTGATTCTCCGAGCTGTTTAATTCCAGCCTGACACTAGTTAATTGCCGCTCTCGCTGCCGCGAAATTTCCTTCGAAATTGGGGACGAAGTTTGATGAAGATGAAGTTCCAGGGACTTGAGCTCCGCCTTGGTTCTCTATGCTTTAGAAAACTTTTTGGTTCTTCCTAATTCCATACGAATGAAAGCTTTGGGAAACATGATTGAGAGCTCTTGAATTCGAGAGACCGCCTAGAAAAACTGTAATTGAGATATAAAGACTATTGCCATTTTGCTAGAAAGTGTCCTTATTTTCGCGACGCTTGGACGAAGATAAGGACACTTTTGTTAAAGGGAAACAGCAAGTGAACAACAGTCTCGGAGTTCTCCTCGTTATGGTATTCTTCGTGGAAGACAATCCTTAAAGTAGGTATAACGTTTTCGTGAGTAAGAGGCACCTAGCAAGCAAATACCTGCATTGCTACAATAGAGCGAAGGGGGTTGCAGTATCTTTCGTTCTCCGCATGAGGTAAATTTCCTTCTTCAACGAAAGAGGTCCCTTGCGAAGCGTTCTTGGCTAGGAGATTCGCTGGTTCCACGGTGAAAGTAGAATTTCAATTCTGAAATTTACTCGGCGTGTCGAACTTGCTTCGTTTTCATTACGAGGTCTCTGGAGCGCGTAACACACGCCCTTTGCCATCTTTATTACGTTTTCATAGCTTGCGAAGCACGTCTGAACTTTTCAAAGCGTATTCGACTTCGCCCTTTCTTTCCTCGTCAAGCTGCAACCGTACTCAGCACAATGGCCCCGACTTTCTCTCCCAAAACGCGGATAGACTCGAAGATCGCTGGCAGTTTCACAGATCGTTTCTGCTCGTAGCAGTGGACAGCCTGAATCTTATCAGAAGCCAACAGTCCAGGGGCCCTGAAATCGAAATTGAAAATGCGCACGTGGAATAGGTTGCCAGAGGGTCTCGCGAATGCGACGTCGCTCGTATGGGACGAAGCCATTTCGAGGGGCTGGGATTTCCTGCGAGAAAATCGTGCGATTGAATTAGAATCAGGGATATACGAGAGTGGCTCGACTCTAGGAGATGAGAGGGGAGAGGGGCGGCGGTGGAAACCAGTGGGAAATGCGGGAAAAGTGCTCTTTGGAAATCACCCACGAGCCCTCGCGACGGCGTGCATTAATAACGGATATGTTTTAATCTCGACGGGCGTGTATCGAGGTGGAAACAGCGGAGAGCAATCTAATCTGCGGCTTCTCGGATTGGATAAGTTCCAGAAGATATTTCGGTAGTGAATTCGATCATTTAATAGAGAGCTGAATCGTTTAAAACGTATGAAGGATAACATAAGGATTGGACTACTCTGCACAGTAAAACTTCGCTAACAAAGGCTCTGAAAAAAAAAATTAGATCTACTACGCTGCACCGTAGCGTGCAGGAAACCTGCGTCAGTGGACGATAACAGTTCTCCAGGCAAAAGGGAGCAGAAATTGCGCACGCGTGGTTGAAATTAATCCTGCCCGATTAAAAGAACGGGCGAAACAGACGGGCCTTTGCGCGTCTACTAATTAAATCCGCGTAAATTAGCTCCATCTTAGGGGAGGATGGAACGTCAGTCGCAGGGAACGCATAATAGCGTGGCTGCTTCCACGACGTCGCGGTGCTCTCCAGCAACGAAAGAGAGATTTAGATCTCTGGATAGAGGTCTGACGAAGAGCTGGCCGCCCTCTTCTCCCCTATTTTCGGTGAGATTTTCCGCGATGAAAAATAACGGGACTCGAGCGGGAAGCCGGGCGAAGAAAGTGGGATCGTTTGAATACGAATTTCACGGTCTTTAATGTCGAAGAGATTTGAATTCATTGGACGAGGCGAGGCGAGAGCAATGTTCCCTGAATTCGCGAACACTTCTGCGCTCCCGGTAATGGCCGGGCTCGCTCCTCGAAATAATTTTCGAGCGTTTCGCGCGACTTCGGCGCCGAAGTTAGATTGTAGGGGAAGCGAGGTTTTTCGCCGGTGCAGCTGAAAGGGGATCAACAGGATCTTTTATTCTCCACCGGTTTCATTATGCCGTTTCTGGATGCATCGGGATTATGAATAATTCGGGAGTATTTGCTTTTCCGACATCTGGGCTGAATTAATAAGAAGTCTTGGAAATCACCGGTAGACGAGTGGGCTTTATTATAGCACGGCTTGAGACGAACGGATTAATTTTCTGGGTGCTTGATACAGTTTATAATAAGGAAGAAGAATGATCTTAGGAACTTATATCTTATAAGTACTTCTTACGAATTTCGAAGATGCTTTACATCTCTTAATCAGTCTCTTAAAGATTGAACGTGACGTCCATATGGTAAAATAAAATGTCAGTTAACAAATATTGGTTTTTGTAGAATTATGGAGTTTTTATTTTAATAAGAAGGAAAATTTTGCGCGGTGTATTGTTCTACGTGTCCATTTGAATTGGCGCGCAAAAGCGACCTAACTTATCGATATCGAGGGTCGCAGTATAGCGTTTGGCCGACAGGTAGCGACGTCGGGGAAATTGAAATTCGCTCCTAAACAGTTTTCGAATAGTTTTGCATTGTGGATCGTGACCATGCGTACACCTAGACGTTTCGTGCCTTGTTTCTCCGAAATATCGCGCCAAGAAATGATTAGGAACATGCGTCTGCGGAATATTAGGATGGCTATATCGCTGAACTCCGAGTGGGAGCAGTTGAACTGTGAGATTTGGGTATGCCAGCGATAAAATATGAATTTATTGTGGTCGACATGTCTGGTGAAGGGAGACCGTAGTTTTCACTTGAGAATCTCTGGTGTTTCTGGACGTTTTCTCATGCTATGTGAATGCAATTTCGTACTTCTTCTTGAATTTTCAAGGGGTTACAGGGAGAATGTATAAAGCCTTCAGAAATTATTATCCAACTAACATTTTTATTAACTTATTTGGAATTAACGTTGGACTCCTAGCGAGGGCTATCAGAGCCAGTATTCTTGACGAAATGTATGGGATTGTCAGTCAAATTATGTGATCGTTTGTTCATTGGGAGATTTTATTTCTAAGGTAGTCGAATGTTGAGTAATGTTCCAAACGGTAGTTGCATCAATTTCGAGTCTCACTTGCGATGTTTGAATCCCAAGTATGACTCGGCCGTTGCGTTCGTTGCGACAACCAGATGGCGCAGGCAGGAAGACACGTGTCGCCACCAACCGCATGTATGAAAAGCAGATACGTTTCCCAGAACAGTCTCCCTTCATCAATAATTCCTGTAAAGTTGTCTCTAATTGATAAGGTAGTTTCCTAGCCTTACATCAATTGCATCTTAATTTCTTTTTGTAAGGTGGTAACATTTGGCAATAATTACAAAGCAGAGGAGATAGTAAAATATGTAAATATACGTGAAAAAAAATTCCAGTATCTGTAAGATGTTCTAAGGGAAACTTCCTTATCGATAGAACATCAGTAGAAGTCCTGTAGTACCAACTTCACGTTCCATGGATAATTACACTATTTATATTCTGCATTTGAAAAAGCTGAAAGCAATCTCTCACCAGCGTATTTTACAATTGTTATCCATTTATAAGGGAATACTATTCGCGAGTATATATATTACGATTGTAATAAAAGTATCGATTACCCACGGCACAAAGTAAACCGAGATATTTTCCGCAAATTGGACGACCTTACAGATTTTTATCGATCGGTATCGGTTTCCCACTCAGATTAATACGATACTTTTATGCAGCTCGTTACGTAACGTCTCGTTCATCACGTAATAAGAAGTTCCATCGATTAATTAAATGGAAGTAGATCGCAATAGGAAAGTCGCTTTAAATAGTCCCAAGAACGTATTCACTCGTTTCAATGCAACTTAAGCTTCCCTTTCTCAGGCATTTACATATTTTTATTTAAAACAATGCGGACTCCGACAGAAATATTAAGCGACCGCGCGTCGAGTCAAAGTAGCTTTCCGAATGCAGCGCCGGTATTCAGACAAATGCAATTCCTAATTTAATCCAATATTCCCTCTCTCGTATCGTTGCATCTCAAGTGTTATCGATAGAGATACCGACGGTGCTTTCGCTGCGTTTCGAGAGGCAGGAACGCTATACAAGTCTGAAACAACCGATTCGCCAAACATACATCGCGGGTATATTTAGCTGGAAAATTGAATCGGTGCCAGGATACGGCCCTGTAATTCGATCCTCACGGCCAAAGGGGATGCTCCTCGGCTGCAAGAGGTCCCGCAGGATTGCGGTCTCGAAATAATCGCCGGTATCGAGGTACTCGAAAAAATTCCAGCTGGTCGCCATTTCAAACGCCGTCCCCACGTGAACGGGATCGCGTGCCGCGAAATATTCCGGGGAAAACACGATGCACGATAAGGGAAGGAGGAGAAGATTATAGATTTCCTGCTCCACTTTACCACGTTTCCTTTTTCTTCCGGCACAAAATCCAGGGGAGTCAAGCGGACTCTACATTGGACGCCAAAGATTACAAACTTGTTAGACACCGATATTTCCTGATCTTCAGCTGTAGTTATTGAATAGAAAGTAATGTTCAGTCAGGCTCTTCGTTACTTAGACACCCTTAATCATCGTACAGGAGTCCCTAGGCATTCGAACTTCCAACCAAACGATATCTACCAATTCAGAGTTCAAAAATAACTCACTAATTGACGCGATGACCTCGTCTAATCTCGGCTAGCAGAGGTTATCGTTCTCATTTTAAAGAACTCGCATTCATCTCGCAATGCCCCCCTCGAAATCCACTTATAATTTAGAACGTTCTCGAATGCTTCACGGAATGTCCACGCTGTTCTCATTGATCAATCGAAACGGAACTCCCGGAATCTCCGCAGCTTCCGGCCGTGTGTGTTTTTCTATGCAGCCGAGTTGACCCCTAGGAACACGTGTAGCTTCTGCAAATAGAAAAAGAGGCGAGCATGGTTCCTCGTAGTGGTTCTTGGAGCTTTGCTCTAATTGTATGATCTGTTTGGCGATGGCGCGCGAAACTCCCGGACCCGGGTGGAACGTTTAAACAGATTCGACGGTGTTTACGTTCCCGTCGATGGCTTGTGTGTACCTATGCGCGTTTCCATGGACCGAGCTGTGTGCTCGGCGGAGGAGAAACATACAGACGTGGCCGCGATTTGTCAGTGACGGGAACCAGAAACACCCGGCGTCGCGTAATATTTCTGCGCCGGGAGAGTCAGCTGGAATCGATGGGAGCAGCGCCGAAAACGGAACGCTTCCGGCCAACGGGTCATCGCGTGCCCGTTGTTCGCCAGGTTACGTGATCCACCGTGCAGAATAAGATATTCCCGAAACACCCATCCAGAACGACGAATCGGGCTGCGACACGCATGGATTTCGATTGGCAAGCATTCGCCATTGAATGGTTACCCAACGTCTCCAGTGGGACATCCCGAGCCCTCGAATTTTCATTCCAGTTTCGACCCGAAGTTTCTAGACACTATGTTCCGACGTGGATATTCTCAGTTACATACATTATAGTTCCTCGAGGCTCTTAATTATTCATAGGACATCCTCCGTGGGTGCGATCTCGTCTGAAAAGTTTCCTCGGATTCGGTTCCCGCGTAATCTTTAATCAGAATTATTAACTCCGATGATATCTGAATGGGGATTTTCTAAATCTTCCGAGACCCGGCCAGTCGAAGCCAGCAGCGCTACCTACAGAAGTATATAATGGGAGAAAGCCGGCCGAAATTAGTGGAAGGTAATTTTAGTCGATGTTTCTTATTTTCGTGATCGCCCCGCGATGCAGACTCCCGGGAATTCGCCGAGGCTCTTTTTATCCCCCGCTGGATTTTATTTTTAATGCCTCGAAACGCGGGCCCTGACCTTAGCGGGAGCCGATTCGCCATGGCGTCCGGCTGCTCGCGTTCATTCATTTTTAAAATAAAGAGGTGGTCGCCCTCTGTTGGAGGCGTCTCGTTTCTCTTCGTCGCGACGTGTCTTCATTAATCCCACGTCCTCGCCATATCTCGTTGCTCTGTGGTTCTCTGTCCGGGTAGTTTCTCGGCGATCGTCTCGGCGAGAAACCTCTAAAGAAACACCAAAGTGCATTTACAAATTGGCAAAGCTTGGACATTGTACAAACGTTCAGACGGATCCTGGTCTAAGCGAATAAGATTTGAAGACGCGCTTGAAAAGCTCCGACTCCATTGAACGTGCAGCAGGATGTCCGCCATAGCCATAAAAGTATCTGAGATCAGACGAAGTAACGGTTCACAGGGGCAGGAGGTTTTATCAGAAACTGTCCCCGCGGCAGATAAAATATTTGCCACGTTTTATTGACAATTTCCTGTGTACCCCCGGGGCCAGTACCGAGTACAACGAGTTAAAATTGAAGGGATAAATTGGCTTCCAACGTAAAACTCTGAGGCGCGACGCGCCGCGGCGACTCCCAAGCCTTTTACGATCGTAATACCTCGTACCTATTAAACCCGACGCTCATTAAGGCGCTCGGGCTGCATTTTCGACGAATTTGCTTAAGTGCACTTCCAGCGACGCTCGAAAATTTCCACGACGGCGTGGCGGGAGGGAGTAACAATTATTTTCGGCCGTAAGTCGAGGATGGCCGACTTAAGTGGGCGGCACTTTTTGCAACTGCTTCAACCAGCGCGGGTATAAATCCAAACGTAGGAACTTGTGCGTTTAAAACGCTGGAAAAATTTGCATCCGCCTTCCCTGCGAAGTATTTGATAAGAAAATGGGGGCTTTCTCGCGAGAGGGGTGTTACTCAGTCTTCTTCTGGCGCTGGTAACAACGAATTTTCGTGATTTGAATATTTCGCGGCCTTTGTCGCCGCTCGGCGTGGTCTCTGCGCGTGATAGTTTCGCCAGAGGGCCTCGGTTAGCCCCAGCTATCGCTGCGATTCTCTCTCTCTCTCGTAGTCGTCATGGAAACCCCTCTCTTCAGGGCTCACCCTCGTCGGGAGTAGGCAGTTTCCAGAGGTTTAGGGTGTAACGTTGAGCTGCCGGGCGAACGACGTCGATCAGGGCGAACCGTATTCCGCGGTGATAAATCTAAACGCTTCGTCTTATCGCCCGCCGTTGCTCGAGCCGTTGCTGTTAACGTCCGTGCGTATACCTGTCCCTCAAGACAGCGAACCACGCGGACGTCAGACAGTTGCGGAACAGCACGGGATAATTTCAATTTCCTCCCAACTTCCACAGCGGCATAAGCTAATGAAAGGATAAAGATAAGCGATCCCATTTCTTGGCTGCGAGGTTTTATTCAGAGTCCAGGCTTTATTGCCTTTTAACAAGCCCCATGCAAATGAAGAGCGACAATATCGCCCGCTTCAACCTACGATCCCTCCCTCGTTCCCCTGAAAAGTTCCCCGGAACCGAGCTCCTTCGTTAGCATCGCGTTTTTTCACGAATATTTTACGAGTCACCCGGCAGCGATCCTACTCAGCTCGATGGTATCCGTCACGATAAGCTGACAGCCGGGGATAAAATCCGAGGAATTGGCCTGATCCATCGATAGCCCTTCGTTTTATCAAATTCGTCCCGTTCCACTCTTTTGTCTTCCCCCTTTCGGAAGGGACTCAATCGCAGAACCGTTTCTCCGCCGAGGCGCATGACGTAGCTATTCCCGGCGCTCTCGTAAAAAAAAACCGGCAAGATTCGGGAAAATCGAAGACGACCTATAAACCGAGATGTCACCCGTGAAGTTTCGACCATCACCTCCGTCATACCGTGCGAGCTTGCTCCCTGCCTTCGGGGAAAAGATAACAGTGTAGATGGAACGGCGGACCAGCCGGAAAATAAAATCCAGAAACGTATTCGAAATCCTGCTTCGCTGGTCCTAAAGATCCCTCGAAAATCTGGCAAGGTTCGGACAGTCTGTTCTTCACTTCAGCTCCGTGGGAATGTATCAGAAAACTTGTAAACGTAGCACTGGAGTCTGTTTTTCTTAATGAAACAAAAAGGCATTGGGGGTTTATAGAAACTGCATGGACATTGGGAGATCTGATAAATTCGCCCTTGCGGCGGCTCTTGCTCGTGTTCTTCTGCCCCCACAGCGAGGTCAACCGTAAAACATTTATATGGTGCCGCCAGGACTTATGTGAAAACAGCGGGCGCATGTGCGCTCCAGCTGCAACGCACCTACGGACGCGCGTAGAGGGTTCTAAAAATACGCGGCCACCCCGAGTGCACTTGAAACTGCACCAGCGGAGGCTGCACCGTGAAAAGAGGATAGCCGGCAAGTCGATAGGCAATTTCACGAGGCGACGCGACCCGCCCAAGCACCCCTCGCTCGTTATAGAATCGTATACGGCGCTGTATTTTCGTCTGCCCCTTGCATCGCACGCTCGAGATCGGTATTTGAGGTACACATTCTGTGCTGGACAAAGAGTAGGGATATAACAAGAGCGACTCTTGTGTCAATGGATATAGCCTTGCTGCATGAATGCATTACTACGTAGAATCGTGAGTGAATTGTCAAGTATAATATTTTGAATTACTAATCATTATTATTATTATTATTATTCGTCTCTATTGCTTGGAACATACAAGGAGTAGTTATATATGAAGAATAGCGAAGTAAAAGGCGAGGCTTGTTAGAAGCCTAACTGTAACTAAATAACTAAAACTAAAATTGGGAAAGAAAAGTAAAAACAGAAAAATTAGGAGAAATTATTTTTTAATTATTCTGACGCATTAGGATAGAAAAGCATAAATGTAGATGGACAGACAGGGACGAGACAAAGAAAAGAAGGAATGTAAAGGTGACTGAGGAATAGCGTAGAAACATATATCGTAGCGGTTTACATTTAAAATCAGGAAACGAATTTAGCCCAGGTGCAAGGGAATTATACCTAATAATGAGTAGACATATAGGCGGAGGAGGATTGAAATTTACATGTCGAGTGTGCCGGTATGGAAAGGAGATTTTGATGCTGAGTAGAAAGAGAATTAGTAAGAAAGATTGTTGCGGATAGATAATGTGGAAAACCTCCCGAACCCACACCCTAGAACTCCCGTCAAGGATCCAGTTCCTGATCAGAACCCAATTCCCGATCAGTTTAGTATATAAATACCAAATAATATGTTTATCACGATACAAATTTATTCCAAAAAAGTACTAAATAATTATAAAGTATTTTTAAATTTATACGCAAACATTTGATAGCTCGTAGTAAAATGTTTTGGTTGATCAAAAACTGCTTCCTTTGCATCTTAACTAATCAGGAACTGGGTCCTTGACGGTATCCACGTGCTCAGATTCACCCGTTAAATTTGCTAAGAGAAGTTAGCGATCCAGTATTCTTCAACGTCCCCAGGAGGTTAAAGATTATTACGTAACGTCTGCTTCTCGTAGAAATACGTCGAGGTCTAATCGGAGTAAAAGGATTTAATTTGGGACGAAGTGTTGCAGAGATGGCAGTCTCCGCTCCAGCCGACTCTCGCTGAATGATTTAACGTCTCCTGGTACAGGAATCGTGCATTCCCAGCCGTGCATTCGACACAGCTGCTGTCGCAACAGTGCGATCGTATCGTTACGTTTTATCCCTGCCTGTTATCACGAAGTAATATCGTGGAGATCCATTTCCGTCGAGAAGGGCGTCGAGTCGCGTTATTCCAAGCACCGTGGCTCTTGCACCCTCTCGCGTTCGTCCCTTCGTTTCTATGGTGATTCCAAGAGGGTTAGTATCCCCTGTAGATCGACCAGCCTCGCAGGTTGATTGTAGGTGCGGCGTACGCCTCGTTCCCTATAAACACAGGATGATCTGTCATGGGGATGCTGCTTCCACCAAAGGGAGCAGTCATCTGGCTAGGGATTATTCAAGTACCGCTCGGGATAACTTTTGCGATTACATTTTTCTGGAGGTTCTCGTCAGGGCTCGATCTGGCTCTTCCGCCGTTCTGGGCGAAAATGATTTTTGCCACCCTGTTTCATATTTAGATACTTATGAATAATTTTTGACAGTGGGTGAAATTTTTTGTAGGTATTTGCTGAGTATCAGAAGCCTTTTGTTTCATCAAAAATTAATATTCATAAAAAAAAACAGTAAAGACGTGAAATCAAACTATAGGTAGGGGGTAGGTACTTACCTATTTTTTAAATCTAAAAAAGCAACTCCTAGGAAATATTTTAAAAATCAATTAAGGCACAACGTAAACATTTTTATTGATTTCAATTTTCTCTACCTAATTCACACTCTAAGCAGTTGTCCTTTACGCCCCCTAGATCAGGCCCTGATTCTCTTCTCTTGCCTTCCTTGGTCCTTTCTAATGGCTTTCCTTTGGCGAATTTTCCATTCTGTCTATGCCACGGAGTGCCCCCAGCAGGCACTTCCTCTCTCGCGTGTATTTACCCTGCTTCTAAACGTCGGCTCGACTTGTTTAGTGAGATCACATTCGCGCCGCGTACTGAAAATACAGCTGCACCACGGAACGCTTATACCCCTGCCCAGTCTCCTTAACGAAATGACCAGGATTCTTGGAGCTGGCGGCGCTCTCCCGATGCGACTTTAATCGCCTCGAAACATCGCTGCGCCCAGACGTGCACACGTTCTCGCAGAAAATACAACGCTGTGCATTATCGACACGTACGGACGCGACGGACACCCGCGAGAATCGCGTTCTTCAACGTTTCCGCGAAATCTCCTTAACGCTCTCATAGGTAATCGACCTTGGTGCGAGACAGAGCCATCAAAGGAACGGCATTCAGGGTGCAAAAGATCCGTTTAGGGCGGTCGGTAGTTTTTAACGAGCCGTTTCCGAGCACAATCGCCCTTTGAACGCCAGCTCCAAGTCTAAATATCGGCGTTAATGAAAGTAACCGTGAATTCGTCGCTGCTGGCTCTGAAACTATTCGTGGAGGAACGTTTCACGGGGCCTTTGAACCTCCATTTGGTGTTTTACAGGCCAAGCTTTGGTGTATCTAATTCATTCCCTGCTCTCACCTCAAGCTATCACTATTCCTTGTGCACAGTTGTTACAACCCTTGAACTGCGAAAACAATTGCGTCACTCGCTTCGTAAGAATCACATTGTACAGCACACACCACCGGAAGCAAACGCTACCCCCCTCTCTCTCTCTCTCTCTTCGGATTAAATAAAAAAGATCGTCATCGTCGTCACTGGCTCGCACAGCCCCGCGATTTCAACCTAGCGCGCCGACTGTCGCGGTCTGCTGTTTGACATTTTTTCGTTCTGCCGTTTCCCTGCGGCGGACAGACACAGCAGTCAGATCCTGGCGGTATTCCAGGGATATAAATTGTCGGGATTTCGTTGTCTCCGATACTTTTCTCTCCAGAACTTTTCCACCCTCGTCAGCCGTACCCACTCCTGTAGCTAGCCGCGCGACTCCGGTCTGGCGCAGCTGTGCGAAACAGTTGAACAAAACGTAGCCGGGGTTTCGCAACGATCCATCCTTCGATCCTCGCCGCGATCGCTCCGCAATTATCCGCGTTTCGATCGGTCTCCCGACCACGTGTTCCGTAGACAGAGCTTGCGCAACGATCGCGGATGGAATAGGCGTAATGGAAATCGTGAAAGTTTCGACGATGCACGTAGCTCGAGGTTTTTGCGCGAAGGATGCGCAAGAAACTCGCCATCCTCCGCATAAATCAAAGGTTAGAGGCGGGGACAGGTGATTTACGCAGGATTTCTGCGAGCATCTCGATATCCACGCGTCGCGAAAATGTTCGCAGACGCGTGGAAACTGTGCGCGGGAGTTAACGAGCGTCGACGAGGCTTTGTTATTTGAATAATTAATGCCGGGCGCTGGGAGAAAGGCAGCAACCCTTTGCGCAGCGACATGATATCCTTGGCACGTTTTCTGGGATAGAATAAATGTGTTTCTCGGGAAGCTTTGGCGTGTCTACAGCATCCTCGATGGCCAGTAACATCCTAGCTTCTGGAAACACGTGTTCGTTGTCATCCTCGAGTCATTGGGTTATAGGAACTCGAGTGCTCGGAATGCAACTCATTTGTCGCCCGTTAAATCTCCGGATTGCGTTCGCCTGTCGCTGGGGATTCTGGTAGGACGGATAGAGAAGTAATACCGTGTTCTGGGGAATAATAAAGTTTCCCCTGGATGGGGGATTGCACTCGTAACGATAATTTCGCGACGGATCGCGGCGAGTAATCTCGACACGAGCTTCCCTCCGAATCGAAATCCGTTCTGTACACTTCGATAATGGTTTCATTTCCTTGTATCTCTCTGTTGCACGCTAATGTATGCGTAATAACGGCGCGCCGCGGGCGCAATAACGAGGCTTCGATATTATACGCGGCGACGGGGAGCTTGAACTCCACTCATTCACGGATCACTAGTCGATTTTCGCGGTGCACCGCTGTTGCATTGAAAAAGAAAAAAGATAAATGGAATAAAAGGAAGCGCGGGTAATGTTATTCTATCCTCTGCCTTAATTATAGGAGCAGAGTCGAGAGTACGGATCGATACATCGGGAGGTAGCTTCGTAACATAAATCGAGTAGAGTCTTATACGTGGTTTCCTGCTGCAATGGGTTCTCTTGATTTTCGAGCAACCTAAAGATCAGAAAGGAATTGATTTATTTCCACGTGAAACAAGATACGCAGCTCGGGAACATGTGCAGGCTGCGCGCGAGGCTCTGGCATTTCGCAAGCGCGGACAGAAAAGGCAAACACCAATCGCGACACAAAGAGTTAGTCATGCGCTGCTATAAAAATGAGATATATTCACCAGCAGGTACTTAATCATTGCGAATTTATATATCTGCGCATATTCAAGGATTAATCAAGAGAGTACGTCAAACTAAAAATAACAATGGAACGATAGAAGGATGAATCGAAAAGCGATTACGCGTAAATTCGATTAAATTTCTGTTCGACGAACCCATTTTCGCTGCCCACCAAGCAAATCCTATGAGTATAAAAAAAAAACGGAAGGGGAAAGGTAAATCGTTGGCATAAATCTTCTATCATATTGCATCAAACTATCGCGCGGCTGGCATCAACGTTGCGCGGGTAATAAATGTAACGAACGGTTCGCGGGAAATGAAACGTTTTATATTACCATAAATTTCGCGATTAAACGTAGGAGCCAAGGGACGATTAAAGAACGAAGCAGAATGGCGGAATTTATCAAGTAAATTCTGACGTGGTTTACATATTCATTTGGTTTTATTGGGCTAAATATTTAACCAGCGATATGCGCGAATAAACTTCTGTTCAAACGCGTTTCGTTCGACCAAATCCAGCGCACGAGTTACCGGTAGAAACCTGCCTCGCTATCAGCGAATAATAGTTGCAGGGAGTAAAAAATTTCATAAAAATGATTAGCCGTTATTTAGTAATCGTTGTTCGTTAAACGAAGCAGAATTCGCGAAATAAAATTGCGTCGCGAGGGAGGCATTGTCGCGTGTGCGCCTCGGTCGTTTGATTCCCTTAGTACGAATGATGGCCGATGCGCGGCGCTGGCTGCGCAATGGCGGCGCGCGCCGATGGCGCCGGCTGGGAGCGGGACCGTCAGTGATCAGTCGCAGAGGGACCACGCACGGTGGCGGTCGTGAGTTTTTGTAAAAGAGAGAACGCGTGCGATAGGACGAATTAGATAAAGAAAGACAGCCAGACCGAGAGCACGAGAGTGAGACGAAGAGGGAGAAGTAGCAAGTTAAGGACAAAGGGAAAAACAGAAGGACATTCCGCGGGCGGTTCGTGTAGTCGCCGAGTACGCGGGGTCCCACTCGATCGTGTGCGCGCGTGAATAGAGTTTTCGAATAGCCTATCGTCGTCGTACGAGTTGATCGGTGCGTCGTCTCGTCGCTCCGTTTCAGTGCGTGTGTGTGTGGCGCGCGCGCGCCCATCTCCGTGTGTGTTTGCGCGTGAAAAAACACCGCACGGGCCTCTCTACCGTTACACGCTTGTGTATTCCAACGCGCGTGTGTGCAGGCCACACATACGGTAACATCTACGTACGTGCACGCGTATATACGTGCATAGAAATAATACGTGCGACGAAGAGAAGCTTGCCGGGTACACGGGTCGCGTACAGTGCACGAAACCGAGAAAGAGAGAAGGGACAACACAGAGTGAGAGAAGGAGGAGGTGAGCAGCGGAGGAGGAGGAGGTGGTGGAGTGGCGGGCGTGGAGGGGGAGGAGGTACGGAGTGTTGGATTTGTTTTCTCGCACAACGGTGGAGCAAAACGGCCTCAAACTGTGGGGCTCTGGGGCGTTTTTTCTTCCTCCGCAAGGGATGTACTACCCCGTAAGTGAATGATACATTTTTTATGAATACCGTGCGTTCACCGGGAGTCTATGCTCTGTATGCCAGGCTGGAGAGAGAGAGGGAGAGAGAGAGAGCGAGTGAGGCGGTGAGCGGGGGAGGCGTCTGTCTCCGTCGCTCTCTACCCTCTCCTGGCTGGAAACGTTCGAAGGCGTCGGTTCGATATGAGGCGCCAGGGTCCATGCTTACTTTCTATTTTCAACCCGTGCAAACGATTGAATCATTTCTATTTCGCGATTCGACAATTCAAACATAACTTTCGATCGATTCTCATCGCGACGGAAAACGTGCCCAGAATAATAAAAGACGCACGCACAGTGTCTTGTCCCCGCGACGCGTCCTTTTGCTTGCCCGCTCGAAGGCGGTCGTTTCCCTCGTATCTCCGGCTGATAGAAGCTTTATCAATCGTCCGCCTTTAGTTCGGAGGTGGGTTAAACGATTTTAGAGAAACGTTTGTCGCGCGTATTTCGTTCAACGCGGTCGCGTTTGAGGTTATGTCGCCTCCGCCGGGAGGCTGCCAGTGAGAGGGAGAGAACGCATAGCATTGGGAGCCGCAATTGTGCGATCGTTTTAACGATATCAAGTGCGAGAGATCAGCCTTGGTCGTCGAGATAGTAGCGAAACATGCATTTCTGGGGACCTTGTCCGATTATCTATCGCTTTAAGAGACGCTTTCTCGAAAGTGAGGTTAGGATGCTCGGCGAGGGACACGGGCAGAGGGCACTTTGGAGTGAAAGTAAATACGTTGCCTGGCATATTTCTGTAACGTGTATATTATCTCGTTAAATCTAACATTCTGGTGTCCGTAATGAACCAATACTGCGGCAATATAATTCGTAATTCTTTTCAGCAATATTTTTTATCCACTATTAGGATATATATGTATACTACGCATTTTTTGCACATAATATTCAGTGTTATTTTATCTAAATTCCATCGATGAGTCGCTCGTTTAGATAACGTGGCAAAACAGCAGCGTAGTTAATCGCGTTCGCTTTCATCCTCGTTTGTCCGCTTCGAATCGGAGCAGGTATCGCGCCCGCGTGCATTCACTGGTAGGTAGGTAGTCATTCGAGCGAAGGGAACAGGGCTTTCCCGGCATGAACAGGCTCCCCAGTGATCCGAAATCCCTTTTCTTCGTAGCTGTGGGGCCCCGACGGATTATTTTTCGCACACAATAAAAGCTGACCGTTTTCTTTCGTCCTCGGTGGGTCGGGGCGCACCGTTTTTGTTCCCTAGGACCGCGGTTCTCCAAATCGGAGATCCAGCTTGCTTGATTTATTGCTCGGTGATATTTCCCCTCGTATCTTTCGGGCTTTAGGTGCGTTTCGGTTCTAACGGGGAGGATATTCTTTACCGACTCTCGGAACGGAGTTGCATTTGAACTTTAGCTCCAACGTCGAATTACATGTTACGATCTTGATTACGGGATAGCATTGGGTTTCAGTGACGAGTGAAGGCACGTGCCTTCTGGCGCGAAAACATTGCGTCTCTTGGTATTTTACGTTCCGCTGAGCTCGATTCCTTGGTCTAATTAATTGACATTAATGCGTATGTTGGATTACCTGCTTCGTCATTATTTCTTCTTTGCAACTTATATAAACATTTCAATAGTATCTGGACCACCTGAATCGATTATATCGCTCTTTTGGGTGTAACAGCTGTTCTCCAAATAAACTGTACTAAATAAGCTGGAAATCATATACCTATAAATGAACGTTAGAAAGTATTTTAGTTTAGCGACACTCTGTATAGAAAATAGGGGAAGAGACAGTTGATCCTATCGGATCCACTGGAAATCCTCTATACACGGGAAAAGCGATTAAAGCGTGTAGTTATTGCGAACAATACAACACAGATTAACCAATAGTCTACGTCGAAGTTTCGTACACGATATTCAGTATCGAAACTTCGCCCTTTTTTCTGCTCAGACAAAAACGCATCGACACCACGGTGAACGTGATTTAAACTATCCCGAGCACAAAGAAACGTCGTTGAAAATCGAACAATCGCAATCGATTCCGCGACACAATGCATCCCTCGTTCGCTCAGAAATCCCATCGACTCCCGGTTAATTTCCACGTTGGCTCAAAATGTTCCTCATCCCGATAGAAGAGGGGAATAGGGAAAATCGAGAGCCGGAGCTTTTTCGTTCGACGGGGGAACGAACGGTTAAAAGAGAAACTTCTCCACGCACGAGCACAGGAAGCGGGGGGTAGACGGAGCATTTCAAAAGATATAATACACCATCGTGACCTCACGGGATATTATTCAACGACGTTAATCCGTCGGGGTATTACCGCTGCCAATTCCCCGCGAGAATATATAAGCGAATAAAAACGGCGAGAAAATGGTCGGATCGCGATCACGACCAGCCTTTCGCGAAATAAAAGTCAAGCTTTTTGGGTCAAGCGCGAGTCGCGCACACCCCCTGTACAACCCACCGTTTCAATATTATTCCCCGCGCAGGCTGACGGTCAATGGAGCTCGAACAAGTCGAAGTGGACGATCTCGCGAGCCACAACGTCATCTTGAGGCACTTGTGTCGGCGTTGATTCGTCGCTAATCTTTTTTCTACCCCTCCGCGCTCCGACGACGGATCACCTTCCCCCTGGTTTCGCCTACTCGGCGCAGTTTTCCCAACTGCGTCGCGTACATATCGAAATATAGGACGGTGGGGGGCTATTTCCAGCTTCCGGCGTCGGTACTTTATTTCGAACCGAGCTCCCTCGATCGATCGCTCCCATCGGCTGGCCCTTACGCTGGGACATAGGGGGTTCCCTCTGTTCTCTCCCCCTCTCTTTGTCGCGGATGCAAATTCGCTCGGGGGGGGATCGTATTCGGGCGTAATTGCGGCCGTGTCACCGGAACGACCGAGAATTTGGTCTTTTTTTGGGGAGTGGAATGGATGAAACACTGGGTGGATGTGTTGTGAGATGTGTTGGAGTATCGTTACATTTGAGTCCAGGGTGAGTGCGAGGTAGCTTGTAGGGGCTTCGGGATGGGATTCAGGAT
The DNA here is from genome assembly GCA_963971345.1 of Andrena flavipes. Taxonomy (NCBI): domain Eukaryota; kingdom Metazoa; phylum Arthropoda; class Insecta; order Hymenoptera; family Andrenidae; genus Andrena; species Andrena flavipes. The sequence continues at coordinate 43,638,563 of OZ020482.1, forward strand.
GGCGTTTGATAGTCTAGTAAATTACTGTAGGAAGTAGAATGATCTTGAATTCGTGATTAAGTTTGGCTAGGTTTGAAGAAGCTTTCCCATAGATTTGAAATACCTAAAAAATTTAATATTCTGTTATTTAAATATGAGTTCCTTTCCGTCGTTCTACGGTATTAGGCGAGGCAGCAATTTCAAGCAGTAATTCATTAAGTAGTTCCATAAATCCTTACTTTTATTGCACATAATTTAACTGCTGCCCGGGCAGCCATGGGAAAAGAAGAAAAGGGCGGGGAATTTCCAAGTGGTGCTTTGGGAACGAAAAATGAAACGGTATTCTCAGGAATCCTCTTCGGTATTCTTCCAACGGTATCATCGTTGGTTTATTTCATCTATAATTGTCTCGCAGCTTTTAAACTTCTTTCCTAGTGTTGTTTCCCCGACTTTCCCCCCGGAAGTTTAGTCGACAACCTCCCCTTTGAACCGATCTGTTTTTCTCTGATCTTAGGTGAATTGTCCTTGCACTGTCACCTTGCCATTGATACTCCTGTCCCGCGGTCGCTTAATCGATGCGTTTTTCCACGGCTAACCACATCTTTGATATCATTATGGATACTTCTGTTCACGTGTCTTGAATCCATTACGACGCTGTTATCGTTAACATCTTGCTTCTGAATATGATTGCCAGCCATACTCTCTTAGTTAAGAATTTTAATCTCGGAGAATTAATTAGCGTCCGATACCAGTTAGCAAATGAGATCCGAAACGTTGATTTCGAAAGAAGCTTCGAATTCAAGATTTGGCTTGACTTCAGCTTTCCAGTGGAATTGAAAGTTGCTTCTCGCGAAGCAATCCTGCTGATTGCTACAGACTGGAATCGAGAAGTTCGAGTAGCAGGAAACGGTTTTGCTTTCTGCAAAACAGCTATCGAGATCGTTTCAGCTCTATTGAAACCTGCGTCTGAAACCGTTAGAGTAAATCTTGAAGACTTGTTCATCTACATTTCCGATTGCAAAAGTCCATCGACCTCTCCTGGATCGGGGTTGTTCGGTTGATTCCGATCGAATACAAGCTATTTATATTATTCTCGGTTTTGAACCCTCGAACCGGGGGTCATGCACGCGAAATTACGTACGGTCGCGTGCTAACGCGAGTTCTAAAGATCACGCGTTCCCTTTTATAGCATTTGGACAGTTTCACGACATTCTCAGTTGCCTTACGGCGCACTGAATGCACGGCGTTGCATTCAGTGCAATGGAAATACAAATTAGTCTAAAACTGAGCATAGTGAAATTGTTCTGTAATGAGCGACGAAGTTCTTCGACTCTGTATTTTGGGTATTCAGTGCAGAAGTGCAGTGGTTAAAATGAAAAGTCGTAAACTCCATTCTTAGAGATATTAGCACACGCGTACTCAGTTCTTTCGCGAAACAACTCGCAGAAATTAAAGCGAGATCGACGAGCCCTCCGAGCAGAATACGTACTTACGTGCATGTGCCGCGTTCTGTTCCGTTCGATCGATCGAAGGGGACCTCGAATCTCTCTCGAAAGCGCAGTTTCATTTACCTAAGACGAAGCCGTAGGGACAATGCAGCGCGACCAACTCGATTCCTCTATTCGCCGATCGAATTTAGGAGTGTGTTTCCATCGACTTACCCGGAGAGTAGCTTAGATTCCACTAAACGTGAAATCGAGTACGCTGGTTCGATTGAAACCTTAAACAGGTGATAATCGAATGCATGAATTCTCCGGAACGCATGCACGAGCGTGGCGTTAGACGTTATGAAAACTGGTTACTTTTGCATTCTCTGGGAAAAGGAAATATCCTCCATTCTGTTGGAGGAAAAGCGGGTGGCTCAGGCAACGAAGAAAGAGATTAATTGCGCGGCAGGTTCGGATATTAAGAGATATTTCACGTGTTTCGCGTAAATCGAGGGAACAACGCGCGCGAAATGGGAGGAAGTATCACTTTAAGCTTTAAACTACGCTCGACGCCGTTAATTTGCTCGGTGAATACGTGTCAAGGCCTTTCCTGCATGCTCAGCCATTGTTTTTTCACCGTTGAATCGCTCTTGTAAATTATCACTTATGAATACGCTTAACCCTCCGACTAGGAGGAATTGTTATTCGCGGTTCTTCTTCCCTTTGCAGAAAAGTCCTTCGTTCTCGTTGCCCCCTGATTCTGTCCCCGAAGTAAGAACAGAGGGAGATATTACCTTGCGGAATAAAAAGTGGCGCAGCGATAGAAAATCGTATCGACGGAAAGTTGACAGAAAATTATGAAACAGCTGGATTGTTTGATTAGAAAGCTCCCAGCGGGAAGAAACGTATCTATTCTTTGTCTTCTCTTTGCGATGCAGGATCGACGAATATGAGTTTGCGGTCTGTGCAAATGTTTGAGGGGGGGCTCGCTTTTCAAATAGTCGCTGAAACTCGCTGCATTCGAGGCATTCGAGCCAGGAAGTCCGGGTCTTTTCGTTTACGAATGTAACTGGCTATTTGTGGAAGCTAAGAGATGTTGTTATTAAAAGCTGCTTTGCAAGAAGAATTCAGAATGCGCCACAGTGAAATTGGTTAGTGTTTCGACGGGGAATAGGAAATTTTCGTCGTGGAATTCTAATAACGGTAATCCCTTCGTTTCCCAATTACCGTGCTCGGGAGAATGCAACATCGAGAACATCGTCTGGTTAGTGTCCATGCACTGATAACGGAATTAACTTATAACATAGCCCCGGGATTAAGATTGACGATTAAATAGCGCAACGCATTAGCTATTGTCTCGCTAGGGACGAGGCAACACGGTGCTATTATTCACGGTCAACAATAAGACTGCACGACATCGTGGATTGGCGTCATACATCCTGACATTTGACATGTAACTGGCCAGTTAATTTTGGACGGGTCAGCGCGTGGTTATTCGCAGAGGGAATCGATTAGGGAGAGAAATTTCCCGCGTACTTTTTATACGATCGCTTTAAATCGGGACAGGAATCAAATCTGTTTATCTCCGTCGTCGACTTTTCCATTCGCCTGCGAGCTATTTTCGAGCGTACCATCTCGAATCCAATCTCACCCAAGGAAAGAATCATTCTTGCAGCCCTGCTTGCGAAGATAATAAAAGGAAATTCGATAAATTATCGGACAGAATTCAGAAGGAATCCTCATTCTTTATTTTCAATTGCTTACACATGGAGATTCGAGAAAAGAAGCGCATTTGTCCGAGGATCTGGATACTCGTTTTCCACCGCGATTCGGGCATTTTAACGTGCCCGGAGCTTTCCATCGCCGGGGGATGATTGAGTTGACAAAGTTGCGCGGACTGGACGCGGTCCATTTGCAGATTCCAGCCCTTCATTTATCCGCGTGGAGGTTTCACCTTCGCTCCTCTCGCGGAAACGAATAAATCGAGCCTCCCCGACGGGATCACTGGCTCTATCCCCTTGTCCAAGGGGGATATATTTATCCGTGGAAACGCGACAGGCCATTCGGTAACGAGACGCAGTTAAACTCGCCTTGCCTTTGATACGTTCCAGCGGCGATTCGTCATTTTCGGTATTAATCCGCGTCGCTAATCTCTCGCTTGTAAATCACTTCTGAAACGTTACTTTTGAATACAAGCTGCGCTCTCTCGTATCATTTTTGAGGGATTAGGAAGAATTTGCGCTTCGCACGGGATGCTGTTCCTTTTTAATCACGGTAGACAGCAAATGATTCGTACACTTATTCATTGTACTTTAAGAATTTCTTCGATTTTTCTTCTCCACGACGCGTCGCTCTGCTTAATTTCGTTTCGATTCCACGAGCCATCGCAATGGCTCGCGAATTCCCGCGTGCGGTAACGAGCGATAAATTGTTAGCCGAGAGAGAAACCAACGCGATCGATTGTCCTACTCTCCCCTCTGCCCTCCCACCCAGTCGCCCGATAATCGACAGCGAATATTATTAACCGCGACGAACGCGACGGAGGCCAGCAACCCCAGAACCTCGAGGAGCAGCCTCGACCCTGCCACGACAACCGCGACAACCGTACATTTTCGAACGTGGCACCGAAATATACACACGTCGTAGTCGAATGCCAACTTCCACACGACCGTCTGCTTTTATCGATGCTCTAACGCCTGTCGCCGTTTCTCTTGTTTATTTCAAGACTGGTCTCGAGCGAGCTTCTTGATCGCTCGCTCGCTTGCTCAACCCCTTCGCTACTGGGGGTGGACTATAGCCGTCCGACGTAGAACGGTCGCCGGGCGTTAATGAGGAGATTGCACGAGGGTGGCGTCACAGATTTAACTCAAATTTTGCATATAATTAGTGCATATTGTGTTGGAATAATGCGCGCGTGGCGATGGTAAAAAAGTCGCGAGGAAACGAAGTTGAGAATTTTTGTAGATGAATTTATCGTGGCTTGCTTTGAACATTTGGGTAATTGTACTCTGTATTATTTTTTAAGGTTTCGTAGAGATAGATAAATAATTTACCTACTTTTAAATTAATGAATGGTGACTTGGGGGACTTGAAATATGGGTTTAGATGGTATCAAACTTGAGGACTGTAAAGCCTATGGCGTCTATGATGGGTTCTCTAAATTTTCGGGTTTATCAGTGGCTGGGTACATCTCGCGAGGATACGGGCGCGATTGATCTTGCTCGTTTTGATTAAACGACATATCCGGCTCGCTGATTAGGTATAAAGATCTCGTGCGGGTACCAGTATGGGTAGAGAGCGAGGAAATAAAGTTCATGCCATTTCGAGGAATATAATCGTACGTTCTCTGTGCCGCGAAGCGAGGAAATGTTGCCTATTAAGCAGAGTCATTATAATTTTATTAACTACCGGTTGCAACGACCCATATTCTACTTGGTTTTATTAAATATTTCATTGGGCGTATGTATACACAACTCTGCGCCCGATGTTTAAATTCGCCCGGACAGAATTGCATAAAAGTCTTTGAAACTTTTAACTTCGACGGTTCACAGGATCCTGCGATCCTTGGATGCTCCTGTTTGGAGACTCGAAACGAAAATATTTGAGAAAAGAGAGAGAGGAAATGAAATTTCCTCCCAGCTTCTCTCCGCAATTTCTTTGAAAGGATAACTTGAACCGTTTTTTTCGACGATCCCTGTTTGAAAATTCGTCGCTCCCTTACGCTCGCAGTTAAACAAGTTCTACAAACTCTTTCAACAATAATGTCCTCGTTACCTCGTCCGCTGAAAAATTGTGAAAACCAGTCTCGTTCCCCGTCCTCTATGGAGAACCGCGTTCAAACCATCCCCCTATACGTCTCTCGCAAACAAGCCGAGGCTACCGCATTATTCCGCAAAAAATTCTCATATCCACGCATGGACGGACCGCATGACATCCTGAAAATTTTCCCCGGCTTCGGAAAATCCCGACGATCCTCCAACTGGAGCCGCCCGCGTACAGCGCGAGGTCCGCAGCGGTTGGCAGCGATCCAATCAAATTTCGCATCCACTGCGCAAAAGCGCGCCTCTTTCGGAGTGGATCTCGCCAGCAGTCCGTGAGATAATTTCTGAAAATCTATCCACCGAATTATTTCGACACGCCCCGCTTCGCAGGTTCTCCCTTCGGCAAAGGCGGGCGCGCGCGACAATTTTTCAGCGTGCCTCGCGGATCGTTGCGAGCGCGCTTGGCGGCGCCCACACTTATTTATGTTAATTGGGGAGGGGAGGGCGTGTGTCGCGTTCGAAGGGTGAAATTGCGGGGATTTTTCGCGCTCGGGGATTTTCAGCAGGCGAAACCTGGCTGCAATTAAACATTTTCGAGTGTCTCATTAAACGGCGCGCGTCGACGGGGAGCTGCAGGAGGCGCGATTTTCAACCCTCGCCTGACGCTTGGCTCTCATTATATATAAACCCTTCGTCATCGGTCGGGCGATTCACGACTGAACGTCGCGGGGATCTGCTTTTAGATCGGGGGATCGCGGGCGTTTATAACTGGCCAGCATCCGCGGGACCGAGACGCCCGTGGATCGTGAAAATTGACCGTGAAATACGAGCAGAGATGATTTTCGGTCTCGGCTCTCGGGGATGGTGTTAATATCGCGGTGGGAGCGGTGCGGGGATAATGCGGAGGGTAAACGCAGCATAGAAGTAACGTGGAGTAATGTGGAGATGAGATTGGGATAGCGGTGGGAGTTGTATTGTGTTAAAAGTGATAGAATGGGAGGAATAATATGGTGGAGTGAGATGACAATGGGGATAATGTAGCGGTATGTGAGATATCGGAGTACAAGCTTTGTGGGAGAGGTATATGGACGCGTTAAGGGTAAACACGAAAGCGAAAACAGTAGGTGTAATTGTCGGTGGAGGGAAGCTTTTTAATCAATAGTAGTTATTCATTACGAGTTATCTTATATGGAGCAGAAACGATTTTATTAAGGCAAGCCTGGTCAGTATCTATCGATACTATCACGAAATGTTCATTGCTCGATAATCCTCCTGAGAAATATCGCTCGTTGACCGTTCAGGGTAATTAGCAGGCTAATAAAGCGCGCCCGTGCGTGTTTCTTCCAACGATTTCAAGAATTCCCAACTGGAAACTCGTTTCGGTATTTAAAAAAAACCGCTGCATCGAATAGTTTACGGTCTCGGAAAGTTTCCCGCAGTTTACGAACAACGCGGGGTAATCTTCCGGCCGACATTATCGTCCTTTCAACTACCGCGATTAATTAATTTTAATTACTAGCCCCGTTATCGCGTACCCGCTGCAAAATAGAATTAATCGCGTATTCATCGTCGGACGTCGAAGCGGAAAGCCCGAATAATATCGAATCCAGGGGGATTAATCGACGCGATACTCGAGCTTTTCGAGAGACCGGTTGATCCCAATTTCGCTGGAAATTAATCAAAATCGGGCAGTTATCCCCCGAAAGTGTCGCTGACAAAACGATCCGGGGTTCGTTTGCGTTTCGAGTTTCCTCGTTGCGCCGCGATACTTTAAACCTTCCCCCGCGGGCACTTTATCGATCATAAACGAACAGCTGTAAACACCGTGTTTCGCTCGGGGCGTCGTTTTAATTGCCGTTGTGACCGAGGAGGAATTAGTCACGAAAAATGGTGGCGAGCATCGAAAATAGATTTATCGGGCGGGGCTGGTGGGAGGAAAAAATTGCCTTAATCGTCGCGATTATCGCGAAAATGCCGCGGTATATTATACGATGCTGGCGCACAAGAGCTCGCCTCTACGTGTTCGCGCCAGTTTAACTTTAGTTTAGTCGGTGTAACTCTGCCGGCGAGCTGCAGTCGATGAACACCGCGGCCTGTCTGCGAAAAAGTTTGCGCTTCGACTGCTACTTTGTACTTTGCGTCCCCACCCACTGAAATTCCCTTTACTCGCCCGCGAGAGAAATTTGTTGCTGGGAAACTTGCTCCTCTTCCCTTGCAGATTTCCCGGTCCTTTTTGTCGGCGACGGTGCTCCGCCTTTAACCGTTAAAATCGCGGAATAACAAGAATCAGAAGAAATTCGCTTCGCGCGATGCTTCTTTCTTCGGATAAAAGCCTTGGTCCTGCGGTCCTCCTATCAGGAAAATTTACCGATTCGTTCTTTCTAGCCCCTTTCGGTCCCGTTAATTCTGCTCACCGCAACGATTCTAGCGAGAACGACTCTCTTTAACTCAGCACCTCCAGCCATTTTTCGTCGAGGGCGTCGAAGAATTCCAGAGAATTTCCTTCTCGATCGCGCAGCCAGGGTGAAGGAGACGATCGCGGGCGACTCAATATCCCCTCCGGACCACAACGAATTCTTTGTTGGCTCGTCGGACGAACTTAATCTCCGTCGTGTACGCGGAACGTAATAAAACGAGCGCGATTCTATCGCGAGGACGAATCATACGCCGTTCCCACGGGGCCCTGGGAGCGTATGATTCCGGCCGTGGTTCCTCTCCCCGCTGGAGAAACCCGAGGCGGAAAAGCCTCAGGACGTGTCGTCGCGGTGGCAGTGTCGGTGCGGATATCGATCGGTCCAGGGTAGTCGCAGCTTCTCTTTAAGTCATCCAGGGCCCAGGACCACCCACGCATCCGCCCCTGACTACCCTCCTACGCCCCTTCCTCCCACACGGTTCCATACCACCCACGCAGCCTGCAGTTTCATCCACCGAGGGCACCCTCGTCTATCTATCCCTCTGTGTAGACCTCTTCTTCCCACTTCATCCCTCTCCGCCCTCCCTCCTCATCCATCTTGCATCGTGTCTCTCTCTCAGCACCTTCTATATTTTAGCTACCGCTACTTTGCTTCAAGGTTCCGTCGTATCGACGCGTTCATCCTTGGGTTCTCTCTACGCGGTTCCCGCGATCCTTGCACCCTGATCTTGAATCCTGCCCGCATCGTTCAACGCCGCGGCAGGGTAGTCCCTTTCATTTCCCCTTTGCGGATCGATGAGAAAGGTATTCATAGACCGACCCTCCCTTTTCCGCGATCCAATTCCTCTCGCTTGATCGGTTAGTCGCCGTGGAATGCGCCAGTGATTCCAGGATGCAGTAGGTTCCTTTGCTGATGTCTTCTACAACGTCTCGGCGCGTAATCTGTTATTCATATTAGTTCTCCTCCCTCGCCCGCGCAGCCGGCGCACAGCCCCCCGTCCAGTCGTCGTGTTTCCGTCACAGTTCGTTGAATCATCTTGGCCGCTCTTCTTCCCCAGCTGTGCGCTTTCCAGGCTCCGAGAACCGTCTTAGCTTTCCGGCTTTGTCCCTTCGGGCAGTTGGGTGCCACTTGCCCCGAGTATTTTCGATGTTCCGCCGGGAACTTGACACCGTTCTTGGCCTGCGCCTTTCCACATCCCCAGTTCGGCGTGGATTTTCCCCGGCCCTTTGTTTGGCTGCTCTTTGCGTAGACATAATGTGCGTTCTCTGTAGCGATGCGCGCGAGACATCTGCTTCGAGAGGATTTCCGAGAAAAATTGACCTTGTCTGCATTCGTGAGAGAGAAGGAGAGGGAGTCCCTTGTAAAAATCTCTTTTCTAACTTCCTCCGCTTTCTACTCGGGTATTTCAAGAAAGCCAACTTCGGATTCCTGCTGTACGAGCCTAATCCAAACCCTCAGACTTACCAGCAGCTCAGACGAGCTCTGGAGAACAATCTCGAGGAGGGTGTCTCCGTAGGAAAAATAGAAAACATTCTCGTTTTCAGCAGCCACTGTGGACATTCCAGGTTTCCACGTTCCCAGAAGCTTTTCCCACCCCGTGTTCCTTGCAGGAAGCCTCGAGTATCGATCTCTCAGCCTCGTATACGAAATCTCCAACCCCCCTCTTTCTCTCTCTTGGCGTGCCCTGTTCATTATGTTTTGTAAGGGAGACAGAGAGAGAGAGAGAGAGAGAGAGAGAGAGAGAGAGAGAGAGAGAGAGAGAGAGAGAGAGAGAGAGAGAGAGAGAGAGAGAGAGAGAGAGAGAGATTGAGATTGAGAGTGAGATGTCAGGAAGAGAGAAGAAAAGGTGGAAGATTTGAGGACGCGAAATCGGAGCGGGGCGTGCGCGGGGGAGGGGGGGGGTACTACATTCGCCGCTAAATGTGGTTGTAGATAATGACTGGGGTCATCCTCGGGGCTATCTGTCTCTCGTCGCCACTCGATAACGCTCCCGCTTGCCTCGCTGCGGCGAGAGTTTATTTATTTATATTTTATTACGAGGTGGTAAATTTCTTGCTGCAAACTCGGCGGACGAATGGTGATTAGCGGTGGCCTCTCCGAAATTAATTATACCTGCGACGGTACCAACCAAGTGCTGGCGGTAGAAAGAGGGAAGCTCTGGATGGACGTTAAGTGCAATTGAACTGAATTATGTATATGATTCGCGCTATGAATTCTTATTAGCACAAAGAGTTACCTCCAGCCGTTCGCACCGCGAACTTTCTACTCTCCCCGCGCATGCAGGGCGCTCGCAAATATCCATTAGCTACAGTCTCCTAGATACGGATAGGAGTGTCGCGCGCCATTTCGTTCAATGGCGAGGAGAAAGCTTGTAATTTCCACGATCGGGTAAAGGAAATAAATAACCCCCTCCTCGCGAAACAGAGGAAATAACGTAAAAATTCATCGACCCCCTTTAACGTTATCGGCCCACGTGGTCCAGCGACCGTGTGCAGCCTTAATTCAACAGATCCTGAGGACGGCACAGGACTCGGCTGCCGTTAGCACGATTTATGGCCGGACCGATATTAAAACGCGAGCGTAATTTACGAGCGGAGCGGCACAGCTGCCGGCGACGCGGAGGCGTGCGCCGCTCTATCAATCGTTTTGCATGAGAAGGAGAGGATAAAGCGGCCATTCGCGGTTCCCACGTGGTCGACGCACGAGAATCTCGATCGTCGGCAACGGGGTTACCGTGTCCGTCGAGTGTAACGAGCTTTTCCATTCGCCGAAACGCGGCGAGAGCATCTTTATACTCTAGCCAGGGGACGGGGGTGGGAAATCGATCCACTTGCACCCGCTCTGTTCTGTTTTTAGTTTTGTTAATCCGTTTGCAACCGGTGCAAGTATCGAATTAGGTTTCTATATCGTGTTGGTGAAAGAGTATTCGGCGAACAAGATCGTAAGGCATCAAGGGCGCTCGACTTTCCCTTTGGACTAATCATCTCACTTCACTCTTGCATCGTTGAATTCAGAGGCTACTTCTAGCACCCATCAAGTCACCATTCCACTTACCGATTAAGCCCTGTACGAAGACTGAGAATTCTTGCATGCATGGTGTATCGCATTTGCAAACTGAAATAGCTCGATTGTATTGCATTATGTAGGTACAACTTATCGACATTCTTGGAAGTGATCTCCCGGCGCGGGCAGGTTGAATCTCGATCGACGTCGGTGCAATTCGCTCGGATCGATCGCGTGATTCGTCCAGCAATTTCGCGAGGATACGCGGACCGGCCAAGGCATCCCGGGCTCGCGAGCGAGAAAGGGAGAGAGCGGACGGGGTCGATATCGATTTCCATCGCGCGGAAAAGCAGGCTCGCGTGCGCGAATGAAACTAATTTCCATTCCGCGTGCACGGAGCGCGGCCGGCCGACATGAGTGTTTATCCTATTATGTTTGCGAATTATCTGTCGCGATAGCGTCACGATTTTCGGGTCGCCGTGGAAGGCCCCCGCTATATAGAACGCCTTCCTCAGGGTTATCTGTATTTGTCGCGGTGAGCGGGCTGCTTTATCGCGAATTCCGGCGATTCTATTTCTACAAGGACTCTTTTGCAATTCCCAATTAAGCTGATCGCGGGCGGGATAGCAGAACGCTTGCACCACGACTTCCACTTACTTATATTCCCTGCTTTTTTTTCTGTTTCAGGTAAGTGTCCAGTCATCTTTGCTAGAGTATAAGTACCGAGGTGGATTCCGTGAGTGTACACCACCCCTTTTCAGTGTGATTGATTAATCGTTAACGTCAGGAGTCGATTGATGACACAGGTTTCTATATTGCTCCACTTATCCAATGATCAGATCATGAGCTACATATTAGGCGCAAAACACTTGAGGATCGATCGATCGCACGATAAAACACGAAGGCGTGGAATCGTCATTATCCGCTGAAATTCCCTTGTTCCCGAAAAAAGACATTGGGAGATATCGATACTAGATAAGAAGAGCCCCGTAGCTATTTGTCAGCCAGGTCTGATCACCCACGTATCGCAGACGTTGCTGTCCATATAGACGATCCGATGAATATCTGTCCCAACAGTTTGCAAGCTTCGTCGTTCGCTCATAAAAGCTCGCTTCTCTTCCCATTAAGCTGGTTGAACGCTAATTTTCAAGCAAATGACACTGAGTAGAGCTCGCAAACAACGGAAATTGATGGACTTTCATCGCGATATTTTTCATTTTTCCTCTCCCCCGATGCTTACCCGAGCGAAATGCAAATTCAGTGGACGATGGAGTTTGCAGATTTTCGTGGGAAATTGAACGACTACTAAACAGATTGAATAATTCAGAAGCATACGAGGCTTGATAACTACAATGCAGGTCTTGAGGTTTATAATGCATAAAGTTGTAACAAGTTGCACAGGTTGCATATTTTCTCGGCGATCGGTGAATCGGTGGCCTCGAAATTCAAATTGTCACGGTTGAACGCGGTATTCCACGCACCTTGCAGCAATCTCGCGGTGGGGAATCGCAACTCGCACGCGAATCGACCGAGACGATGGACCGTTAATCCTTCTATCTCCACTCTGACTTAAAAGTGCAAGTTCTTGAACGCAAAGGAACACATTTTTGCCCAACATATTCCTCTGAAACTATTTTGCATCGAGTGAAAAGTGTTCGTCGAACTATCAATGGCTAATTCAGTCCCCGGCAATCGATCATAATTCTAGCGAAGGACTGGGTTAATTAAAAATTTACTGGAGCAGCACCCAGCATTACGCCGGATCGGTTAATTGAGGGATACGTCGCGATAATTACGAGTTGGTTGCCAGATGCGTGGCGAGCTTCATCTTCCCTGCCCCTCCCACGTTCACGTCTCGGCGATTATTAATTATACACCGTGCATTATTATTAGATTGCAGCCTGTGCAAGCTTCAAAGACGCACTTAGGGCGCGCTTGCACTTCCCGCGCGATATCGTCAAACGGAAACACTCGCCGTAGGTGCGGCGGACAAAGCTTGTGTGGCTGCTCGTGTCGCGGGCTCCGCTCGGAATGTCAATTACTCGCGAATGGAATTTCTGTCGTCGACAGATGCTCGCTGATTGCACGCGTATTTGGCCGCTGAAAGATGCGGGAAATTCGTCGAGCACCCTGTTTGCTGTCGTCCCTCTTATTTCTTCATGAAATTGGCGGAGGAGGATGTTGCACACAGGATATTAATTCTCAGACTAGCACACGTGTTATTTAAATTCCAAGGCTCCTTACATTCAGACTACTTCCATTATTACCACATTTACGAGCTCTTGTCCTGCTTAATACCCTCGCATACTTTCTCAAGGGACATTGATTACCTACAATTCCGTTTGAAAGAAAGTCGACAAAGGGAAGCAATATCGCGCGAATGAATCCCGCGGCCAGTGTCTAACATAATGCTATTGATCGTTTGTTAACACAGCACGAGCCGGAGCCTGTAAGTTTAATTAATTGACCCCGTTCAGGATGGGCTACGCGTATCGAGTGGCCCGCGGATGAAACGATGCTTCGATCGATTTTAATTACCCCTCGCAATTATCTCGCTCTCTGTAACGCGATTGTTCGACGAGACCGTCGGAAAATAAGGAAGATTGCCGAAGGATAATCACCAGTCGCATTCAAATCTAGCGCAATCGTTTTATCCTAATGTCCTAATTTAAGGAATCCTAAAACTTTTCACGTGGAAAAGCAACGCCCGCTGAAATGAACAGTTATCTGGAAAGCTGATGCAGTTGCTAGAAATTCGCAGAAGCAATTACTCCGAGCTAAAGTGAAAGAACGGTACCATTAATCAGACGTGGAAAGGCGGCGAATTTTCAAGGAAATTAACAACCGCGTAGTTACATCCGTTGGTGGCCGTAATCGAGGCGCGAAGATTAAAATTCAACGGGTCCCGCGGGGAATATCGAAGAATTATGGGTAACGGGCGCGGTTTATGCCTCTGATCCGGTTTGTTTAATATCCAGCCCCACCTCCTTTTCATCCAAAGTCCCCCGGAGTTTTCCGTAGCCGTCGCGGTCCAGTTTCGGGATCGCGATTAAAGCACGACGATTAAGGGCGATTCGCGTTCAAGTGGCGGTAATGGAACGGTAACGCCTCTCGAGATGAAAACCAGTCCTGGCCGCGTTCCTTCGTCCATCGTCATCGTTATCATCCATTGTCATTACCGTGACGCTCTGCTCCCGTGCCAGTCCGCGATCCCACGTGAGATTCATTATCCAATCTGCCGGGTTGACACACTTTACGGTGTTTCTCTTCTCTCTATACCGTCCAAATTGCCTGGCCCCGCAACGACACTTCCGGCGCGGCCTCTTGCGCAATTTTCCAGGGGTCGACGCAACGGAAGAACGTCAGAAGTCGGCTGAAAACATTTATCACGAGTCGTACCGCGTGTCTACGATCGATTGTGTCGCATTTTACTGTACCTATCGCAATTACTAAACAATATGCAATTTGTTTCTAAGCGTTCTCACAGATGGAGCGAGGTAACTCGAGGGTAGGCTCCCAGAAGGGAGTAATAATAAACATAACGTTAGTCCACAGCGGCACATAAAAAGGTTGCCAGAGATTAGGAAAGGACTCTGAGCAAACAGTTATTTTATCTGACGTTGGGGAGTCTGTTTAGCTTTATAGGGATTCGTGTTCACGGTGCAGAGAAACGAATGCGAGTGGCTATTTGGAAAAGGGGATGTTTAGATTACAAATGGGAGAGCGTTTGAAATATTAAGCAATACGATAGCACGGTATACACGGCGTGTATACAGGAAATACTTTGTTGAAGGTTCGCAACAAACTCGAATGTAATTTAACTTCTCATATTCGCTTATTATTGCGTGCCTCTGTTCCATTATAATGAATGCGCTGTAATAATATTAATAAATACGCCCTGGGACGCGAAGAGAGATAGACTGGCACGCCGTGGCGTAAAACTCGCGCTCAACGTGAGTTACAAACTTGAAAGCGGTCTATAGTGGGCCGGTTGATTTTGCTTCCACTGTACACCTTCGTAATCTCCTTCGCAGGCAAGTGTTCCCCGCGAAATCTGACCTGCGCTCCCTGAACGGGCCTCAGGTATGGCTGTGACCCTGGAATTAAGCGGTTCCTCGCGGAGAAACCCGTTCATCAGGACGTCCCTTTGGGCCAGGCCCCCTCCTCTCTCTCTCTCTCTCTCTCTCTCTCTCTCTCTCTCTCTATCTCTCTCTCTCTTTTTGTGAGAAAACGGTCGACTGACGATCCGCTCCGAGGAGCCTCGGTTCGACCCTCGAAATTCTTCGAACGCGCAAACTTTCGCCGGTAGAAGCCGTGAACAGGCGAAGCCGCACCGCTTCCACCATCGTTCCCGATCGATACCGTTTGTAATTCAAGATTGAATTGTCAAAGGGCACGATCCAATTAATGGACGGAGCGCAATTAACGAGACAGATTGCAGGCCAATCAAGTTAATTAATATCCTGCGACAGTGTCCACCGTGGGAGCGGCGCGTGAATCTCGCGACTCGTCGATTCCGCCGCGCGGAGCTTCCGTTTAGGTTCGTTTCGCGTTTGAAAGAGTAATGGGGAGCTTCCTTTGTGCCAGAGGCGCAATCATCACGGACGATTATCCTCCAGGAATTGGATGATCGCGAGAAATTGCGGACGCAAAAGTCCATCATGCATGGAGCACTTGGATGTTTCGTGTTCATTGAAATTGCACGACGCTGGAGGGTATCAAATAGGAATTTCTGTGCAACATTACGCACAAATTCGCTGGATATTACATAGACGCGCGTGTTACGTCTCCCAGCTTGATACTGCGAGCCGGAATTCAAGGAACCTTGCGGGGACGCGACGAGGAGCGTACATTTTCCATGCACTGTCACGTTCGATATAACTTTCCGCCTTGCTTCGGTGCACGAGAGCCTAGCCGCGGTGTCAGGTTCGAGAAAATGGAGATAAAAGGGGGTCAAAAGCGAAACTCCTTTGCTCCGTATCCTTCGTCTACATTTATGCAGCTCCGATCGAATCAGCGAGAGCAAGAAATCATTTATTTCCGTGCACTCGCGCGGGCAAACATCCCCGCGGCATCTTTTACGACGTCCCCTTAGAATGTTGCGCGATGTGCATCTTTATTGCACGCCTCTTGTTATAGCCGCGTTGCTGCTGCAGTAGGTACGGTGCGCCCTGTTTGTTGTTTTATCTTGTTTGCCGCCCTCCTCTTCTTTACGAACCACTCGCCCCGTGTTTGCGCCGACATGTTTAATTCGCTTTATCCGTAGATTTCTATTTACCGTCTTGGGCTGGCAGTAGCTGGTTTCCGAATAGTTGGTCTAGCGTTTTATTGGAAGATTGCGATCGCTCGGGAAAATTCTTCGGGGAGTTTTGTTCGTTTACGTTGGAAGATATATGGTAGTTGGGGAAAAATTAGGTGATTGCTACGTGATTCGTAACGCAGGAAAGTAGCCTTTAGCGGACAATTGATTTTGCTTCGACTGTATACTCTGATTTCCCTTGGTCACGATGACCGAGCAGATTGGAATACATGAATGGTGGATTAGCTGTGATTTTCATAGCCACGACCCTGGTACCCAGATTCGATACATCGTGATTGGATATCGGAGTTTCTGGCGTCTCTGTGTTAGCATAAGTATTGATAATATGCTGCAAGCGGAATTTATAATTGGATGAAGGCTAATAATTATTCAGAAATCTTCGCCGATAGGGTGGATTAATTTCAAGGAACTGTACAAAGTGTTCTTATCCGAGCGAGAAAGAAATCATGCTCCGTTCGATTCGGAGAGATTCACCATTGAAGGAGTCCCATTGTGAGCGCTTCCAGCTCAGCCTTTTCGTTCCTCTGGCCGACCTACTATTATCCAGACCTCGATGCAGCGGGTTACAGGCCCGAAATAGTCCAGGCAGGTTCGCTAATAAATGGTATTCAGCCGGCCCGAGGAGAAACTCGAACAACTCGAGCCCGCTTCGCTCTGAAAATGATACGGCGCTTCTGCATTCCTCTCTCGCCGCCTCAATTTTAACCGTTCAATTAAATTTTCAAATATTCACCACGTGCAGACCCAAAACTGATGGACCCGAAGGAAACCGCTCTCCGATTTCCACCACATCTATCGAACAGGAAACATCTCGTTTCCATTAATCATAGCCCATTTTCAGGACACTCGATACGATTTTCCCCTCGTTTTACCCTGTCTCGAGGTTACCCGAGTCTACGTTTTCCCCGAGTAGAAATCCCATCTGCCCGACAGGCATTGGGAAGCACGTGAAACCAGTCGGGGCAGAGGAATCACGCGAGAGAAGAAATAACGGGGCGAGACGAACCGTGGGTCAGAAAAGGGGGACGAAAACGAGGCGGGGTCTATTGGGAGACCCTATCCTCCAACTTGGTCCTGTTTCGAGGCCAACAATGAGACCGGAGAATCGAGTTTCTGGAGGTTTCGCAAAGGTGTCTTCGAGCGATTCGCGTTTCGAGGGATCGCCACATTTCTCTGCTTTTCGTCGTGCCAGCGGAATGGACTGGACTGTACTGTAGTTCTGAAGATTCCTCTGACATCTTGGGTCGAATTCCTTCCATTTCGGCGTCGAAGAATCTCTCCGTGGTCGCTTAGCAGTGAGTTCCATGAGTGGAGTGAGTTTTACTTTGAGGTGGAGGGAATTTTTGGTTCTCAGTGCGGCTTGTGTTGCCTTTCTATTTCTATTCAGTTCAAGTGTATTTCACTCTTTCACCTCTTCCCCGGTAGCTTAATTAACACTAGAAGGAGCTAAACTGGACGACATTGTAATTCTAGATACCCAGTATCGTAATTTCCCCGTAATTATTGCATAAGAATTGAAATTGCGGTCGTTTCGTTTAATTGTCTTCGCTTTTACGTCAGTCGGGGCGCGGGAACTTAAACAGGGCAATTAACTTGCTTTGCTTCTTTGACCGAATTATAAAACCCGGTTTCATAGAAATGCTCGCTGCTTCTCGACTGAGAAGGATACACGTTGCGGTCATTTTCCGCGGCAAATTGGCAATCAAAGGTGGCTCGGTCATTTACTCAACGTCACCCAATTCCGAGCATTTCATTGCGCGTTTTCTTCGCGCGCACCGCTGCGATTCACGCAATTCGTGGCTCCATAATTTGCGGTGATTAGTCGGCGGTTTCGAGATATTACGGGTCCGTCTCGTGCAGCACAGCCGAGAGGAGGGATAAAATGTGGCTGGGTACCGTAATTCGAACGGGGAATACAAAACTAAGCGGGAAATAATTAATGCTTCGAGCATGGGAACTCGCGCGATGATACTCGGACCCGAAGTTAATCCTCGACGCGTCTCTCCCGAACACAACGCGTACAAATTTCTCGCACTTGAGTATACATAGTTTATAAAATTCAAACTAAATTCACCGAATATCAGAGTCCCCGGAATATAACTTTGAATAGAAAGGGTTAGAGGGACGACAATTTCCTCGCAATTTCCTCCGACACCCAGTGTAGATCGTCACCCTGATACAGTTTCTCATAACTGTCGCGGACGTAAATACTCGCGCGTGCCGGTCCGTACGCACGAGGCTAGCAGGATTACTAGAACTCGGCTGCTTGAAAGGTTCATTGATGAAACCGTGGCTTTGCAGCGCCGAGGTTTAACCATCGTGTCCTCTCCTCTTATCGAGGCGTCCACTGGCACGTGGTCACGGACGAACACGGGAGGACTTGAAATTGAAAGTCCGCTAAGTCTCCGTGCTGATAAGGCTATCGGTTCCGTGGCCCTGTGCCAAAAAAGCCACGTCCCTCGCGTGAGACATCGCGACGGAGTAGATACGGGGGAGGGAATTGCGCTTGCAAACGAGAATTCGATGGCCGCAGACGTTCCTTACGCCGTTTCTTGTGTTTCTTTACGCGCACGGTTTTGGAATTCTTTTCGAGCGAGGCTCGGAGGTCGAAAGTGGGCGCGGAACGTGGGGTTAGATCCGGTGAGCTGATTATATGATTCCGAGGGAACGTTCTAGGAATTATTATGTTAAAGCAGTAAGGAGAAATATCTATGAAGGATCAGAGTCCAGCGGAGATCGGGCGAGCGAATTGGAAGGGAAGAACGCGCGCGGGGATGATTTTTTGTTCTGGGTTTCTGATGTTGCGCTGTGGTGAAATGGAAAAAGCGGGTCGTTTCATGAATACGAGAACCCTTTGTGGCGCTCCGCCGAGGCTGCCTTCACACCATATTTCACCGTGCTCGGTTTTATTTTAATCGAGCCGCGGTATCGAGCGTGTGCGGCGCATGTAATGAAAGCACATTGCCACAGATTCGTTGCGGCACGCAGGAAAAATACTCGGCCGTTCGACGTCAGTGTATTTATCCAGGATTTAATTCGGCCTGACGCGCAGACAGTGATGCTGCCGCAAATTTCCGCGTTTCCATTGAAAAAAAATATTTTACACCGCGATCCGCGGAGCCGCCGGATAACACAGCCCACTTGCTCCTACCTTCAACGGATAAACCAGATATCCATCAGCGGATCATAGCTCCGACGATTCGATTTAATCCCACGGTAATCCTGGGCCGACGCGTTAAATTAGGTTTAAGGATTTCCAGGCGAAATCCCCTCGCGTGGCGTTAGCCAAACTGCCAGCCATTGAATTTTCATTAACGATCGTTTGCAACCTGAACTGGACCGTGATACTCTTTCATTCCAAGCAGTTTATACTCTGATCCGCGGCAAATGCCACACGCGCGTGATCGTAGAATTCTATCTATAGTATCGTAGCCGTATTCTTATGAGGAGTCATGGTTCAGGGTGAACGCTGGAGGGAGGATGGTTTCAGGCACGCGGTGTTAGAAACAGTTGTCACCTGTTCAGCCACCATTGAAGATTTACAGCTCCGCTGACTATTCGGAATGAATGACTAACCACGCTTGCATCTCTATCTTAAGCATTTCGAGGAACCGCCTCGTTTCTAGGAGCTACCGAGTAAATGTAGAACGGTGACGAGTAGAATAGCGTGGAAAGGCTTCCCTAGATCAAAGTAGATCTCACGGTAGATCTCTGCGGATCTCTGTGGATACAAGTAAATCCCTCCAGATCCCTCTAAATCAGTCATCCCAGCAGACCTTTCCATTTTGCTGTCCTCGCAGTACTCGTGCATTTATCCACTACCTGCAACTTACCAGCGCCATCCTTGCGCGCAGATAGCTAGATGCTTCGTCAACAAACGAGTATATAATACCAACCGGAAGTACTGCATGGTCCACGCAGCATCTCGATGTATTCCACAGCCGTCTCTCTTATTGTCGACCGATTTGTCGACAAAAACGGTTGTTTACGGCCACCGAGCCGAGGGAGCTGTTTTCGCCGGGGGGTTTTGCTGCCGTCGAACGATAAATGTCCGCGTTCCGTTCGCGATATATCGAACGATATCTGGCGGAGCGTCCACCCGGGGTAAACACGGGAAGAAAAATGTCCTTCGATCTCGAGGGCGTCGCGGGGGCTCCTCGGAGGAGGAGGGACGCCAGGAATAGCCGGGCTATTCCCGGTCCCGGGGAAGCTTCGCTCGGGAAAGGGACTGGTCTTCGAAGCCGTTGGACCCGCGCCAAATTGAGTTTTCCAGCGGCGACGCAGCGGGGAGCCCACGGATGGACGTGTGCACGATACGAGCCGGTCGCGGGTCATTAAGATCCTGATAATTAGGGTTATCGGCTGCGGCGGGTTATTCACTCGATGGCTGTCTTTCACCGCGATGCTCGAGTTTTCACGGGAACGTTCCCCTCGCTCGAGGTTCCTCCACTCCGGCACTTTCCTCCTGGTGTTCTTCCGACGTCTGGCCTTTCGAGGGGAATTCGTACTCGTTCAGCCATCGCTGCATACTTGAACCGTCGCGAATTTAATGCTGCGAGAGGAGATACGAGCGCAGCTCTGTGCAAGAACGCGAGAACCGTGCGGAGATGAGAGCTGCCTCGGTGGAATGGATTTAACCAGGAGTAGCTGGGAAGACTGAGAATCTCTGGGATTGTTAATCGAATTTAAAGACGGTTGCGTCAGTTGCGCGAGGCAAAGTCCAGCGAAGAAGTCCACGATTCAGGAGGACGCGTCTGTGGAATCGATTCGATACCGATGATCAATGGTAGTGGTGCGCTCGAGATAAAAAGCACGCTTATGACGCGTTCGGGGAGGGGATCAATCTTCCGCAGGAGGTTCGCGCGGGCGAGGCCTCCGCGTCACTGTGAAAATAATTGTGGGAACATGTGGCCGATAGCGCAAGTTTTCGGCCCGGAGCCCGGCAGCTGTGCTCGTCTGTCTCCCGGCTCCCCGAGTGGCTGTCCCACGAAGGGACGCCTCTCGCTTTTTATCTCCCTCGTCGACACCGCCGCTCGACGTAACATCTGCCACGGACGTGTACCAATTTCGAACTTTCCCGCCGGAGCGTCTCCACTCCACGAGATATTGTTTTCGAGGGTCGAGTACGTTTCCAGACTTTTTCATTCAGCCGCGTCAATGCTTCCCCGACAGCGATTCTGCTCGAGTTTCTGTCACCGTGTCCGTTCCTCCCGACTGTCGTGGCCCAGTAGCCAGGCGCAGCTTGGCCATCGTTAGAAGCTTGCGTAACTGTAGGATAGAATGGACACAGAGAAGTCGAGGGTGAAAAAGGGCCGTGTCTCTCGGTACTTGGTTTGCGACGATGAAGGGTGGGGATTCTTTCTCCAGTCGTGGGGAACCTAAACCGACGATTTGTAAACTCGCCGCGACGAGCATTTCCTCGCCGACTACTAACGCGCCCTTTTTGTCTCTCGTGCACGCTCGTTCCGTCACGCCACGTGCACGCCATAAGCGTTCCTTATTAGCCTGGCTGCCAGCACGCATGTGCGATGAGTCTCTCGGCCCGAAGACAGCCAATCGGAAGCGTCCCCGCCGCTGAGGATGAATTATTCAAAGTTGTGGCGGAGCTGTGCCGAACAAAGCTGGCAAGAAGAAACGGGAAACCTGACCGGCCAGAAATCAGGAAGGCACCGAGGAATTTAGTTGTAGTCTTTCGGGACGCTGAAGGGGATACGTTGATAATTGAGGGGTTAACAGAGAGATGTATTGGAGGTGGATGAAGAGGTCTCTGGGAGAAGAGAAGCTAGAGAGCATATTTTTGGGAGTTTTAGATGGAATGCTTTTAGTTTTCCAGTTTTCTACTGCCTCGTGCTGCTCTATTTAATTTATAAGACACTTTATCTCACTCGAGGGAGATCTCACAGATTCTATAGACATCGCAGAGAGGAAAGTGAGCAGAAAGGGACCGAAATCTTGTATCGAAAGTCACTTGGTAGATGCTGGCGACCCTCCTTCAAATTCCTACGCGTGCCATCGGATTTCCCAAGTTTTCCACTGTCCCAGGCGTTTCTGTGGAACTTTCAAGTCACAATGGCTTAGAAAAGTGGAAGAGTGCGGGCACATGTGCAGTTGGAAAAGGATCCAGGACGCAGAATTTAAAATTCAGAGCCCAGAACGGGGGCAGGAATGCTCCTCGATCGCACTTGGAGAATTGAACGATGTCCCTGCTGGATTTCCCTCAGAAACTCCGAGGAACTTGCCTGAGTTTGACTCTCGAACTCAAGAACGATTCTCGTAGATGGTGACTTGGATTTGTGTGTAGGTAATAATCGAGTGCCGACCCGTGGGAGAAAGGAACCCGCGAAGATTAGCGAGTCTTGTACGAAGGAACTATGAAGCAGCCAGCTCCTTCAGGGTCTTCCATCTTCGTCCATCCTCTTTCTGCCTGTTAGCTTCGCTCTGCTACCTCGCCTACGGGCTTCCGAGAAACAAATGGATTTAATTCATGCGTGGATGGCGAGGTTCGACCGAGATTGCCTCGATACAGGCCTCTCGTGGCCAGAAACTCGTCTGGAGCTAGTTTCGTTCCTGCGGAATATTCCACTTGGACTCGAGGAGCCCTTTCTCTAATAGCGTGGCAAAATTTTGCCAGCTCTCTGGTACCGAGCATCGCGTTCTGCATGCATCTCCTCGTGCTTCACTGCTGGGAAGTAACACTTCCAAAGTTTACTGTTACCTAACTCCACTTCCCCAATGAAATTCCTTTTTTTTTCTGCTAGAATTACCAAGTCCCCTTACATATTTCCACAAATCATTATTAAAAAATTCTGCTCTCGTGTGAAGATATCCAATCTGAAGTCGTTCCTTTCTACCGTGACTAGGTAACCGTACTGCGTGACTTCTAACGCTGCTGCTAATCTAAAACGCCACTTTGTGTGAAATTGAAACATTGCCTATTAATGTCCTCGGCGTAAAGACTCCTGCTCGTACGATCGTTCGCAGCGTCGTACGGCGTCCAGTGTTAATTAGAGATGTTGCCAGGCAACAGTGATCCTTGATCCTCGACTTCTTCCTCCCCACCGTAATTAACGAAATGCCTAATTAAAACGCAGCGCTGCTTCGCGCAGCAACGATCGCTCCTAACCTCCAATTAGGCAACGGCAAACCGTTAAATCGCGGCTCGCTGGTGTTTTCGAAATCCCCCGCGCAATTACCGAAGGCGTCGCGACGTCTGATCGGATTCGCGGACGCCCGGCGGACGCGTCGAGGCGTGAATATTCAGCGGCGTCGAAGGCGATCGTTAATTTTTCCGGGCGTTTCGAGCGTGGCTACGCTAGCGCGCCGGCTCCTCAAGGCCGTTAATGAAGCTAATTGGGTGTAACGACATTCTGTCGTAAGCTCCCCCAGACACCAGCAGTCCGACGAAGCCCACCGCGCTCCTCCGCGTGCACATACAGAAGCTTTTTTCCATTGTCCGGGTGACCAACTCAATCGTCGCGTTAACCTCGGAAATTGGATGAGTCGCGGCTATTTTTTCCCCCTTTTTCCACATCTTCCCTCGGTCTTCTACTTTGCGAGCGGCCCAGGAAGTCGCCGTCAGAACGGCAACAAGCTTTGCTCGCTGAAATTCTGCCAGCTGCACTTCGACTTGACGAACTAGGCTAATTTCCGTGGTAAATTCATCGATTCGGGAAGCCAATTACCTGAAACTTCGAGGTGTCTGCGCGCGGACTGATTCTTCGCGAATAATATCATCGACGACCCGAACATAGTCGCCTATCAATTACACAGGCGGTTACTGGGCAGTTTGATAAACGGTTCGAGGAAGATAGAGGCGATCGATCCATCGGAAACAAGCTCGTTACACCCTGCTGCCCGGTTCACTAGCGCGGGAGTCATAATTTGTTGATACTCCAAGGCACCCCAGGGAATCGGGGCGTGTGTGTGCCTTTTGTTACACAGGCTTCCCTTATCCTTACGGGACACAGGGGCCTTTCCTTCGCCGCGGCAACTGAGAAATCCCGTGGATTTTCCTCCGCACGAATGTGCGCGCTGGCTGTATTTTATATCGAGACCTCTGCTCGTTACTTCCCCCTTCTCTCTCTCCCCTTTTCCTGGTGTCATTAACCAATGTTCTTCCTCGAGTCACGTTGCCCTGATCCGAAAGGGTGTACGTATTAATTAAGTTACAAGATTTGATAGTGCATCAATTCGATAAATTCCCTGTCGATTCTAGAGAGCCAAGTTCCTATCTCGCAATCCTCATGGCAATGCTGTAAGAGCAATTACTACCCACGTCGTAGCATTCGCGAAATACCATGTCCCATTCACCGGGAGCCCCGTCTAACGGACTCCTAATAGATCCAGCATCAGGCAAAAGTACACATCAGCGTAAAGAGAAAGCACGAGCCTAGTAGCCAGATTGGTGAGGCTGAGTGCAAATCATCGCTCATAAAACCCGGCTACGCTCCATAATCCGTCGTCTACCCGTAATCCAACGATCAGCCGATCGGTCTGACGTGTAGGTGACATAATCTACTTATGCAGGCTCGCTCGGCGCGCCGAGCCGGGCTGACTGGAGCCGCACTTCCAACCGAAACGGTAGCAATGGTCGTCGAGTTTCGTTCAATTAAAAAAAAAGAAGGGGTTGGACGGGGGGCTACAAAGAGAGCCGTGATCGCCGACGCTGGTCGACGAGCCAGCCGCGTGCGTGTGAACGTCGCTTAACGTGCACGGGCACGGTCGCTGATCGTGGCCGTTGATGGTTTTTGATTGGCCGGAAGTGACGTCACGACACGCATCGCGGCTCACCGGGCGCACTAATCCCCCGCCTCTGCTGTATCTCGTCGTTGGACGAGCATCGTCGCCGGCTCGCGTGCGTGTTTACTATCGCGACAGTTCGGCCGCGCTCCGCGTCGCTTTTCATCCCGACCAATCGCGCTTAATCCCGCGGATGGGATGCTGAAAACGCGCTGCCCAACGGGATGAAAGGTATCTCCTAAGCAGCGCTTGTGCCCGCCGCTGTATTCGGGGGACTTTATGGATCAGGGTCCTTCAACCGCGGCCAAAGTCTCGGGGAAGGCTTTGGGTCGAGGCCCAGCGACGAATTAGCTGGCCAATGGACGGGAGGAACCGTAATAGCTGGCCTACTGCGGTACCCATGGGCTCTTTCTGGTTATCGAATTGTTTCTTCAGGTTCGGGGACATTGATGAGATTGCTTCGGGAGGGCAAGATTGAATTTGTAAGATCCCAGCTGTGCTTCTATCGGCTCCAGGCAAATATTTTCTAGTATTTGATGTTTTGTCGGCGTCGACGAAATACTGCGTCATTCTGATTCACCCAGTGGGGAATATATCCAGGAACCTTGGCCCGCGTTATCAGCAGAGGTTCTGCTTGGAAAATCCTTGAACTGTGGCTAGATTGCTTAGATGAGTATTAAAGCTTATTTGACGGTGCATTTATTGTCTGATCTGTTTCGGTCTAATACTACTTCGATTTCGTATAGATTTTCTTTGAGCTATGTATCTGTTGCTCTTCGTCATTCTTCCGCTGTATATGTATGTAACGGTGCATGGGCCAGAGCGTCGCGAGCAACATGAAAGGCTGTGGCAAACTCGAAGCGAACGACATTGCGCGACACAGTTTATAAATTACGGCAGGAAGCGCAGCGGTTAAGCTCTTGCTGATTTTATGCCCCTTCCGCCCGTGCGTTTTACGCTGCCGCCCGCACGGCACGCTCGTTACAGCTTGCCACGCGTTACTTAGCCTCGATAGAACCGTATTATTTCGCGCGTCGTAAACGACGGTGTAAAAGGCTCCGTCGTATGCCTGGCCACTGTAAAATTTTTAATCCGTGCCATGGTTTTACGATCGCGCTGAGAGCGCGATCGTGTATCTCGGCAGGCGCCCTGGGAGATCGCCTTTCGCGGCCATCTTTGCCCGGGAATTTGATTAATCCTTTGTGGCGCACTCAGCGTGCTCGGCATCATCGCTGAGAATTGCTTCTTCCACTTGTCTGGCTTCTAGATAGAAATGTGTCCGTTTCAAATTGCACTCGAGAACTTCTTCATCCTTAGCTCCGAGAAGACCATTTTCTGCTACTTTACAACTCGATCCTCCGGGAACCGTTGGTCGAGTGTTCGATTGGACCGCCACAGCGTACTACGCTCTTGGGTTAAGCCTTAATTTCGATTTCTATTCCTCTTTGCTGTTTTACCGGCCGTGTTATCGGATCGGCCAGCCTTGTGGCCAAACAGAACCCTCGATAGCTGACAGTCTTTGAAATATTCTGTAGCGTTCGCTGTATTCTGGCATCTGCTTCTCCCTTCATTCAACTTCTGTCCAGCTGCTCGGTCATTGACACTGCTCCTACCTTATTTTCTCTTTCGTCTGTGGAAAAGCAACGACGTGTCCCGTCGCATCGCGCCAGCTCCCTTTTTAAATTCCAACCCCGACAACGGTTTTACTGGCGTCCACCGACGACGGCGTC
This sequence comes from Andrena flavipes, assembly GCA_963971345.1. Classification (NCBI taxonomy): domain Eukaryota; kingdom Metazoa; phylum Arthropoda; class Insecta; order Hymenoptera; family Andrenidae; genus Andrena; species Andrena flavipes. The sequence goes on from OZ020482.1 coordinate 43,664,936, forward strand.
GCACAGAGGGCAACAATGGCCCGGATTACAGGGGTTTAAGGCGTATATACGAGCTCGTAAAACTGCAACCGCACAATGTCGCGGATGCACGAGGCGGCCGTGCAGAGATTTATGCACGCTGGCTTTCACTCGACGAATTTAATTACGGCGGATGCTTATTTTTAGCGTGAACGCCGGCAGATTCAATCTGCCCGTCGACGATCATGAAGTCGTTCCTTCGTTTCTGCTTTAAGCACCCCCGTAAACACGAAACTGCTTCACTCGACTCTAGATCCACTGGACGCTAAATTTAGTCGATGATAGTCGCCGTTAAGGGGAGAAGCCCGCATAAACGACTTATTTTTGTATCAAATTTTAGGATTTTTTTGCAAAGATACCGATGCGCTGATCCGCTCGTTACTTTAAGGGTAGTGCTTTATTTAACATTACAGAAGTAAAAAAAAATTATAACAGTAAAATTATTATAAATACAAAAGAAAGAGAGGAGTATCTGAAATAGGTTTTTTCGAGATGCAGAATGGCGCCAGTTGTAGTGTCTCTGGTACGTTGCGAATATATTTTTGAAACGATTTAGAAGCGATTTATGAAACAAATTTTTTCCATTGTTCGTTAGATTTATAAAATCTTCTCCCCTTAAAGACATCTCCTTACAATTTCCACCGAGTTTCACCTGCAACAGGGTAGGCACTCAGTCGCATCGATTTTCCTCCACTATCGACAACCCTCTCACTGTTTTATTGCCATCCCTTTAGCGCGAAGGACGATCCAGGTCTCGATAAATGAAATCTCTTTGCGTGCATTCCGAAATCAGCTAGTTTCATCAGTGACTTCGACTACCCAGAAAATCGTATCCCTTCGTCGCGAAAAATGGGCGATTTCTCTGAACTTTGCACCGTCTGGACCCGAGGGTGCAAACTCTGCGAGACACTCCATCTTGGATAGAATCTCAGACACAGCGGCAGCCTAGAAACTGTGATTTGTTGGGGCAAGGAGACGTTCAGCCCCTTTAGAAGCACCTTGAGACCCGTTAACATTTATCCCAGGTCGCAGGCTCGTGGCGCGATGGAACTTTCCCTGGCTGCGTCGTTCCGACGAGAGCTATGGCTGATTCCGGGCGGAAGGTAATGGAGTGGGCGCAGTCGGCGGGGCTCGTAAATCTGTCGTCCTTTGGCGAAAGAGGCCGGCTAATGATGAAGCCGAACGCAAACCCGTAAATTGTCCGGGCAATCGCGTAATGCGATGCTAATTGAATTCCGCGCTACCTGAACGCTTGCTCGTGGCCGTGCACGCGTTCCCCGTGCTCTCGAAACCATTCGACAGCCCTCGAGGCGCGATCCCGAGACGGCAGTTGCCAAAAGACGGCCCATTGATGAGACATTTCACTCGGATCGAGGTTCAAGATCGCCGGTATCATTTCGTGGCTCAAAGGAACGACGAACTCGTCTCTTCGGTAAATCCCGCGGCACTCGCGCTATTTCGGCAGCTCGATTACGGGAGGCTCGTCGGTTTCTGCTGTACAAGATGAATCACAAGCCGAGTCTCTTCCAGAATGGGGATTTCTATGGCGATGCCAGTCGTCGATACGAAAGATCGCATTGCCGTAAGAAACGAGGGCACGCAAGCGCCAAGGACAGCCAAAATCCGTCGCTGACGCAACACCCGGGCCTGGCCCGGAGGTTTTTATTCCACCGTGTAGTTAGGGGGAGAGAGGGAGGGTCCAGACCAGTCGATTTGGAGGTTACGGTCGCGATAGGAGTGGTGTGGGTGGGTTAGCGTGGAAGAGAGCAAGAGAGAGGCTGGGAGGAGATCGCTCCGCGGCGGTCCAGCCTCTAGAACCCTCGTGAACGGCAGCTGAAGCCAGGCCTTTGTGCCGTGGATGGCGGCGTGCCAGATTCTCTTCGTCGATCCCTACTAGCGGACCTGCGAAAACCAGCCCCGAAAGCCACGTTCCATTTATTGTCCGCGTAGAAAACGTACGACGCCGACGCCGAAATAATCGAAGGACGGCACTCGCCAGCGGAAAGGTCATGGATGCTTCTCTGGTCGCGCCGCTCGGCAGGGAAATCGTTTCGGATTTCCCTCTTGGGTCACTTCGGGGAAGCAACGCGTTGGTGGCTCTTCGGCCCTGGAACGAGTTTGCCAGCGGTATCGATTACGCCGAGGTTTTCGTGTACTTTGGGAAGATTAGGTGTTGAATGTTGAGGCTGGAACGACGGAGCTCTTCTAGAATTTTAGATGGTAAAATGAATTGGGATATTAACGCGTTGGAGAACACTCCTTTTTCTTTCTTAACGAGGGCTCGCAGCTGGCCGATTGAATCTCGTGGTGATTATATTTCGTTGAAATTTCCCATCGCTCCTTCAGCTCCGCGGAGAAGCGTATAAAGCTCTCAACCGCAACGGAGAGTAGGTCATCCCTGCCGGAAAATGGTAAGTTCTCTCGTAGCGGTGCTTCAGATATTGAATCTCGCAGGATGAATACCGAAGCAGTTAAAGAAAATTTCTTTATTATTTTTTTCTGACTCGCAGGCGTCGCGCGGGGAATGCTAAGGGGGCATTAGACATTCAGCTGGCGCGAATAGGTCGTCGTTTTCGAGGAGATAAACTCATATTTAGCTCGGCGATACTAACGCGTCTTAATTATTGAACTTCGTGCGGGGAATGCTGAAGCAGTTGCGAAGGAGATCGTTAATATCTCTCCTTGCAGCGTGCCAGTAAGGTATCGAGCTATCATTCGCCGCGTAGTAGGTCAGAGTCTAACAATCATTATAAAGGGTGGACACAGATACGGTATATCTGCGATGAATGTGGCTGTGCTTCAAGAACGCGGGATCTGCAATTCCGTGGATACTGTCGCTGAATAAAGAGGCTGAATTGCCCGCTGAACCTTGATATTACTCTGTAAACGTCGTTATCTTGTGGGAACAGAGAGAGCATGTTTCCCGCGGCGAGATATGATATCGATAAGAGGAATCTGGGGAGCATTAAAGAGAGGGGAGTGCTGGAAAGGTCATGGTTATCGGATGGGAAGTCGAGTGACGCAGTTGGGGAAGAAAATCTTTAGGCGAGCCTTTTGGAAAATCTCCGCGGAGCGTGAAAGGCTTCTCATTTTAAAGATCAAAGAGTTTTCTTGGAATACAGTCGGAGGTAGTGGAACTCATCGTTTCGCCAAGCTGTGCGAAACAGGTGTATTTTTCGTTCCGGAAACGCGCGAGGATCGTTACGCGGAGTAATATGCTATCGTTAGGCGTTGAACCTTTTGTGCACCATAAACGCGAGCGCCGCGTTTCGGAGCCAACAGACAGCCCACCATTGTTTTGCGCGTGAATGCAGATAGGATATCCGAGCAAAGAAAGCCGACGATCGTAGCACGGCGGCCTCTCCTCGCATCTCGATATCGGGCGAACGAAATCTCGATCTCGTCGGCAAACTTCTGACAAGATTTACATTTTCAACTGGGTAATAACAGGGGAGCAGCAGTAAAACACATGGACGTTCCTTTTCTTCCATTCAAGTATCTCCTTCGTTCAAGATTTCCTTAGAAGCAGAAAAAACTCGGGGATGTAAAAACTTACGCGAATCTAGAGACACAAGAACTCGGAGAAGCTCGTCCCTAAAATATTTCTCATCAAATATCTATAACACATGATTACGGCTTTCGTCGAGGGGAGGGGGACCGTGCTTCGGACCGTTCCATCTCCGCTCTCCTCGTTTTACGCGGAAGATGGAATTTTTTGCGCGAGTTATACGAGGAGAGAACGCGTCTCATCAACGAAATTAGATCAGGATCGTCACCAGGAACGAAATTCTTTTCGCAAGCAATTTTCTCCCTCGCCCGAGGATCTTATTCGCCGAGAAAATTGCAGGTACAACCGATATTCCGTGGCGGCCCGGCACTATCATCGTCCCTGGAATCTCCTTTTATCGCCCCGAAACACTTTTATTCCCCCGATTTATGAATTTCCGTGGAGCGATAATTTCGTGTCGCCTCGCTCCCGAAACTTGCCCGGTTCCCGTGCACACTTTCCCCTTGTTTTTCGCCAGGGAATTACGCGCTGGCCCGGTTTTCTAGCCGCTGCAAGTTCCCAGCAACGAGCGGGGCGAAACTTGCAAATCGGATAAGGAACTCGAAGGAGCGAGGAAGAGGCGTGTTCACCGCGTGATTACACCGCGAGATTTCTCTCCGTGGCAAATTCTATCTCGCCTCATCGTTTCACAGTGAAAATTCCGCCGATACCGTCGCCAGTGGAACGATATTATAACCGTGTCTCGCGGAGCGAACGATCTCTCTCGAGTGTTTTTCCCTCCACGATGCCTCGCGGGACGAGGAGAAAATTTTTGGCTCTGCCCTAACCGTCTAACTTCTGCTGCTCGGCAGTTCGTGTTTGAATTATAAATAAGAGCCGGGGGAAGTTTCTAGGGAACGGTGAACGACGCAGAGGAGTTGCCGCAGTGGAGTAACTAGTTTCATCCTTCAAATGGCGTTAATGATTAAGGGGAAATCACCTTCAGAAATTGTCGTTTACCTAAGGTGAATATAATTCTCCAACGATCCTCCTTCTGCCTGAAATGAGCAATCGTCTCCGTGCAGCAATTCTCCCAAGCACTAAGTGATTCCGTTCATCGTCGTTCCGATCGCGACGGACCTTGACCAGCATTCGGTTAGTCAGGCCGAAAAACTTCGGGGGGTGATCGTTGTCGGGAATTTAGAACACCCTTGTCTGGGAAACAGCCGTCTCACCCCTAAGTGATTGGCCGATCCCAGACGTTCCATTAATTCGCCTGACAATTCCTTCGAAATGAAATTACCGTTTCGGTGGGTCGGTATTTTTCGATCGATCACGAGCATCACGGTTCTCTCCGCTCCATATGTTCTCCGCTACGAAACGGTGCCCCCCCCCCCCCCCCCCCCCCCAGCGGGCCACGGCGAGGGGAGGCTTCGGAAAGGGTCCATTTTCAGGGGAGCTGGGCTTTTACACGCGAACGATAACGTATTCGAGGGAGCACAGTGACTCTCAGTCGAGTTTTGCATAGCCTTCTGCGAGAAGTTGGTAAAATGCACCACTCTATAATATTATAATAAGGCGGGGCTTTATGGGCAGCCGGAGGGGATGGATTTATGAAACAGGCTCCTAAGTATGCACTTCCATCATCCTAAATTTCAGCAGCCTTACATAACGTTACATATTTTTACGTTAAATCCAAGTTACTCTTCTACCTCGGGTGACCAGAGACCGTTTAAGTAGTCCATGTCAGCAATATCCCAGACATCTCCCTTGCAACGAGTTTCTTCGCTCGAATCGCTCGGCCGGAAGCGAGGCGACGTACCCGTGCTTCGTATAAATCCTTAATCGAACGATTATGACTGCGTGTAGTGGGTTAGTCTTCCCCGGAATGGACACGAAGTCGTTCCGAGGTTACGCAAATCTTCCCTTAATGAAATGCAACGACTCTCCCGCGGTGGAAGCTCGAACCCCCCTGTTAGTCAGGCCTCTTGTTATGGTAAGAGGGTCGTGCGCGCTCGCAGGATGTCATGGGGGGTTTAATTGTCCCCGCAGGCGAGCATTTTTATTTTCCGCCTCGAGGAGCCCGCGCGTCGAGGCTCCGTCGCGTGTAGCTTTTACGCGAGCCCACTCTTTCTCCAACACACTGCACAAACTGCTACACGAAGGGAGTAATTTGAAAATCGTTTAGAAGGCACCGAAGCTGAGAGCTGAAGAGGAGAGGGCGGGGGAGGGTTAATTGAACCACCTATATACCTGCGAGCAGTTTTTCCCCTAAAAAGAAACTAGCGAGCAGAAGTCTTTAGAAGCGTAGCTAATCTCGCTAGATAAGAATGAACATTTGCCAGCTATAAAAGGCGGGAAGTTTGGAAAATTACAGCCACGGCGGAATTGTTTCGCCGCGCGAAAGTAACTGCTCCTTCGACGCGTTTCGCACGCATCGACGCGCGTTTTTCGCCTCCCGGTCGCGTGTCCGCCGCGAATTAACGCGCTCACCCTGTAGTCGCGCGAGCCCCGTCGAGGGTGGCGATATACCGGGTGTCGTGCGACACGCGATGCGTCGTTTAGCGATTCAAATCGAATGGGACGTTCTTCCCAAGATATCGCCGCCATTTATGCCATTTTATGCCATTTATGAGCCATTCCATGTTAAGCTGCTGAAGAATTCGCGGCGCGATCGACTGTTTGTCATCGCCGTTCGGGACACAGTTATAAGTTAAAGTTTCTTCCTCCGCGAACAGCCACTTCGAACTCATACCAGTTACGCAAATGCGCGCCCGCTTGATCTATCGACTCCGGTGCCAGAGGGCATCGAATAAAATGCGCGCAGCGCAGAGCTATCCCGGATCTCGTGTTTCAGGGATGTCGTATCCGCTGTCTGTGTCGATGGGACTCGAAGCTAAATCACGAAACGACCATGTAAATCACAAACGATCCCCATATTTCAGAGACAGGAAACACCGAGCCCGGTAAAAATTACACTAACGAACGATCCAGTCCAGCTCGCCTCCGGCTACCGCGAAGCGATAACCTCTGCTCGCCCATGCCTGCGTCCGCGGTGATCGAACTTTTCCCCTGTGTTACGACGATAGGTAACAGCCACCGGCGCCCAGGTATCCGTTCGTTGGCTGGGTTTCAGCAATTCCTGCTGCCCCGACGAGCGACATCGCCCCGAGGAATATCCTCGTGGCCAGACCGCCCTCGGGAATTTATGAGAAGCTAGCGCGGCGAACGTAAAACTGCAATAATTCTCCAACCGGCGGGATACACCCCGCGGAAGTCGTACGATCGACTGGCTAACCGGCGCGAAAATTATTGCCGCTTGCAAACTTTGAAAACCCCCTTGGCGATTCCATTCCTCCTCCGCCTCGGTGCGCCGTTGGCCTCGCGATTATTATCGCTGGATTTTATACTCCTCTGCGGTGCTCACGACGGTCTCCATCTTGCCCTCTATATTACGTAGAATGTCTCTAAATGAGCGTCTGGTGAAATGTTGCCGAAGTTACTCATTGGCAGTAATGTGCGAAGAAGAGCTGGAATGGGACACTCGGTCGTTTTTGTGCGTGGAAAGTCATGAGTATGGAAAGCAAATGAATCTGTTATCGGTTCCTTATTGGAAACTCTCTTCACTGACCTGCTACGAAGATTCCATTGGAGAATGCGTTCCGCGTTATCAGCCGGCCGAGAATACCGCGATGGCAACTATCGGGCTCTCGATAACGAAGTCGAAAGTTGCTCTGCAGTGGACGGTGTTTATTATGCCCGCACGGTGACGGGGAATATTTGACAAAGAGGGAAAGTTTTCTCGTTAACCCGTCGACGGAGGAAAGGTAAGGGAAAGAAGAGTCGCGGGGACAAAGGCCGTGAAAGAGAAAGGGGCGGCCCGTCGAAAATTGCGCTCGCCTTGGATGCTGGCTGCTGGACCAGATAACGCAAACAAGTAATTAAAAGTTGCGCCTGGACGTTCGTTGCGCGAAGAACGCTGCAACCAGTATCGTTAATCGAATTGGTTTCCCGGTGAAAATCCAGCTGAATGAAATACAGCATCGACTGGCAATGAAAGTATCTCGCTTTTCGGTGTTCCTTTTTTCCTTCTCCTCTTTTCCGCCCGCTGCCAAATAGCGTCCCGTGCTCTCCGTTAAACTGTTCAATTGCTCGATCATCGTCCGACAAAGTTGCACTGTACCACCATTTCTCTCATCGAAAGTAATTAAGTTTCTGGGCTGCTGCGATGGGGTAGATAAAATTCGTCGAACGGAATATCTTTTGATCGATCGAGAGAACTTTAAAGGTTTCGGAGCTCATTTATTCTTCTATTAGCTGCAAGTACTTACTCCCGCTACTCGTAATGAACAATTTTCAAGGGAGCGAACGCTTCAGAATTGACCCACAAGCTACCTCCGCTAAAGTCCCGCGCACGTGACAGCGATTTTCACGTCAAGCTCGGACAAGGACG